>CABEEJ010000753.1:0-183387 GCA_901482245.1 Timema douglasi
CCGCGTGTTGACCCAGTTGGCTGTCCCAGTTGGCTGTCCCAGTTGGTAAGTGTTGTTACAACGTAAGTTGTTACACCCCCAACCCCAAATGGTTTCCTAATAACTCTCCACGCAGCTTCGACAACATTTATTCTCAAGTTTACCCGAATTGTTCCTCTCCCAATAGTGTAAATAAATAGATGTAGATAGCTGAAACGTGGCTAAATAAATAACAAATTACTTTGATAAATAACTTATTAATTTAAAAAAAAATTAGAATTCAGCGACATGTGTGTACAAATAAAAGAAATTAAACTTACCCCATCATACCGCATCTGATGTCAACAGGGAACACTAACGCGAGCTACTATCAAAACACATCTACTCAGCCACGCGTTGGATATAATACTGAACCCCGATTGTGTATTAGGTTTGTGCCAAAGATATTAGTGACAAAGATATTTTGTTGTGAAGATGTTCTACTCACCCCTAGTTTAGGAGGAGCTTTGGACTGAAAAGAACATTCTCGATGTATATTCTCATGGGCGTGTGTGGTTCACGAATGTTCCATGTGTGCCCCCCCATCCCTTTTTCCCGTAGTTCTTTTTCTGCGTTGCGTTGAATATATAGTGGCGTCTGAGCGATCAGACGTCACTCTTGGGCGTGATCAGATTGGGAGCAGGAGAAGCTCTAGCTTCGAGTAATATAAAATGTAAGGTCAAAATTTCCTTTCGGCTTCATTAATATTTCTTATTTAGGTCATGTAAATTTCTTATTCAAAATTCTTTTTCGCTAATTTAATCTTAAATTTATAATAATTGTAAATACTCTCGACTTCACTTCTAAGTCGATTAGTTACACGATCGAGAAATGCATATCGATGATCTATCTTTCTTTTTGTTCTTCGATAATAATAAAAAAAATCGACTGTAAACTTTAGGATGTTTATGATATGTTTCCATCGACAAAAGAGTCGATTTTTAATTTCATGAATATTGTATTATTCGGTCTCTTGATAATAAATTTAAATATGTTTACGGGTTCAATAAAGCTTATAAAATTAAATGATAGTTATTTTATCCATGACGTCTCAACGTTAACTTTTTCTATTTATTGTTGTTATGACAAAATGGTATGATTGTTAATTAAAACAAAAATAGATAAAAGTAAATATTTGGGTAGAATTCAGAATAAATATTATGTGGCTAGCTAAATTGTTGTATAGGTCTAGATTCTAAATGTTTAGGAGAAATACTTTTTATAATTATTCATCTAAGGATAACTTATTTGATTTATTTTTTTCTTGAAACACATGAACTCGTAACTAATATTCTTGATATTGTTTGTTAAGTGATCAATGCCATTTTACAGTATTGGGTTAATTTATGATAATGGCGATCTTACTAATAAATTAAAATTTATTTAATATAATAAGCCATGCAGGTTTTCCCTAAATATATATATATATATTGCTTGCATACACTAATGATGTCTCAAATATTTCGTAGATGTCAATTTTGTCACATTATATTAATTATATATTTTTTTAAAGGATTAATTGCCTGTTAAATAAATACCAACTTGAAAACATTTCTTATTCTTATTCATAACTTTAATCCACCATATCCTAG
This sequence comes from Timema douglasi, assembly GCA_901482245.1. Classification (NCBI taxonomy): domain Eukaryota; kingdom Metazoa; phylum Arthropoda; class Insecta; order Phasmatodea; family Timematidae; genus Timema; species Timema douglasi. The sequence goes on from CABEEJ010000753.1 coordinate 1,611, forward strand.
GTATTTTATTTTATGTTGTGTTATTGATTGAGTCTTTATTTTGGTATACCTTTTTTTTAGAGATTAATCTTCGTTCTTTTGTCTATCTCTGCATATAGACCGTTCTCTTATTAAACTCTGCAACGGGTGGGATTTGCGGGGTCTGAGTTTTGTATGTTTGTCCACAGACAATCAAAGCAAAAAACTCCAAGCACTCGCTCCTATTGCCCTTTTTTGCCCCGTTATATTTTTGTTGTATTTGGACCTCCTGTTTTCCCCTTAATCTTGTTAAGGAGGGTTCAAAAAGTTAACGTAAATTCCCTTAAACATGTTATTTTTTTAGTGATTAGTGATCGTGAAAACTTTACATCTCGAGGTTGTGATGAATCTTAACTTTTTATGTGTCCTTGAACTCAAAATAAACCGTATTGTTCACAGCAGAAACCTTCTCACTCCCTTACCTGGATATATGAAACATTTACTTTAAACTCATAAAATATGCCGAAATAATTAATATACACTGTAACAAACGCATTCCAACAAAGAGTATAAATTAAATAATATACACGGCTACAAAAACATATAGAGAAAAAAGAAACGTCACTGTCCACCAAAGAGCATAACAATTAACTCACCATTTCTCAAACCTCCATTTAATAACTAAATTGGTGTATAGCTCGGAAAATATTGGTATTTATAAATATGTATTTCGAATACAAGTATTATTATAAGCACCGCGTCCGTTCGGGCTATACGCACCTACGCTAATGAGTAATAGTAGGGTGATTGTGAGACCTACAGTCTAACGTGGGATCCGAACCTCGGTGGAGGCCTGGCATTCCCCACATTCACAAGATGTCTTGTCAGAGGTGAAGGAGGGGTTTGGTAATCAGATAAATCTGTGCCGGGATCGTGGATTGAACCCTGGCCGCCAGCACAGAAGTCTGACACCTTACCCCTAGACCGCCAGGTCACCCTCGAATACAAGTGTTTTTACTATCAATAGTCTTGCATTGATAGGCTAAGCTATTTTGTATCTCAAATAATTCTGGAGCTATGATCAATTTTGAAGATACCCGCTCATGTAATGTAATGTCGTCACTCAAAGTCATTTTACCCGGAAAATGAGATGCACTTATTGGTTTATAATGCTAAATGGTGCCTATATACTGTATAAATTTTAATTGAAATAGTAATACTAATTTCAAGAATATAGCTTTTTCGCTTTTTTGTCCATTACTAAGCTACCCCTTACTTGAAGGTTAGATAGATAATTCCAAAGATCCCTTATGGAAGGAAACCCTACATATGTATAAAGTTTTGGCCTGATCGGTAAAATGGTTTCGGCTCTAGCTCGGTGTACAGACAAACATAAAGATGGCTTCGCTAGCACCCATTTTGTGGGTTCACGGGTCTATAATAAAACTTATAATGATGATAGATTAAATAGCGAAGCTGTTATATTTTATAATTTCGATTATAGCTGCATCTTACTATCAATATATTAAAATTTAAAAAAGGTCACCTAGACACGGGAATTGAGCCCGGGACCCTTGACTTAGCATGCCAATGTTCTAACCACACAGCTATCCAGGAATCGTCCCGTGCAGTATAAAGCCTTACCGACTCGAACGTGGCTGCGTTATCTGATTGCTCGTGATCTTAATTGATCACCCATATGTAGCTGACAATTTCCACACGTATATCACAGACTCTGCCTTAAAATATGAGTGAAGTATGGCCCTGAGCACGGGGCTATTCCTGAATAGCTCAGTGGTAAGAGCATAGGTGTACCAAGCCAAAGTCCCGAATTCAATTCCCGTGTCCAAGAGTCATTTTTCAGTTTAAAGAATATAGCATTTTCAATATTTAAGGGTGGATTTCTGAAAACTAATTTTGGATAATGTTTTTAAAACTTAAATATGACGAGAAAATAGGTAGATTTTTTTAGTGCCATTTATTATATGTTATATTTATTGCTTTTAAGACCATTCTCATTTACAATTTCAATATCTATAGTTGTTTTATAAGGTTTGATTTGTATGGTATCGTTACCCCAAAAAAAAGTATATTATGAAATAGGAACGTAACTATTTAAAGTAAATTGTGGATCTCCTGAGCTATTTCATTGTATGAAAACGTGCCAAGAGAGAATTATTATATAATTCCAATTTGTAATCTCGCTGGTAAATGGTAAAATCCAGTATTTTATCAATGACACTGATTTTAGACCTAAGGCTGTACTTCAATAGACAAGACAAGTACGTAGCTTTTGTAGGATAATTTCTATGACTTAAATTCTTAATTTATTTACATATATATTATAACTCCTCTCACCCCCCTCCCCCTCCACCAATCCTACAACTTTCTCACACATTAGCATTCATAATATCGTGCCAAGTGGAATATACTTCTTCCCTCACTTGTTTCGTCATTTTCCACTCACTTTCCGTTTCTGCGACTATTCAATTAAACACAATTGAAGAGAGGAAATTTCTCGTACCGGCCGCGAAAGCCTTCCGCATCTTCTATCCCCTGTTCCCCCCCACTCCCCTCACTTCATTTCCTGTAGTTTCTCGGTAGTATAATTAAAAACCCCTTTTACGGAAGACCTCGACGCTGCTTTTCCAAACAAACAAATTTGCAAATAAGCAGGTTTTAATTAAATGCTGAACAGCCTTCTAAAGGAAAGGAACTTATCAAGTAGCTTCTAAGAGTAAAGGGTGTTTTCCGCTTAGCATATATTTTCTTGAAATCGTTTTGAAAAAGCGTTAAGTCCCAAAATGTATCGACAATTATATTCAGGAATTTTTAGTAAAATAGGTACTGAGTCCCGTTTACAATTTCGAAAGAACGAAAGCTGCTAACAAACCGCTAGACTCTCCAACGTCAACTAATACTGTTAGTTATTTAGTCAGTTTTATATATAATTAAGTGGTAAATTTTAGATATCCCGAATGAGGAGTAAGACTTGAACCGCTAACTAAACTTTTGGAATATATGAATGAGAATTTACGTAATCCTCATAATAAGTTAATGCCTAAAAATAATTATCCATATTTATATACACCCGCTTCGGTGGTTGCGTGGTCTAACGTGTTAATCTCGTAGAAGACTAGACCGCCGATGACGGGGAGATTGAGGCTTGAATCTCGGTCAGGTATACTGAGGGTGGTTCTTACAAGTAGGTAAGCGTATAATCAGAACGGGTAGTAAGATGCGGTGTTAAAAAAAAAGTATGTAATTTTTAAAAGAAAGCCAGGGAAGGTAATCAATTCTAAAGAATTTAATTTAAAACGTTTTACTTCTATCACTCATTTAATAACTTTGGGGCTGGTTAACACGTCTGAAATTCGAACCCCAATCTCCTAGTAAAAGGTAGTGCAGTATATCACGATACAGATACCTTAAACCATGCACACATAGGTAGGTGTAGATCTCGGACTTTTAAATAATCATTTCCAATATTATTTTTCATCTAAGTCAATAACTTTCTTAATATGGTAATTATTTAAACCAAATGATATTTTATATTTATATTATATTCTGAACTTATAAGTTATCACATTTTTACTTAAAAGAAGATTTTTTAAACTTTTAAAATAAACAAAAATAATAGAGTATATTGATTATTTTTAAGTCAAATTCCCCCTTAATACATTTGATAAATTCAGACGCGATATATTTGTGTAAATAATAATCCAAACAAATGTGAGTCCTATGTGGTTACAGTTTACGTGACATATTGATTTAAAGCATGGGGGGAGTGGTTGTGTTATCATTCGAATTCCCTTCATTGTCTTGGCCTATAATCTATACATGCTAGTGTCAAATAATTTTATAAAAAAAAAAACTCATCATGTGCTCTTTAATTTTTTTTAAACAAGTTGATGATAGCCCAAGCTAAACACAAAGAGCAAAAACCAGATTTGAAAATTAATCAGCTTCTATTCGAATTTGAGCGGCTACAGAGTTAAACTGTAGCTATATACCTCTATGACCTTAGTTGGATACCAGAGGACTTGTAATATATATTTGTATTAATTAGTATAATAAACTCAGGAGTTTTTTTATTTCCACCATATCTTAATACTCTTCTGAGCTATTCGTTTTATAATTACGATAGTGAGTAAACTCATCTCATTTGCGTGGAAGGCCAGTAGGGAAATCGTTTATAAAATATCACCCTCAATACACCAAGACAGTGAACCCCGTCCTTCCTATTATTGGTAGATAATCGAAAACACGAGTATAGGACCTTATACCGGTCATCACTATGGTATTTTGTATTTTTCGTTTCGGCGAACACGCAGATTAAATGTAAGAATTATTTAGTCTGGGCTACTTGTGAGGAAAAGGTTGGGTTTTGGTTCTAGGCTGGGTGTAATGCGAGTGGTTTTTTATTTAGTGGTTTCCCAATATTTCTATATGCCATATCAGGTACATTTCCTCTAATTTTTACCTTCCTCATTCCATTCCCATTAATGAAATTAAAATACGGTAAGTTTGGACCGTGGGAAGTGGACGTGTGGATTTAAAAAAAATGTATCTTCTTACATATATATTGTGGTATCAGGGATGTCTTGTTGATGTTATGTATTCTTTCGTGGGTTAAATTAGTTTGTAGCTCACGTGCCAATATAGACTAGCATTTTGAAGCATATTTTGAAAATCTCACTTGTTAAAATCAAATTAAGTAAATATTTTTGTCCCGTACATGTGCCATTTTCTAAATTGATGGAGCTAAGGTTTTCTCCATTGGACCATCACAACGGTATTCTCTTTTTTGACTCTTTTTATTTTTTACCTCGCTTGCATTAATTTCCCTTTACAATGAGGTTTAGAGGAAGTAGACTACTTTGAAAGTATGTTGGTAGCTCTATACCGAGGATTTTTCCCCCTTCTGTTTGGCATATGTGTATAGGTGTAGCAAATTCACCGTTTCCCCTACACGCTGAATGATCTTTATAAAAAGTAAGTTATTCAAACAACCGTGATAATTAACTGGAAAAATACACATGCCCCTAATATAACCGTGCTTGCAAAGAGAAAAACAGTACACGTTGATATAAAAAAATATGGACCTTTTAAAACAAACTGTATCATAAAATGAATGCGATTGTAATCTGGTCACCCCTATGATAGTACGCGTAGGAGTAAGCATAGTTTATTTCCCAGCTATTTAATCATAACTAACAGTCGTATAATTAGTCTACTTGGGTGGGAGTGACAGTGTAGTTTAGGCTAAGGTCCAAGCTAGGTGCCCTATTTGTGTGATAGTGCACCACTTCTTACTACCCGCTCGGGCTGTCTATGTTCACATTAGAAGTTAAGTACGAATAAGATAGAATTTAGAGGAACTGTCTCTGAATTTACGTGGAAATATAACTAGAAAAAACTCATTACAACCAACCGGGGCTCCATGCCTAACCTATTCATTACTGGAAATCCTGACCCGTAGACACTTACTGACACCTTTGTCCAACGCACCTACTGGTGAGGGTGCAAAATGAATTAAAAAAAATATATTGAACAATTTACATAGCTAATTGTGAATGGTTTAAACCCTATGTTTGAATAAAAATAAATACAAAGAAATATTATACTTTCTATACCAATATGAATGGGAAGAATTATAAGTTAAAAATTCGAGGGAATATTCTGCATAAATGTATAATAAATTTGTGAAGTTGCATTTCCAGTCACAATTTGAGAACTGGGATTGTAAAACAAATAGTAAACAAATACAATTTTTTAAATAACGGGATTGGTATTTGACAATTTAACTAACCAATTATCGCTAGTAAACAAACGGCCTTATCAGAAATTAGTAGTAGTGAAACCACAATTTTTCTTAAAATTGTTGAAAGCCATATAATTATAAACGATGGTAGTGGTGGGGTGGATCTTAGGGTATACCAACAACTCCAAAGAAACTTTCAATTAAATGACAAATCGCCTTTTAATTATGTTAGCTCTCTTAATAGTACTATGGTTAAATAAAAGTCCCAACCTCATTTCTGAGGTTGCCCTAAGTTCATTTTGGCCACACCACACTAAAACAAAAAATGCTGGTACAAGACTTAATCTTGATCTTGGATACCAAAGACAATGAAACGGCATTTATTGCTTTTGTAAAGTGTTTAATTCGCTACAAACACGATAGTCAATTAGATTTAAATCTGAGAAACTCTTGACAATTCCGGGAATATTTAAAATTAAAATTTATATGACCACTACAATATAATGTGAAATAACTTTATTCTGTTTTTGTTGGATAAATTAAAAACTCAGAGAAATATTTTGAGAGGTTTTCAATAAATATGTTAAGCCCCAAAAGTAAAATTGGCCATTCTAAGTTAGAATTAGCTTGCACATTAAAAGTTAGGTTAGGTTAGGTTGGGATAGCTTATAGTAAAATAATATATATTATATATTAGATACTCACCATTGCAACAGAGGAGTTCTGATATCTTCAACAGTGCAAAGTGAACATTAATATACAAAGTTCAATACACTCATATTTTTGTTGCTAATATTAGACGTTCAAACATAGGCGTGTCATTGTTCTAAAAAATAGCCAGTTTATGGATAAGCAGCTCCAAGTGACACCCTTTTCATGAAATGGATTAGCTATTTCCCGGTCTATGAAATGGACAAGAGAAGAAACCAATTAATCTATTTCATGGTCATGAAAAGGGTAGCTCTTGGAGCTGCTTAGTCCATGAACTGAATATTTGTTAGAAGAATGACATGCCTGTGTTAACGTTTGTTTGAACATCAAATATTAACAACAAAAATATTAGTGTAGAGAGCTTTGCATATTAATGTTAACTTGTACCGTTGAAAATATCAGAAATCCTCTGTTCCGATGGTGAGTATGCAATAGATAATATATTTTGATTACAAACTATTCCAACGTAATAAAACCTAACCTTAAATGTACCAACAAATTTAAACTTAACCAAAATATTTGTATATAGACGCATGAAAGTTTGTTAAGCTAGTTTGGCATAGTTTTCGCTATACACATTTATTATTATCATTATTATTAGCACCGCGTCTTACTACCCGTTCAGGTTATACGCAATTACGCTAATGTGTAATGGTAGGTTGATTATGAGATGAAATGGAGAACCTAGAGTTTAACGTGGAATCCGAACCACGGTGGATGCCTGGCATTCCCCTACACATTTTTTGAATAGACATTTACGAATGTTCTCATATCGACCATTTCGAGACATTGTTGTTCAATATTTCCGAACGGTTTCGTGTCAGTCGGTTGAGTAAATTTTTATTTTATAATCTATAATCATTATTATATTATATAGGACAATAATTTCCATTTCATGATATGGTCAAAATACTATGCAATATTTGCCCAGTTCGTGAAATGGTCAAGAGAAGAGGCCAGTTCACGAAATGGGCAGAGATATTATCCTATTCATGAAATGGACAATTTCACTAAGTGGGTGTAACACAAGACTTATATACAAAATTAAACCATATGTTACTGATACCCGTCAGGTCTATAAATTTCTAGATACGCTAAGTATTAGAGATGAGTAAGGTTGATAAAAGATGAAATGTAGCATCATTTACGTGAAGGTAAACATTTAGGAAACATACACCTTCAGTTCACCTGACAGTAATTCAAATTCATATCGCTCAGTCATTGGCAACCCAGAGCATCGTGAAAGTGACGCCTCAGCCGATGTGGTTCTAAAACAACTGATTTATAGCTAACCACTTCCCTGGTTGCATGGTCCAAGACGTCATTCTTGCAATAAGACAAATTTTCGGTGACTAAGAGGTTGGGGCTTGAATCGTGGATGAGTGTACTGGGGATGATTTATCATAAATGATTTCCCACACTACTCCCAACCATCTTCCTGACTATACTACATATGCAGGTAGCCTGGAATCGGGGAACATTCAAAGACTGACAGAAAAATTTAGAGTTAGCGTGGATGAACTATACCCTATAGATGGTCGAAGGCAGGGTGGTCCAACGTTTTATATCTTAAGGTCCAAACCATGTTTACAAGTTTTCACAAAGGGACAAATATATATTTGATTATTTACACTTATTAGAGACGTACGCCTTACAGTCAACATTTAATAAACCATTATTTTCAATCTAGTCATTTTTTTTCAACCCCTGTACTTTGCCTTTCCTTCAAACTTGATAGATAATCACATCGCGTCAATCTACGTACTCATCATGTTACTCTACGCACGCATCACGGCCCTCTACGCACGCATCCCGCCAATCTACGTACTCATAACGTCACTCTACGCACTAATCACGTCACTCTACGCACTCATCACATCACTCTACGCACGCACTTGTCACGGAAGGACTTTCAGTTTTAATAATCCCCACCGAAAAGCCCCGAGTAGTGGAGAAACAGAGTAAACAACTAGACTTGAAAGAGAAGGAGGGTAAATCCCTCACTGATGAGGGGATTGTTTGTAACTGCCCCGTTAAACCACGTCTAGAGCCCTCCCCACTCTCACTCCCATCCCCAACGTCCCTATTTTTCCAAAGCCCCTCTTGTAAACTGCTGTGGGTGTCGTTAGCACGTAGTGGGTGCGACACGTTCCAGTCGATAAGGTAGTGGACGGCTTTTACCGGTTAGCATGTAGGTTTGCACACTTTAAGTTTACTGTTGTTACCTTTAAAAAAAAGTAAAAATGTTGGAGTAGCCATTTCTTTTCATGATATTGCCACTAGAGGTTTGCTTTAAAAATGATGCATAAAAAAAGCAATAAAAATCATGTATTTTTAACCATAAAGCATTGGAAAGGATTTCCACTAGGTTAGAGTAAGGGACTCACCTTGGGGAATTGATTTAGTTGTAGTCAACGTCCTATTACACTATCCGGGATATCCGCATATTTATAGTAAAGGGGTAGGGATGAAAGATATAGGATCATAGAGGGTATTTACCCACATTTACATGGTTAAAAGGTTGAAAATAATTTATTGAAACCACCACCCGTTACAATTGCTTGGGATTAAAACCACAACCTTTTCGTTACCGAAGAGCCCGGAGCAGACGAGTATGACACCCCTAGCTGCGTGCCCATCAATACGGTTTGTATTCATGATTTTATAGAAAAAGGAGGTCAATGTTAACCACAAACAATTATGTCTGTTTTCTAAACTACCATATTTACCATGTTCTTATTAAAATTCAGGAAATAAAATCTTACAAATCAAGGCTTTACGAAGCTAGTTTGTTGAACGGATAACTTAACATACTATAACTGTATATGCATATATAATTGTTTGTATATGTATATATTTTCATATAAAAAACGTCAGGATACACAATAAAACCTAGAATATCTCCTTCCCAGGACTGATTTCCAACACTCTTTAATGTTCCTCTGACAGTCATTTAGCTAAGAAAGAATATTAAAATAATGTTTTTCAAAAATGCTTATTTTCTTTATTTCCCCGCCCAAACAACAGGTGTCATTGAAGATAAGTATGAATATTATATATTGTGACCTAATTCACACTCAGCCACATCATTGTACTAGTGCTTTGAAACAGTGAGATATGAAATGACTTTTTAAATTTCAACAAAACATATATACTTTTGTTCTTATTGCAAAACCTCCTGTTTTACAGATATTTCAGAAGGAATTCCAACTTTACCATCCACTTTAAAGAGTATTTTAGAAGAATAAAATTTATTTCCTCATAAAATTCACCAGTGTGAAGTGATGTATTATGACAAAAAAATGTATGAAGTGATAATTCGACACAATATTTCAGGGAGAATACAAGAAGAATGGAGGAGCGGAAGAATTATACGTGTTTTTGAATCAAGTTGTTTAGTTTTTTTATAAGCATAGCCCTATAATTTCAATCTGATAGTTAAAAATACCCCAAATTCAAAAATTTTACGCTTTTTATGTTAGCTTTCTTGTGTTTTTCCACTTTGTTTTTTTCAAGTACAAACAATTCCTTAAGTTTTCTCAGTTTTTCAGGTTCGTGGTAGCCCTAAGGTTCTTTTAGAATATATACTCAACGTTTTGTACCGAGCTGTTATTCCGCCATCCAACCGCCTGAGTCATTGTGTGGGACGGACACACTGGCTGACCGGGTCAGGATATTGGTCGACGGTCGGCTTCGTGCCGTGAATAATGGTACAATATTGACGTGCATCATGGGTAAATATTGACCAACATAGTGGGCTGAATAGGGGTGAAGGGTAGGGGGCCACTTCTCTGCTATACGGACCCATCAACTAGCCCCCACGTTAGTCGAAGTGAAACTATAGGGGGTGATTATGTCCAACGTAGAGGACGCGATGTGCTTCATCTAGGGTCACAATGTTTGTAGAGGATGTAGATTTATACCTATTTATACTCTTTCAAGTGATAAAATTATAATGATGGCAGGAAAGTGAAAAATTCTAGTATAAATTAAAGTTGTTAAAATGGTACAACTTTGTAAGGTAGTACTGCTTGGATTTATACAACTCTGGCGATTTGCTTGGTGAGTTAATGTGTACTCAAGCAACTTCATGTTCGAGGGATAGGTACCGTAAATCTCTTTTTACTCACATCAAAAAACCCCAACGGGCTCGTTGATTCTCTTTTGAAACCTCTAAGTCGATTTCATATAGCAATAATAATCACAATAATAATAATATAAACTATAATAATAAATTATAATAATTAAAACCAGCATTTATGGGCAAGTTAACCAATCGTTATATTTCGAATCCTGGTCGAATGTACTTAGGATGAACGGTTTACCACTCTCTTTCCACGCAAATGTGTATAAACTTGTTTTGAGTTCTACCTTCCTCATCCCTAAATCAATATTGTGATTAAATGAAAACAGCTCTAATGTTTAGGAAGTAAGACACAGTGCCAATAATATAGATAATATTATGTTTTAATGAACTATGTGTAAAAAGGCCTTACGATTAAGGATATTAGAGGGTCAAGATGGTATTTCACAAACCAAATTGGGGGTAAAAACCCGTAAAAGGTTGTAAGCTGCTAACAAAGGCTGTCTTTGGAATGGTGAGCGCACGGGCTCGGAGTCAGGTTTTTCCCAAATTATGTCTTAAACTTTTTCAACCTCAAAACCAACGCGGATACACTTAACTTTCTATCCTCCTCATAATAAAAGTATTTTTAAATAAAGGTTTTATGGCTAGCTGTAAGAATGTGTCATACATTGAAAACCACGCTGTAAAGCGATGTACACATATTACCCTATATAGTTTAATAGGATTACTAATTAAGTACAAAACTATTTAATTGATTAAATAAGTCTTCCTTTCATACCACTTCACAAAACGGCATTTCCTACCTACGATCGAGACAGTCAAAGACTTAATAAGATTGCCTAAGCGAACAAACTCAATTAGCAATTCCTGACGCCATCAATTTGACTCTTAGAAAAGTGGAGGACGGAATTTAATATTAAGATTTAAAGAAGGGAGGGCTATGTCGTAAGTTTAGTTTTTCATATAGTAATTGTCTCAGGGAGTTTGTGTCTGTCTGTTCTCAGAACGTGACAGAATATTACAATCAAAACCTCGAACGGTGCCACTCGCTATAATAGTATTAGACTCGCTCCTGCCCCTCTCCAAGACTAATTCAACGTCTCTATAGCGACTAGCGCCTCTGGCGGTGGCGTGTGGGGATTTGCCACCAGGTTAATTACATCACGAAAGGGGAGGACCTTCTTACTCGCTTCCTTGCTCGCGGTAGGGAATATGATTTCGGTTTAATGGGAAGGGGGGAAGAGGGATATGTCTTGAAAGTCTAAGAATCAGAGTGTTTCAACAGAGCTCTTTCGTTTCAATGAAAATTGGATTCGAAAATAGGTTGAAGGGGTTTTTACTGTATGTACGATAATTTTTTTGTGATACATTGCTAAGTGAATTCTAGGATATTTTTAGAGTAAGTTTATTAGAAAGTTAAACCAAACTATTAATGGAATGGTAACATACAAATTAAATCAAATTACACTATTATAATGACGTCACTTTATTAACTAAATTATTGCTAGATACGTTGGGTAACGCGGTATATAGTGTATCTTGTCGCTGTGGCGTATCAATGGGGACGGGAAACCGTTGTATAGTTGAGTAACAACATGGGATACAAAGATACGCAACGGGCCCAATTAGTCAGTAATTTGTCTGTTTTCACTTTCACATAAAAAGAATGATACGGCAATATGTTGAATCATATATGGCTGGGCTGCGGTTCTACCACAGGAAGATTTGGCATATGCCAAACGAACAGAGTGTAGCTCAATAACATGTAAATGATATTAACGTAATTTGTTGCTGATTTCCATTAAAAAATGGCTACAGGTAAATATTGTACAGCAGAAGATTTTGTACGTCTTTGAAAAGTGTTTGGAGAGAGTCCCTGAGGTGTTTCTTTTTCTCAATATATTAAGGCAGCATAAGACACCATCGCGTTGTTTCTTAGTGTGTTGAAGCTTTCAGATTAAATGTTGGCCAAATATTACACCTAATTTTTTTATAGTTGAACTCAATATTAAATTGTGATACACAACAATAACATTGAATGGATTTGGGTCTAGTTAGGATCGAATTTATGTTTGATTGGTCCAAAAATTAATGCTTTAGTTTTCGAAATTTTTTAATACATTTTAAGTTGAAATAATTAACGCCTGTAGTTTCTTCTTGGATTTGAATTTGATATTTTTCCTTGGTGACCAATTTAGACAGAAAACAAATCAATACTATATTCAATAATACATTATATCGATAGAGACTAACCGTTTATCACGCAGTTTAAGACGTCAGTCCTATAGATGTCAAAATTTAAAAAAATAATCTCTAAGTACTTTAGCTGTTGCTTAGAATTTTAAATTAAAATCGCTTGAGATGCTTTATTAAACGAAACCTATTTTGAGTTGTCGCGATATTGAAAGAGATAAACAGATTGGAAAAACTGTGTACTGTATAGCCTGATTTTGGTTGGAAGAACAATAGAGAAAATTTTATTATATTTCTTTTCAGCTAACATTGATAGCATTTTAATTTATTATTATTATTATTATTATTATTATTATTAGCACCGCGTCTTACTAACCGTTCGGGTTATACGCACTTACGCTAATGTGTAGTGGTAGGGTGATTGTGAGGTGAAATGAAGGACCTACAGTTTAACGTGGAATCCGAACCACGGTGGAGGCCTGGAATTCCTCACATTCACAAGATGTCTTGCCAGAGGTGAAGGAAGGGTTTGGTAATCAGATAAATCTGTGCCGGGACGGAGGATTGAACCCCGGCCGCCAGCATAGAAGTCTGACACCTTACCCCTAGACCACCAGGTCACCTTTACTTTATTATTTGTGTTATTCTATAGGTATTGATTATATCTATTAGAAGTGACAGCTGGAGATAACATAACTTTTTGTATAAATGACTTAAAATTGTTTTAGAAACTTTAGTACCCAACTTCTTCTGTTCTTCCTACCAAAATCAGAGTATACATACATTGTTCTCAAGGAACAAAGCATATCCCAGCTAAATTTCGTTAGAATTGCATCACGCATTCAAAAGTTATCGTGGTACAAGCATCTCAACAGACAGACAAACATACACATGAAATTCCAAATTGTCATGTTAAAATAGTAGTTCACTACGCTCGATCAATAAATAGCCCATTAAGTAAATTTGGCTGATACATTTTATAAATAAATGATAGAATGACACAGTTCCATAATTTTTTATAAACGTGATATTTTGGAACGTCTTCAACGCATCTTAGTGCTGCGGTTGGGCCACCTCATTAACATAAAAAAACAAACAAAAAAAATGTGTATTTTCAAATATTCTTATTTAACTACCTAAAGTGCGTGCTTAATTCACCTAATAGCTTCCTCACGCTATATTCACGAGTTGGTTAAAATGTACACTATACATCTCTTGCTAGACGAGGAATGCGGCTTGTAGTTGGCCCGTTTCTGGTCTGCTGGGAAATCTATACCCTATTCCCTTAACGTTCCTCAAACAATAACCTAGAATATAATTGTATAGATGCTATTCACAAGGAGGAGCTGTGAACTAGAAGCCCCCTTGTAACCCCTGGCGAGCTGGGTATCACTCTATTTCCGTCCGTTAAAAGTTTAAAATCCATTTGAGCTGACACAGGCCCAAGGAAATCCTTAGTCAGGGAACCATTGTTAAAATATTCAATCCATAGGTTAAAATTTTACAAAAATAACATTAGATATCCTCCTATGTATCAATACGCCATGATATGTGTTTAGTGGAAATATCCACACGAAATAATATATCCTACTAGAATGACAAGTGTTATCAAGTTTCATCATAACTAAAGCAATCCTGAATATATTATAAAATATCCAGTTAAAAAAATACTTTCTTTGCTTGAGGAAGGCTAGGTTTTCAAAAATTAACCTTGACAGTTCACGTTTAACGTTGTTTAAAATAAACACTTTTCGGGATTTATTTAAATATAAAACTTATAATGTAAAGTGTTTAAGTTTGTGGGGACATTTATATAACTTTCACTTCTTTTTTTGATGCGAGCTATATTTAGAATTATTAAACCACTCTTATATAAAGTAAGATATTTAGACGATTGTAACGCCTTTCAGCCCTACAGTAAGTGGCCCCCTAAGTATATACTGACCTAAACTAATTAATAACATTTTACAATAGCTCCTGATCATCTACATTAGCCCCATGGCTTCTTTGGTGCTGACTGACAGCTTTTAAAAGTTACCAGACCAAATTATGTATCCCTGCGCCGAACCAGATGATCTGCAATAACATGTGTTTAGCAGCTGTCAGCTTCTGACAGTCAAAATGTAGGTATATACCTAAATGTTGACTGTCAGAAGTCAGTTGTGAGCTCTTAGTCAGCGTCAAAGAAGCCATGGGGCTACTGTATATTCCTGTATAACTAATGCAATTGTTGTGGTTATCCATTAGCATTCACCTAAAAAAATAATGAATTCAACGCCCTCCAATCTGGGATATTTGCCCTGAATTCCCTAGTTGAGGTCAAACACATTAGTACAGATAAACAAAATAAGGGCAGCTACAAACCTTTTTGCTATCAGTTTAAGCCACATGCCGTTTCCCGATCACTCTGCCACGCCAAACCTCCGAATGCGACACAAGAAAACTAACGGATAATTTGTGTGATTAATATGAGATTAGCAGGAGATTCGTGACCGCACAAATGTTGCAGGTATAGCGTGAATGCTTAGAGAAGGCGCTGTTTATCCAAACAAGGGAGAACGCCACAACTCATCTGAGGCGAGGAGTAGTAATAGTAAATAGATACAGTTCATTTAGAAATTTCTCACCGAGATTAATTATTATGTTTGAGAAATGTGTAATACATACGGATTTGAATTCTGTATCGATGTGTCAATGTTCTTCTATTTGAGAAATCAAGGTTTTATAAATATATAGTAAGTGTATAATATACACGGTATTCCTTTGCTGGTTTAAATATCCAATCAATTATATTTTTTGTGGTTAAAACTGCATCTAAATATCATATTCTTATGTTGACAAAGGTGGTTGCGTTATCTGCACCTATCACCTACATCTGTTTATAGCATCTTGGCCTACACTTATAGTTGTCAATGAACCCTCACCCGCTTCGGTGGCTGAATGGTCTAGGACGTCACTCCAGCAGTAGCCTAGACTGCCGACTACGAGAAAATCTAAATTCGAATCTCGGTCAGATGTATTTAGGGTGGTTTTCCAAAATCGTTTTCCACTCTACCTCCTCACAAATGTCAGTACACTTCCTGTAAATATAGCCTTCCTCATCCCTAAGGCCACTGGAATAATGAGTACATAGGTGTATAATCCAAACGGGTAGTAGGACGTGATAATAAAAAAAACCTCAAACTAGAAATACATTTTACAACAAACTAGATATATAGCCTACCACAGAAGTATTTCAGGGGTGGTTGGAAAACACTCATAAAAATAACGTAGTTACAAAGCATGCCCACAGTTGAGACCATTAGACTTATACATACTCAACCAGTTATCAATTTTACTATATCTTTCAAGAACTAAATATTTTATTTTTAGTACTATTTAAACGCAATTAGTGGCTCTACCAAAGTTGTAAGGATAACAAGAGTATTTGAGAAAAATGTACCCACATTAGTGTTTAGAAACGGTGGAAAAAACCACATAAATAAATAATATGGGCACTAGACCTAAATTAAAACCTCATCCTGTAACCAGCAATTCAGCTTAAAACGACCCCTACGCCTTGGGCATTAGGACCAATGTTATCTATCTAAAGCCCCTTCTACAGAATCCAAACTCGTAGTTGTATGGTCCTTAGAAATTCTATTCGCGTCTACACACTGCGTATCCTTAGTCACTCGACCGTGCCAACCTATGAGATAGTCAGTGACTTCATCAAATAAAACTCTTCGAAGGAAAATCGTCTACAGCAAGGAGCAACCACCATGCAGCCAGCTGATCAATAAAAGAAACTAAAACAAATTCTTCAAGAAAACCTCTAGGATATATTTGAAATGTATGATAATTACAATAACAATAAATATATATTTTATAACACGATTTTAACTATCAAACTTATAACTAGCCACGGATCATTTCACTGTCATTGGTGATTTTATTTAGATGCGCGTGCACATATTTACCTTCTGTTATTGGTAATCCATATGGACTAGCCCTTAAAAAGTTAAATTTGACCATCTTTAACGGAGGACTTACGGATCAGGACTTTGTATACGGAGTAATCTGATACTGTGTTATTGATTTCTTACGGATCACAGACTACGGACTGCAGGCTTACGGGCGTAGCTTTGGCTTTATGTGGATAGAGAGTGAATAAAAAAAGAAAATTTAAGATTTATTTTTCCCAAAAAAATCAGACTAACTAGAATAAAACCAATAAACAAAGATATTAAATTCCTGATGGATGTTTATTTTCATCTTAATTCATTATTTTATTCAAACAGTTTAAGTTCTTGTTAATAATAATGATGATAGTAATAATTATTTATTTTAATTTAAAACCATCCAACCCTAGTTTTATCAATTTTCAATTTTCTTGTGTTTAATACTAATTATAATATTGGGAACCTCAAATGTTTACGGGTAGCGTCACCTATATAATATCTTCTATACATCTAGTTAGCTACCTATTTATCTCTAGATGTATTTAAATATTCTATCTATTGGTGTATTTACCCATCTGTTTTCTATTTATCTATCTCTATATACCTATCCATCTATCTGGAGTCTCCCAAACTTTAAATTCTGACTTACCTCTTATTAGTGCTTCTCTATCTAGTCATATTCCTAAATTATTTTTTAAATATCCTTGGCTTCACCTAGATTTGTCTCTGTTACATTCAATTTCGTAGCTTTGTCAGCTTTCTCCTGTTTTCCAGGTATCTCTTTGTACGAGACCAACAATATGGATAATTATATAACACTAAAAAACACTAAATAAAATAAATAAGGATCACGATCAACGCTCAAGTATCTCTCGGTATGAGGTTTCGTATCGTCATTGATGAAACGGTTCGAATTTCAAAGGAAGAAAGATACTTATCTGACAGTTAAAAAAGTTACTAGAGCTACTTTCAAGTCTTCATTTATCAAGTCATGTTATTTGCAGATACCAATTTTGATAGATATTATCAAAATCTATCAAATGAAACTAATAGGGTAGTAAAATATTTTCACTTCCAACCGGTAAAATTATGTTTGTATTTTCTAAAAGGCCCCCACCTATGAACATTTTACTCTATCTAGAAAGTAACTCCACGATGGGTTTCGCTAACGCGTGGCTCAAAGACTCCCAAAATGATTAATGAGCGTATAAGGAGGTGGATAAGTTGATAAAGAAAGGGTTTAAATGTGTACCAGGTGGCAAAAACAAAGAGTTAAAAGGGTAATTAAGACCCACGAGTAACAAACTATAAAGTTATTTTTTAAAGCGAGAATAAATCATTAATTTGTTATATTATTCCTTGAAACTTTCCCAGTTAGTGGTTTGAACAAGCTCGCATTGTATTTAAAGACTCTTAAGTGGGTTTTAGTTTAAATCAACAGATTTTACTTGTTTATAAGCCTTGTGTTAAAGGTTTTTTATAATTCACGTTCCAACTACACTAATCGAGTAGGGATAGGGAAAGCAGTATTTATTGGAAATATATCCTCGCTTGCGTTAAGGTGAAGTGAGAAATAATTTCAAGAAAACAACTCTTTGTACACTCGACCGGAATTTGAATCCTGACCTATTCATGAACGGAAAACCAACTAATATTAGTTTAGCATTTAGTTCACATATCCACCAATGTAGATTATCCATTATATACCTTTGTATATATTCATCAATTATAAATATCTATCACGTAGACTACATATATTTCTCACTTAGGCTATATATATCTAATATATTATACACTGCATCGTTTATATTATACATATATAACTTATATATGCATATATATCACTTATATATACATATATAAAATTATATATGTATATTTATATATAGCTTATAGATGTATACAAATCCCTTATATATGTATAAATCCCATATGTTTATATATCATCATATATATATTTTAATATTCCGTAAATTACTTCAGTTATATATAAATACAATATATCTTGTTTTCATATAATATATTTTATATATATTTATACATATCACTTATACACCATTTCTACGTAATAAAAGTGTAGAAGTTTCTGTACTGGGCCAATTATGTTATTTTCCTCGACCACATTGTTGGGCACGAGGATTAAAATGTCATTGTTTCATCTGACATTTCAGTAATTAATAGGCCGGAATTCAAATCCCGTTCAGGTGTACTGAATTTTTTTCGTAAAGGGTTTTTATCACACGCAAATACTTGTGTATTTATTGTGAATTCTATGTCCACCATACATATGTTCAACAAAAATAAAATAAAAATCTAATATATTCAAAACAATCCAACTAGTTTGTGACATACATGTTTCGAAATCAATAAGCTGTTTACCACGAAATAGAGAAAATGCTAAATTAATCTCTCAGTTATCTAAGAAACAAAATTGATATATTCTATCATAGTGTTTTTCTTTCTTTTATAGAGAAAGAGCAGTGATCGATTACATTCTCAAGCTTGAGATTAGGCGTCATCTTAACGTTTTATGTGATTCTAAACTAAAAATGTGGATCTTTCAAATTTGATATTTAGAGGCTATATGGCCAAGCTTTAGTGATATTTTTTTAAATTTCCTAAGTGACTTGAAATTAGTTTTTAGTAGTTTATTAAAAATGTACATCTGGAGAGCATTTCACATTATAGCAATATTGTGTACTTTTATTTAGGAGGAATTATCGTTTAGTGATACTTTACTCATAACTTTTTTTTTAGTTTGTTCCAAACTTTAATATTATAATAAGCTATTAGAAGTATGTGCGGTTGTGTGTACCATTTATCTAAACATATTTTGATATCAGCCAAAATTTCAAAAAAACTAAATTATTTCTAACATTTTAGGACCAATCTCAATAGACACTTATAAACATCACTAACACACGAAGGGGAGGAACAATTAAAAAAAGCGAGTTTAAGAAATATTTAAAAAATGATATCATTAGGGAAGATATTCCATAGTTCACATACACAGAACTGGTTTGTTGTACACCAATTATTACTACCCAAACAGGCTATCCACATATTTATACTAATAAGACAAGGAATAAGAAGTAATAATGTATAAAGAATCTACCTACATTTGCTTGGAAGGAGAATGGAAAACCCTTGAGGAAAAAACCTCTACCCCCTCGGTACACCCGGAAGTGAGCCAAAATCCCGATCTTCACATGACTTTCAAACCAAACCAGATGAAGCTTTTGCCTTAACCGGTGTTCCCACCGAAGTATGTGGAATGATCTATGTGTTTAAGGTAAAATATAAGTTTGTGTTAAAGAAATCATTCGAAAGTGTTCCTTTTGTTGTGTGATTGTTTAGTGCTGTTAGTCTAACACCTTAGCTCAGGGTGTCTGTTCTAGATTTGAGTTAATTTATAAGTCGTGTGCTGATATAATCAGTCTGTTCGGAAAGTGCAACAAATACCTCACATAATGAAAAATGAATTTAGTTATTACCAGAGTACTTTACCAAAACGTTTGTTTACTTAAGCATATTCAGGCCCAAATACAAGTCCTGTTAAATACTTGTACTTGCCACGTTTAATTCTACGAAAGTGGGTAGTTAATTTCGATTAATTTACTTTTTTATACGTTTGGTGGGTTAGAGGTTAGAAAGGGAGAGCAAGGGGAAATAACAAGTTAAAAATAAATAAATGAAACTGTCATTAGCAGGGTACATACACAGTTTATACATATTATTATTTCATTCGTTCTCGAATATAAACATTAAAAATTCATTTGTTGTTCTCCTCGTGCTCCAAATACTTGTTGTAAAGATATCGCAACATATTTTCTGGAGATTTACATGTACGTTTAATGATCGATCTTGCTTTATCATATTAAAAGTAAGTATTGTGATCGTGAAAAAATCGATCCTAAGATTATGACGAATCTTTACATTTATGTGAACAGGAACAAAAAAAAAAAATTGGATTTCACAATTCTGCGTGTGCCCATGTCCCTCTAGCTATCATTATGTCCCTGGCCACGGATCAAAAACGGTTTGATGCAATTTATTTAATTTCATATTTAGATTTTGCAGGAATATACCAACAATTCTTTTTCACTCGAGCTTTTCAATCATGAGTATTTTTTTCCTTCCAAACTTTTCAAAAATTACTAACGATATAGTTTAAAATGCATATCTAGGAAATTAATAGACATGACAAATAGCACCATATAATTTGTTTTTGGGCAAAAATTTGATGTGAATTTTATGAAAATTTTATATAGTTCAAAAATAGATCTAGAAATTTTGTTCAAAATGTATATTTATAAATTGTGTGGTATGAAATATAACATTTTAAAATTGTTTTGGGGGTAAAACAAATCTATTGGTAATTTAATGACTGATTTTTCAAAAACTTTGAAATATTTTACAAATGGGTCTAGTGATTTGGTTTCAAATTTGTATTTTGGGAGAGCCTGAAATAACAAATAACACTGTTTTTTTAGGTAAAAAATCATTTATGGGTAGTTCAATGAAGACTTATTTTTCAAAAACTTGAAATGTTTTACAAATGGCTTTAACGATTTGGCCAAAAATGTTTATCTTAGGAGTGTGTGTCATGACAAATAACACTTTACTTTATTTCGGGTAAAAATTCAATAAATGGTGGTTTTATGATGAGTGATTTTTGAAAATTTGAATTATTTTGAAAAAGGCTATAGCGATTATGCTTAAAATGTAGATCTGGAGATGGTTTGACATGAACATAACACATAAAGATGTATGCTTGTTTTGTGGGGGAATATTGGGTTTTGAGTAGTTATGCGTTTACTGAAGCAATTTTTTAAATTTTAATATTTTAATAAATGGCTATAGTGATTTGATTCAAATTTGGTATCGGAGGACTATTTTACATTATCAATAATAAAGTATCTTTATTTATCTAAAATAAATAAAGGAAGCTTACAATATATAGAAAATTTGTACTTTTTATCACTTTACCTTGAAAATTGAATACAAAATGAAAATCTTAGAATAGCTTTTTATGATAAATAAGAATACATTTATATTTTTACATATAACAAATAATTTAAGGTAGTTTACAACTAATTTATTTTTTTAAATTTAACGTAAAACATTTATTTGAAAGGTTTTGTTTAAAATTAAACATGAAAAGTTATTATTGTGATAAACAAGATTATGTGTTTGTTTTTGACATATTTAGAGTGGTTTTACTCAAAAACCATCTTTGAAAAATTATCTTCAAAGCCATAAGACACAATACGAGAAAGCTTGAGGGATTATATCGTTACAAATTTATTTTCTCTTGATATCAAATCCTACCACCTATTTAGTGGCTTGTCAAATATATAAATAATATCAAAAATATTGCGATCCAATGACACATTGGTTTGTTAAGTTAAAAGTAAAAGGTTTTTATGATTTTCTTAACTCTCAGATGTTGACAATGCGTCAATCTTAAGTTTTCAGGTTTGACATAAACAGGGAGGCTAGGATTTGAATCCCGTTTTTGTGTAACAAGATGGTTTTTTATTAGTGTATTTTTTCCTATCTTTACGATAATGTGCGGGTACATTTACTATAAATTCTACCTTTCTCATTACTGCCTCAGTTTTTAAATAAATGCATATATCCTGGCTGGGTAGTAATACGCGGTGCACTCAAAAGCACATTTTTTAAGAGCTGCCTAAGAGTAGAAGACAATAAAAATAATAAAAACAGTTGCATTTCAATCGAATAAATGGAAGCTTTCATTGATTTTTTCCACGCAAGTAAACTTTCCGTTTCTTGGCTTAAAAAATCAATTATTTTAGGTTAATAAATATTTGCATGGCACACAAAAAATGCGGCCTTCCAGTTGGAAACCCCTGATATAGTTTCCCGCTCTTTATTTACGAAAGTAAGATTCTATTTTATACCTTTTTACTCCCTACCCTATTTGTGTAAATGTATGGATTGTTCCAATGGGTAGTAAGACGTGTCTAACCAGATATATGCTGACCACTGGACCATGATCACTGTCCGTTCAACTTTCTATCGTAATAAGATTACTTCTGAGGATTATGAAGGAGAAGGCCACGGTTTCAACCTATTTGAGTTCACACTGTAATACTTATTATAAATATGACAGCTCTAAAGCTTCAAAGCCAGTGAAACTATCCTAAACTATCTTAGAAAGTTATGTTGTCTTGTGACCTTACTAAACATAATTGTTTGAAGAACGCTAGATCTATATATATATACATATACACACACACAACGTGTATTTAAAATATTGCATCAAACTTTGGCAGGCTATTCGATGGGTAAAAATAGAATAATTAACATCAGCAACCTAGAGTCCATCTTCAATATTAAGGGTGGTATTCACCCCTAAAGATAGAGCTAAAAAGGACTGTTGTATGAAATATTATGAAAACTACTTAGGGTATTACAACGAATCTTTGTATACTACTTATTGAAACCTTGATCATTAATAAACTAAACGTGTTGTTACCGTTACCCACCCCCATCATGTAAAAAAGGGGTGATGTAACATTCTTTTCTGCAATAAACTATGTCAGAGTAAGTATTACTAATTTTTACTTAAGATTACAAAACATGGATTAAAAATTAACAAATAAGGTGTCTAGGAGATACTGTCTAGCTTTCCCAGTTTCCGAGATAATCATGCATGTTTGATTTCAAAGATAAGTGTTAATTCCTGCCAGGTAGGCAGCCAGTATAACTGCTGCGTGGCCACCACGCTCTCCTTACCTTAATCCATTAGACTTCTTTCTGTGGGGCTCTTTCAAAGCTTTGGTGTACGAGACAGCCATTGAATCCGAGGAGGATCTGTTAGCCAGGATAGGTGCTGCATGTGATAAGGTTCAAGAAACACCACGTGTTTTCGAAAGATTACGCAAGTCATTGATACGCCAGCTCAATTATTGCAATGGTGTTAGGGGACGCCATTTTGAACACTTGCTATGAATCTGATTTTGAAGCAAGGAATTAAAACATACAAGAACTACAATTAGTATTTCTTAATTTAGCTTTCAATACTACAATGAGTGTAATGATTAAAATCCCACCCAAGGGTGAATTGTGTAAGCATAACTTACTAATGTGATAAATAGAAACACACCGGAGCTTATGAAGAAGGAAAAGTATCCGAGTTTTTCCATCAAAACACAAAAACCAGCCTTTTTTTTTTTACCAAATGTACGTGATAAATAGTCACACGTGCCGGTAAAAATGGTTAAACAACTGCAGTGCGAAGTAACACTGCGATTCGGGTTGCCTACTTGACAGTCATTTACACTTGTCTGAGCTCAAACTTGTGTGATTATCTCGAAAACGGAGAGAGCTAGACAGTTTCTCCAAGACACCTTTTTTTGTTAATTTTTAATCTTTGTTTTGTAATCTTAAGTAAAAATTAGTAATACTTACTCTGAAATATTTTATTGCAGAAAAAATTGCTACAACCCCCCTTTTTTACATGATGGGGGTGAGTGGTAACAGCATATTTAGTTTATAAATGATATAGGTTTCAATAAGTAGTATACAAAGATTCGTTGTAATACCCTAAACAGTTTTCATAATATTTTACACAATAATATTTTTTACCTCTATATTTAGGGGTGAATACCACCCTTAATATTTATGATGGAGCCTAGATTACTGATGTGAATTATTCTATTTTCACCCAAGGAATAGCCTGCCAAAGTTTGATGCAATGTTTTAGATACACTTTGTACATATATATATATAGCTTAAATCCCATTGCGTAAAACGTTCTTAAGAACGATCTAATTTTACATATTTGGGATTTATTTTTTCTAACTATAAAACTTAAAATGTACAGCTTTTAATTCTAAAGAAACATTGTGGTAGTGTTAACCTCCACTTGACTTGAGAATTATTTTAAAATAACAAACTATGTCTTATATAACTTGGGATTTCTGAACGTCATCAGATAGTCTAAACGCTCCTGAAGGCGGCCCCCTTAATGTGTAACACGACCCACAAGTATATGATCTACAACCCCCAACCCTTAATTTACCCACTTGTTCTTCTCCCGATGGCCAGAACAACTATTTGCAACGATCGTAGCTTGGGACCTCTTCCAATTCTTTACCCCAGTCCTTCCTCTTTCCTCTCTATCTGGCACAAAAATCTCCTTCAACTCGACCAGGACATGCGGGGGAGGCGGTGGACTTTTGAAACCCACATAGTTGGTCGATTAAAGGGTATCTGCCCTTCTGAGCCCTTCACCTGACCTACACGTGGAGAAGAGTTCTATAGGAGGATTCTGGTAGGAAGAACAATATTTAGGGTTACGATGGCTACTAAAACTATTTTCATATATTAATGCATGCAATTATATTATCTGAAAAAGTAATTTTTCAAAAATTAATAATATACATAAAAATATCACTATGTAGTAAAAGCTTATAACCTTTATAAAGGTTTGCAGAACAAAAAAAAAGTATTTGTATTTTTATAAATTACTTCTTACCAAAATCCTACTAAACATGAAGTAGCCAGAGAGATAATAAGCAGCCCTTACTTACTCTGTCAGTTATATTTAATTTTACAGTATTTATCAAATACTAATTTCTGTACATTAATGAATGAAAAGTGAGGCAATATAAATCTAGCGATTTATTTTCCACAAGCGTATAGCCGGAGAGGGTGGTAAGATGCAGTACTAAAATATATAAATAAGAAATATTTTCTACACAAAATATAACTTTTTTTTTATAGAGCTGAAAATATCTTATTTAATTTATTAAGAGAACATTTCCCTTTGGTATCTAATAATAATTACTTTACTTTGTGTAGAGTTTAGAGCGCTTACGATATTTTAAATCTAAGATAGTGTTAATTATACTGTTTTAATACACATAAAACTCCTAAGACACCAATAGAATCATTTCGGCTGCGCTGATTGCCTGACATAAGTAGTTTTGTTCTTATTTTGACAATAGGAAAACCCACAGCTCTCAGAATGTGGGTTAAGGTATCAAACCTCATAATATTTGGTTTGCTGGTGACGGGGATTTTGGGGTTCAAATCCCAAACGAGAGTAATGCGGGTGTTTTTCCATAAATGTTTTCCCGCTTTTCCTTGATGCATTTATTCTGAATTCTACCTTCCTCATCCATACCAGAAATATAATTAAACAGGTATAGCCTGGACAGGTAGAGATACGCGGAGGAAAAAAATACTACAAATTTATATGACGGCATTGCATAAATTTTTATTTTAAGATAACTCTTTCCAACAACTGTATTCACTAGCTTCTTTGGCTCTAAAGCCTGTATCACACGGAACTAGTTTACCGGCCTCTAATAAAAACTCCTTTTACCAGCACAAGCTTCTATCAGAAAGTAGCCCTGTACCACGAAGCTAGTTAAACTTGTGGTGAGTACAGCATTTTCTGGTTGATTGTTGTGTTAAAATGACGTATGTGGGTACTAGGCGAGATGTTTTGAAACGCCTCCGTCCAATTTCTACGTAGAGCTATTTTGTGGAGTTCACACAGTAATAGTTTAACGCTAGTGGCCAGTGGCGTGTCGGTCACGTGATCTTGTGCCGTCAAATAGCGCTAGTAAAACACATACCAGTGAGTACTGCTATCCACTAGTTTAGGGTTCACACGACGCTAGTTAATTGATTTTACTACTAGCCCCGTGTGACCGAGTCTTAAATAAGCTGAGTAGTGAGTATTTTAGTGAACAGAATGCTCACGATATTTATTACACGTTTTATACAGGCTCAAAGGGCGTAAATCCCACGTCTCTTGTGTAAAATTAACACTTTATCTATTGGTTTTAAACAACACAATTTATTTTGATGGTGTTTTATTTTAAATTGTGTTTTTACGTACAAGTTCTACCTACTCACACGTTCTTAGCCATGAATCAGTCCTGCCATATACTTTATTGCCTGGACTAAGGAGGTCAAGGTTCATATCTCTCCAGGGTACACTGAAGGTGATTTATCACGGTATTTTCCATCTTATTTCCAAGCTAATGCGGTTGAGCTCCCTTTAAAATACCACCCTCATCATTAAGCTAAGCGTTTGTTAGTCATGAAATTAAAAGTAATGGTTAACCAATAATAATAATAATTATTATTATTATAGTAATAATAAAGTAAAACCTTTGAAGCACATTTTATACTAATAGGATGCTTTATTCTAAGTCTCATGGCAAGTGGGGAAAATGTTAGGTGTTTTGGGGAGCCAAAACCCTCCTGGGTTTAATTCCCATTTTTAGTTTATTAATAATTATTCAATAAAGAATTACTTCTCAATAGCCAGGCAAAATATCTAATTAGAACATTATAAAATTGATAGTATTAACAGCTGCAATTGTTATTAAAAAGATTTTGTAAATATGTACTTGAACGTTAATAAAGTTAGGCCTACTTGTCATATCATGTTGAGGGATGTCCATATGAGCCACCTGAGGTAGAACACCTCGGTTCATAAGTTAGTAAATAAGAACATAATTTTTTATCTTAAAAAGCTTTTTTAAATTAAAAATATTAAAGTTTGCATTAGAATGTATTTATAATATAAAAAATCCACCAATGAATAGGGTATCACTTTTCCAAGTACATTATAAATTAAGAAGTTAAGTGTGAAGATCAAAATAGTGTTCATTGTGTTTGTATTTTTATTGCTTCTAACCTTTAATTGATATCAATTAACCTTGGGGAGCTGTAAAGTGGCGTGATAAAAACCATTATGTCTGAACTGTCCCAAAACTTCACCACCAACCTTGTGACTTCGACAAGCAAAAAAGTTGACTGGGGCGAGTTTTTGCTTGAGTACGACGGTTAGTTAGTGTAGTGGACTATTAATTCCATTTATTTTTATGAGTGTTATTTTACTTATTTAAAAGGTATTCTCGTGTAGGAACAAACAACTAACTTATTTAGAAACCAATTAAAGACATAATGGAAATGGGCACTATTTTAAAATTATTACTCTAGGTTTCTCACGTAGGTGATTCATCTGAGGCATTACTCAAGCAATTGACTGGCCTACTGACAGGGGAGAAATCATTGTTAGAATCCCTGTTGGGTGTACCGAGGGTGGTTTTTCATAAAGTTTTTCACTAACCCACCACGAAAACCTAGGTACAATTTCTCTTAATTCAACTTCACATACCTAATGTAATGACCTAATTAGTACAAACTATGCATATAACTAGAAGGGGTAGTGAGGCGTGGAGAAAAAACAAACAACAAAATTACTTAAATTTTACTTAATTGTAGTCCCGGCAGAAAATCATCTAAGTCAGATTTCTTGCTAAAATTACAAGGTTTGTGGTCAAGTTCAGCAACAATTCTGACGTTTTGTGATTTTTGTGAAAATATAATAGCTGAAGTCATTTATTTAGTGATACCACCTGCTTTTTTAACATAAAGACCCTGTCATTATGGCAACCATAGACTAAGCAAGTGGTCAGCAACCTATGGACCACCGACTGATTTTATCTGGCCAACCAAAGTTTCAGCAAACAAACAATTATTGTGTTCATAAAAATATACTAATAAAAAATTACTCTATGAGAAATATAAAGTTGAAATCCTTTGCTCGATGTATTTCTAAACCAGCCCACCATTTTTTTTCAACCCATCAGGTCAACGAAATCAAAAGTTTACTGACCGCTTCACTAAACGAGTTCTATTATTATTAACAGGCTATGAAAGCATTGTTTTAAACAGAAAAAAAGATATATTCCACAAAATCTTGGATTTTTATGATAATGTATCGCGCAATACACAACTGCATGTTATGTAGTATTAGAGTAAGTTTTTTTTTGCTCCACGTCTCACAACTCGTATGGGACCCACGCATTTGATTACATACAGTAGTGTGCGGATGAATATGAACACAAGTGATACATTTCAAAAAGTCCTTTATTATCCACTAAAGTTAAAAAATAGGTAATAAGTATCAGCACTATACTTTTTTTAGTACGAAGTTTGTCCCCTTTTAACTTGAATAACTTGTTGAAGTCGTTTTGGCATGACATCTATGAGATTTTAGTAGTTTCCCTTGATTTGGTCACTATGAAACCATACTTGAATTACTGCTTCTATCATCTTTGTTTTGGTTGTGCAGTCCATATTACAAAGTCTGTACTTACAAATGGCCACACAGTTTCGAGAGTATTTAAGTTTGGTGAGCTCCCTGGCCATTCTAGGCACGTGATATTTTTTTCTTTGAAATATTTTATAATAACCTTTGATTTATGACATGGATCTGAATCTTGATGAAAGATTGCTTTACCACTGGGATATATTTTTCCATTTCTCTAGGCAACTTTTCTTCCAGTAACGTCTTGTATTTTTGACTATTTATTATTTCTTCAATTGGTGCAAGAGATCCGGTGTCTACATAGGAGAAACAACAGCAGAACATCTTCTTTTGGGGTTGTTTGACTGTTGGTTCAATATGTGCTGCCCCCAGTTTTTCATTGTCACTTTTTTTTGTCGTATCGTGATCGCTGTCACTGCACTAAAAAGTGTGTCTCATCTGAAAAAAAACAACACCTTTCTCCAATATTATGCTTGCCAGCTGGCATATTATTTGGCCCACTGAAGCCTTTTCTTCATCATAAGAGTAGTCAGAAGTTGCTACTTCTGAGGTCGGATGGCCTTTCTTCCCAGTTCTATGAACCTTATTCGTACTGTTAAGTCATGAATTGTGACACCAGATTCTTCTAAGTTTCGTTGTGGACCTAAACTTGTTTTACGAGGATTTATTTTGCTGTGTTTCATTATAAAAGACTCATCTCGTGCAGTGGTGTTCCTCTTTCGCTAACGTTTTCCTACTCGCTTCATTTCAACTGACCCAGTTTCTCTCTTTTATTTTAAAATTTTGTTTACTGCCCTCAGAATCACACAACACTTTGTTGCTACCTTCCTTTGTGTAAAAGAGGTGTGCAAACTTAATGTTACAATCTTCTCTCGTTTTCTTGGCGTGATGATAAACTTGAAAAACTTGTAAAATCATTAACAAAACACTGCTGATTTATCTTGTACTCGGGAAAGGATCAATTATAACATCAAACTACTCAAATTAAATATATACACAAGTGCTGACACAATGCTTGATTAAAGGTTACTGCATATTAACCTAAACGGCTGCAACAAATAACATAAAATATGTTGCCAACTGTGAAAAGTATAACATAATAGCAATGTTCACATTACTTCGCACACTGCTGTAATGGATGATCAATTTATAGTGTAGAGAAAATGAACCAATGTATGTGACGGAATAAAGGGAAACATCTGGCCGGAGCTCAAACCCGGATCTCCTTGTAACCAGCTACCAAACTATATGAGCTTTTATATCAAATACACATGTCTTGATTACAAAATTTTATATGCTCTATACATAAATCTTAGCTTAAAGTATATGGGAAGTTAACCCCCCACCCCCACCCACCCATCACGTCATACTACACGTTCGGGCTATGCGCATACACGGGATTTATATTTCACAATCATTAAATTTACTCTTATTATAATGATTAGTTCATCAATCTTGCGATTGGTTTGCTGCAACTCTCCTCTTTGCCTATCCTTGGCCAATTTAAAAAAAAAATTTTTTGGACCTTCTTCTTCCAACATCGTCCGCTATGTGATTCATGTACTCCATTCTTGGTCTTTCTCTTGAATTTCTCCCTTCCACATCTCCTTCATAATAATTATCTTCGTAAAACCATCATGCCTCAGTATATAGCCTATCATGTTAACTCTTATATGCTGTATACCTTTCCAAAATGTCATTTATTTATTTGCTTTTCTTAGCACTTCTTTATTTGATACTATCTTCATTCATGATATTTTCAACATTTCTCTGTAGCACCCCTTTCAAATGTTTCTAATATTTTCTATTACAACTAGTATGAAGTCATGCATTTGGTGTTTAAATCAGTATTATTTCATCTTTTCCAGCAAAATATATGCACTTCTGTTTCAGGAAAATATATAGTGACATAGAGATAATACATGTTTCGCGAATGAGTGTCTTCAATACAAATTTATTTTAAGCTTCAACTAAATTATTATTATTATTATTATTATTATTATTATTATTATTATTAGCACCGCGTCTTACTACCCGTTCGGGTTATACGCACTTACGCTAATGTGTAATGGTAGGGTGATTGTGAGATGAAATGGAGGACCTACAGTTTAACGTGGAATCCAAACCACGGTGGAGGCCTGGCATTCCCCACATTCACAAGATGTCTTGTCAGAGGTGAAGGCTTCAACTAAAGTGTCCCAAGTTTTCCTATATTTATAATAGTTATTTTCAAAGCTCCCTTTGTTTTGTTGATTTTTTTCTAAATACAAAATGAGAAAAATTCTTGCATTTTTCGTGTTCATCTGATTTTCTAGGTACCGTACATGGTAACCCTACGTGGTGTACTTTATTACCTAATTTGAGAATAAAGTTTAACATTTTCAATACTCTTTCTCGACATGTACTGAGGTCCTTTATAAAAGTGTCTTACTGTACACGCGACTGGGTTGAAGCATAAAGGGACCTGGAAGGTGAAGGAGGGAGTGGAGAGGAAGAAGAGGGATTAGGAAGTCAGTATTCAGTTCCTGGGGTGAATGCTCTGCGTGTGCGGTGTGAAATGGTGAAGTGTCCTGCCAGTGACTCGTGTAGTAAGGGTCGCGGTATCGATCCTGGGGTTAAGTAATGAGGCTTCAACTACACAGATATAGTGGTAGTAGTAGTAGTAGTATGGACTGAAGAGCCCTTGGTGGAGCGCTTTCAAATTAAGGGGAGAACGGGGGCTGGGAGTGAAACTATACCAACC
Source organism: Timema douglasi (assembly GCA_901482245.1). NCBI lineage: Eukaryota > Metazoa > Arthropoda > Insecta > Phasmatodea > Timematidae > Timema > Timema douglasi. The sequence goes on from CABEEJ010000753.1 coordinate 33,117, forward strand.
ATTAAGGGGCACATATTTATTATATTAAAAATTGTTTTGTTTATATGAACATAGCACATCGGTGGGCACGTAGACTATTTGTCAGACACATCTAGCATGATTTTCTAATAAGGGAGAATAAAAGGTTCAAATCTCGTCCAGGTGTGCTAAAGGTGTTTTTTCCTAACTAGTTTCTTACTATCCCTCCATGCAAATTTGGATTCATTTACTCTAAATAATACCTTACTCATTCCTACACCATTAGTGCAAATATGAGTATAAGTTCAAAGGGTAGTGTCTTGGAATTTCTTTTTCATATCAATTATACAATTTTAAGCCTATATAGTTTATATAGCGGCCTGGTGCACGACCGTCTGCCTGGTGGCGTAGTGTAAAAGAATGTTATTCTGTCTCTTTAGTGAATAAGACAATAATAATTCCAGGATTCCTATGTTAATGAAACATTAATTTCAATTTAATAAATCACTTTGATTAAAAAAAAAAGCAAGTGCGTTTTGTATTAATTGAAAATTATTTGAGTAATTCATATAGAAAACGATAAATTCTATTTTATTTATATGTAGCTCTTTTATTCCTTTACTTTTTATAAAAATATAAGGATAAAATTATATACCTTATTTCTAATTTACTTACGAATACTGTACAACACTTCTTAGAATTAATGTGCTAACTAAAATAATAATAAATATTTGGAATGAGTTTGCCACAAATACTTTTAAATTTTCCGCCTGCATCTTATCAATTTACTTATAGCTTACTTATATTTTACAAAATGTTTTTAATTTCCCTTATAGTTAAGGCAACTATTTATTGTTAGTCTATAAATATTGGAAATTGTATTGAAAAAGTAATATATATATATATATTTAAACTTTACGTATTATGTAAGTACAACAAATCATTAGTTAATAATTTATGTGGTAAAGGCTTATATTATATGTGAAGAAATTACCTTGAGATATTTAACAAGAAACAAAATACTAAATAAACATGTAGGTTTATATAGTGTAAAGACAATTTATAAGAGGGAGTGAATAATTTAGTTATCCGACACCTAATATTATTTTTATGCCTTTATTGAATATATTAAGGATCAGATATTTTATTTATTAAGGCCTGTAGCCGTGAATAAAGTAACATCACTGATATATATAATAATGTTTGGCAGTTAGATGTGACAAAAATAGCTATATTCCACTCTGTTTAATCAAATTTTGGTGTATAAACTAGGAATAATGATAGTATATTTAGAGTAATACAAAGTTTTCTTTATAATTACATTTTTATTTTATCGGCATTGATACTAAAAGGTGACAGCTACAGAACATAGGAATTGGTTTTAAATATGTCTTCTATCTTTGTATGTAACTTCATTTCTATTCTGCTTTCATCAAAAAGAGAGTTTAATATATAAATGCGTGGGAGAATATATCGGTAGGGTGTACTGAGTTTTTTCCCAAAATGGTTTTCCACTCTGCCTTCATGCAAATGTGGATACAGTTCCTATGAATATAACCTTCCTAATATCTAAAACATTAGCATAATTAATAGATAAGCGTATAACCCTAATGGATAGTAAGATTAGGTGCTAAATAAAAGGTAAAGATCAACGATATATTACCTAGATATAATAATATAGTTTGTTAAGTCTATAAAAGTCTTAAACAATAGTAAATACTCAGTGGAACTAATTAATTTATCTATAAAATGAAAATTCACCTTCTTGACTTTTTTAATTGGAACCCGCCTCGGTGGCATGGTGGGTGGGTGGTTTGCCCTAAATAGTTTTCCACTCTACCTCCACGCTATTGCGCGTTCACTTACTTTATATTCAACCTTCCCAATTCCTAGCCCATTAGCGTAATTAGTTCTTAAGCTTATAACCCAAACGATTAGTAAGACGCGATGCTAAGTATTAACTTATTACTATTATTTTAATTTTAGAGGTAGAATTTTTATTTAAGTTTGCAATAAAATAAAGTAAATTTTAATCTTATTAATATTCCTAAATATTTTACAAAATATAACCATATTTTGACATAGATAGCTAGTTAAAGCCTTGTTTCATTTATATTGCGTTATGTCAAAGTAAATTAATATTACAATTTAATTCAACTCTAAATTAATCTGAAAAGGTTTTAAGTGCACCATCTAATTAAACAGCTATATTCCCTATTAGGTATAACTTATGGTAATAGCAGTTTTGAGTCTTAAAACCCATTAAGTAATTCTAAATTTTCCTAGAATGCTCTATTGTGACCCTGTTAGGCCTATTTACCTAATTACTCTATGCTAAAGAGTCTAGGAACAATATAATTTATTGCCGCACTTACAAAAGTACGCCACATATCCCTATCTTGAGCTAGCTTTATTTAATCCACCTTATTACACCCTGCCCCGTTCAGATCTATTATAGTGATATCCTCACATCTGCATCTAAGTATTTCCAATGGTATCTTCCCATTTGGTTTTCCAGTCAATACCCTGAACACGATTTTAGATTTTCCCACGCGTGCTGTATTTTATACCCACCGTAATTTGCGTGATTTGACTATGTAACTCATCATTATATAATATCCTATACTCACCATTATCCCTATCTTTTTTTTCTGGACCAAATATTTGGACTAACCATCTTGTTTTCAATTTAAAAAAAAATCATATATAGTAAGAGAACACTTTTCACACCCATAGAGACGCTGTTAAATATCTTAATATGTTAAAGAAAGGCTAGATCTATGTTTCTAACTATTTATTCTAAGAACTGAGACATTTCACGTGAAAATTCTTTAAAAATGAGCTAATTTTATCATTCGAAAAATTCTTTTAAAATATCCAACTTAGATTTCAAAGTCTTAAACCATATTGGGACAGGTTTGTAACTTTTAATTTTATTTATTATTATTTAAAAAAAATCATTTCTTAGATACAGGGGAGGTTTAAGGGCCGGGTCAACCGGGTGACTGACTGGGGAGCCAGATAAAGTGGGACGCCAAACAGAGCATCAACCTAGCCTAACGTAACCTGGGCATGATATGAAAATAATCCCCAAACCTCTAACCTCTCACCCAATGTAACCACTCTTGAAGAGATCTTTTACATACACCATCTAGGAAAAATATCGCCCTAAAATTGTTTTTTTGAAATTATCTCGTAAGCCGTTCATTATATGCAACTGATTCTTTGGGGGGGAAAAAGAATAAATAATTTACTATAAAAAGTGTTTTTGTTATTGTATTTGTAATAATATCCATTTTCATATAATCTCGTAGTGAAATGTTTGGAATATTTCTTCAAATTATTTTTATATCACGCCCAGGCTACATTAGGTTTGGCATTGTTAGGTTTGGGGATTATTTTCATATTTTGCTACCTTCCCCCAGTTATATAGGGGGGTGTCAAAAATTAATCCTGTCTGGACGCAAAATTTACTTTAAGCCGCCCCTGCTTAGAAAACGTCCGAAGTACATTTCGAAGCTCCGGTAAAACTTGATTTTGCTTTAATCGTCTTTAAATGATAAAAAATTAAACATTAAATAGTTGGTTAATTTTTCTTTATTTAACTTTTAACACCAAATTATTTAATTATTTAAATACTTACTCACGCAATATAATTAACTTATTTAATTGCAATTTGCCTTCTTTTTTAACTAATGGAAAAGTTAAAATTAAGAACACGTGGGAATTTAGTAACTTTTAACACTCCGTTGTACCTCTAACGTGTTTAAAGTTCATTAATCTGAACAATTTGTTGTAAATATTATTAAACATCAGAATAAAAACTTTTCTGCTTAGCTTTAAATTTAACTTTGAAAATATTTGTAATACTCAGATTTGAGGGAATACATATGGGATGAAATGCCATAGCTTTATTTTCTGACATCCCAATTATATGCCAAATAAAACTCCACGGTACATTTTTATGAATACAATTATATGTTTTTGTGATCATAAGTAATATGTAAAAACAACATACGTAGCAACTTTTTGAATCACAATTATATATGCTAAGCTAGTTTTTTTTTCATAAGTATTTTCAGAATAAAATTTCATGGCAATTTATTGTGTCAACAATATAAAATTTCCCGGCAATTCATATTTATATTCATTAGTGCCATTAATATAAAACCTTATGGCACGCTTTTTATGATATTGCTCTAATATAAACGTACATGGCTGCTATCAAAGTAATTACAATTAAAATTGCTCATAAAATTTTACAAGTAATTAACTTTTAGTTTCTTATTTAAACAGTGCAAAAAAAGAGTTTAGTTTAATTTTTTCTAATGTTTATTAGCACTATTATTATTTTAAGCATATGTCCATGTAACAATAACCGCTATCAACGATTTATGTTAATATATGGGAAGACTTCCACTAAACTGAATTTAAATACCCCCACTATTTCCACATTAAAGAACATATCTATAAATAATTGTATAATACATATTTTTATACTAACATAAAATTGATACTAGAGCATATTATCTTCTATAATGTCATATCAGTAAAGGTATGGCAACTAATTTTTATATTTATCTTGTGTTTAAAATAAAACCTTATCATTTAATTTTATAATTTTTACTTTCATTCAAGCCCATACTATTTTAAAGTAAACAGTAGTAATAAAAAAAGGGGGAAGACTCCAAAATGACGGGCTTTTGGTCAAATTCAAACAGGTTGGTTATCTTGACCAGTATACATCCGATTATGGACGTGCTATAATATTGCCAATTTTTTAAAGAAGATTCACTGTGTAATAATGTTATATATTCACGTGAGAGTTGTAACTTTCTTACACAGATGCATTCTAAATGTCAAGGGGTCTGTAAAGTTGGTAACACTGCAATCAGAGCGTAACATCTTCACGGGGTGGTTGGCAAGTCTGAAGATCCCCTCTAGCTTTTTATAACGACAACATATACAGAGGAGTGAGTAAAAATATGGTACACGGAGGGATTCTGACACAATCAGCAGATAATATTAACGGATAAACTTGTGGAGTTGAATATTTATCAAGATATAGCTGACTAAACGTTTTTTCTCTTATCGCGTGTTGCTACCCGCTCGAGTAATACCCATATGTACTAATTACGCTGTGTTTGGGATGTTTAGTGTTGAATTTAGAAAAAGTTAAATAAAATTTACGCGGAGAGAGTGAAATATTTTTAACAAAAATAGTCCTTAGTACATCCGACCGGGATTCTAACCCCTATCTCCGTTTCATCGACAGTACAGTATATTACGAGAGTGACATCTTACACTATTCGGCAAATGAAATGGGCCAGTAAAAGTTAATCAAGATACACTATTAGAAGAAGTGTTTAAAAAAAAAATATGACAGGGTATTTACCTTGCATTTTGTTGTACAGGATGAGGCAGAAAGTGTTGACACATTCAACAACAATATATCTTTACTATTTTAACTAATAAATGATCCAAATTAAATTTAAAATAACAAGAAATTGATTTAAAAATGTCTACATGGCCTTGAGTTATCCTTTTGTTTAAACAATTTCCTTAAGGTGGCCACTATTATATGCAATACCGTGCTGTTTGCTCTTCTCGAATATTGACATGTTTTTGCGTAACGATTCTTGTTGAATTGTTTCAACTTCCAACACAATTCTTTCTTTAAGTTCCTGAATTATTCTTTGGTCAGTCACGTAAAAATCTCCACAAGATAAAGTCCGGAGTTGTAAAGTTTGGTGAACGTGGTGGCCAGGCGATGTCCTATAATCGTGAAATGAGGTGCCCAGGAAGAATTTTGTGAATCACCGGTATTAATCTTCAGGGTGTGTGGGTCGTTGCCCCATCTTGCTGAAATCACATATTGTTGGCATCCATACCATTAAGTTGTAGTTCAGGGCCCAGAAAGGTTGACCATCAATAGAACTGTTTCACAAAATGTTTCCTGGGCACCTAGTTTGACAATTTAGGGGCAGTGCCTTGACACCAGACTTACAAGATCCGCACTGTTTCTTATGTGGTGGAAGTTGAAGTAATTAAACAAGATGCACTACGTGAAGTTATGTCACGATTCTATAAGCACCTAAAAGAAGGTATTGCATATAATGGTGACCATCTTATGGATAATGTTTAGAGAAAACTCAAGTGTATATATAAAATGGTATATCTTTTGTTGTTATTTTAAATTTAATTTGAATAATTTAGTAATTAAAATAGTAAATATATAGTGTTATTAAATGTTTCAAGAATTTATGCCCCACCCCTTATACGAAATTTTCCTCAATATTTTCAAACATTTTTATTAATTAAAGTACTAAGCTCCGGGAAGTCTATAACTTGAACTTCCATATAATAATGAACAGAAAACGATATATATATATTACACTTAAAATAATTCACTTTAATTCAATAGATGGTTATTTTTTTATGCTTGACCTCTTATTACCTATACAGCCTCCACATATTTCACAATAATGTGGTAGGGAAGAGGAAGGTAGAATTTAAAGTAATGTTACCAGTATTTTTATGGTCTTGATAAACTATTGGTAAAAGATAAATAATACACCCCAGTACATCCAGTCGGAATTTATACCCGAACCCGTCTTTGTTTGTGTAACCACTGGTGGGAACTTAGCCATTGTACAAATTAGCATACAAACAAAATAATCTATGCTAATTTGTGTATCTTGTGTTGATACAGCCATCTGGTTCATAAAGTGCAAGTTAAACACTCATGATGATAAAAAACTGTTTAGTAAATTTAAAGCTAGACTACTTATTAAAAAGTATTTTTTTGGTGATGGATAAATATATTTAATTATGGAGTAGCAATTAATAGTTCTTATAGCAATTCAAATTTTCACCGAACATAGAAAAGTGCTAACGGCTTTACACGCGATTTGGTGTGGTGTATATACTCATATATGGTAACTTTTTGAAATTTCGGGGGGTGTGCTTTTTGTAGTGATTTGATTGAGAAATATAAAAGTGCCATAAATAGCCTATTTTGGCTATAGCTGTCAATATAGTATACACTTTTCAAAATCAAAATAAACTGGCGTGTATGAAATCAGATCAAGTGGTTTGAAAACCGTTAATTAGAGCACAATAAATTGTCAAATTACACTGGTTAACAACCATTTTGAATCTGGTGTGTGATATACCAATTGATATGTATCTTTGGTTGTAAACCCCAAATCTGCCTTCGGAAATGCTCTTCCTCTTAAGGTTTTTAAGATATTTGAGATTTTTACTATTTATTAATTTTTTCTATATATTTATGGTGTTTGTGTTCTCTTTTTACTTTCATCAATTATCACTGACTATGCCGGTTGCACTCTGTATTTTTATGCAATATATGATGGAAAAAGTTTTAAAAATCGTCACTAGATAGCAGTGAAATTTATTTGGAGGGGGGTGGGGGGGTAGCGGGGGATGCTACTGCCATTGGCCGTTGGAGGTGAATCAGCTAGCTAAGTTAGCCCTGCTGTTTAGTGCGTGTTGAAACTTGTGTGCTGTTAGTTACTTTATAAATTTCTCTTTAATTATACCTTAGTTTGTGTTATAGTGTGTTTTTGCTTTTTCCGTGTGAACTAGTGAGACGTTTTGATATGTTTAGGTTATAGTTAATATCGTGTTCTTAACGTAATAACAACTGCTAATTTTCGTGGTTGTTTAAACCACCCCGATAACTTTTGCTATGTATGTGGATGTGATAAGATCACTCCAAAAACCCAAAGAAAGCCAATCACTGACTTAGCTAAAAAGTCTTATAAACTGTATTTTGATTGTGCTCTTGGATATCAGGATAAACCCTTTGCACTTCATATTGTAATGTAATTGTATTGCATAATGTACACAACCACCATTATAGAATGGATGAAAGAAAACCGCAGAGCCATGCCGTTTGCTGTTCCAATGGTTAGGTGCGAGCCAAAAGATCATATGGACTGTTATTTTGCCTGACAAATATTGCAAGATACTCGTATTCCAGTAAAACGAAGAATACAATTAAATATCCTAATGTTTCTTAAGTTCATTTGCCTGTGCCTAATGGGGAAGGCTTACCTGTTCGTCCTCGTCACTTGCAAACCACTGCATCGGAACCATCAAAGGAAAGTGAGTCAGAAGCTTCACGACATTTGTAAGAATACATCCCTGTAATTCATGACAGATCGACTATCCTCATAGAACAGAAGTAACTGAACGATTTGGTCCGTGATTTGAAATTTTCTAAGCAGCAAGCTGAACTGTGCCAACACTGTTTAATATTTTTGACCTACCTTTTCACTAATTTTTGGTAATGGCTATTGTATAAATTATATAGGCCAAGAGTAGTTGAATATTTATTAATGATATAGAAACGCGTATATAATATACATTGCTGCAATATTTTCTTATTTTATTCATAGCTAGACAAACAAATAATATCAGATAATTCCTAGATTATCTATACAAATACGCTTTTATGGAGACTTTACGATACATACGAGCTTTGTACTTAACAGTAGAGTAATTATTTTAAAAATATATTCAATAAAACCACTAAAACATTAATATCCAAATGTTTATTAGTTGTATTTGTTACTAGACTAATAACATAAATATTCGAGAGTAAAAATAATAAAACCCTAACTTGTTACGATAAATCCATCTAAAATAATAGTTGCAAATTCATTAGTTAGTTGATAATTGGCATAGTATTTAATGAATGAAAAAACTATTTTCCCCAAATATATTTATATATGTAATTAATCGTAGTTTTGAAATACATTTCTAGACAAAACACATTCACTTCAATTAGAGGAAACTTATTTTAAATAAATTAATCCAGTTTGGCTTAGTATATTTTATTTCATAATTTGTTTAATGCTGGAGTCAAGCGTTGACCTAACCCTTAAGAAAATTCCATGATATCATGTGTCATTTTCAGCCCAAGTGATGGAAAAGTTCTTAAAACTTTTAATTAAGCAGCTGGAGAGGAAATAATTCTGAGTGATGCCCTCTAACTCTCCCCCACCCCCAAATCCCTTCAACACTACCATCTCGTTCCATTCGTGCACAAACAAAAATACACACGATACACATTCTAATTTTTCAAGTGTCAGTAACATACACTGAAAATATCAAATAAGATATATTTGTGGATAAACATATTTATTTAATAATAATAGACTCAGGAATGTTTTATATCCTCTGTTAAAAGATCTTAATATATATATTACGTTTTGATGAAAATATTATTTTCTCCTCTAAAGAGTAATTTCAAATGATTCAGAAAAAACCAACAGTACACATTGTTATGGAATATTTTCTAAGTGAAGGAGAAGATTATTTTGTTCCAAACCAGGATCAAATCCAGGCCATTTTTACTAAGAGATTTTTCTCTCTTTATTTATTCATGTTAGTACAATGAACATGATGATATTAATGGTACCTTAATGATTAGGTGACTAATTCTATAAAAATTAGAACTATCCAAAATGAAACCTAAATGCAATTAGCAATAAGCAACATATTTAACATCATGTTAAACCTATTTATGATTTTGTGGTTGTTGTATGAATCTGACTCTGCTTACGGTTACAATATTTTAAGTTACAATAATACAATGATTTAGCTTTAGGGTGACTGGAGTTTGCCATAAATTAATAGAGACAAATCACTTAAGGATATTTTATAGTTTACAAATTTTTCGATTTGAATAATGATCTCTAAATGAATAGTCAAAATGGACAAGTAAACTAGGTCTATAATAAATTAATTTTAGTATCCATTCTTTATAAAAAATAACGGCCCTTTCCCAGGAATATTTCTATCCATTTTATACTCATTTTATAACATCATCGTTCTTTTCTCTTTTGCTCAATAGACTTTGAGGTTGAATTAATTTTAAAATTTTAACTATAAATATTTTTCCGCGTTTATAATTTCTTATATTAAACACATATATCTTAACTCCATAATCTATTTGCAAAATTTTACCATCAATATTTTATAAAACAATGAGTAAATTACAAAAACAAGTATTTAACTTTATTTTATGCAACCAAAACTATATTCCAAATACCGTATATGATACATTAAATTTTCCTAACTACAGGGTAAATACTTAGATGTGACAAATTGTTTCGGTTGATCATTTTTAAACGATTAAAATTTTCTGTCATGGTATAGCGTAAATTTGTAAAATTAAAATAATTGTATGGCCGCATTGAAAACAGTAACTATAAAATTAATTTATCGGCATTGATGCTATAATATGTTAAAGAGACAGATAAAGTATGAGTATGCATTTATGAATATATTAATGTTGTTTTAGTAATTTCTTAACTCTGATATATTTTCTTTTATGTAGCTCCTTCCCTGAATATCTTAGGATTTATTCACGAATTTAAATAAAATGCCCGGCTAGTTCTTTATGTATTATAACTGTTCCATTTTCATAAATAAGAAATGCAGAAAGAAACCAGACTTTTTAACTGTTCCTGCTCTATATAATAGGACCATCCTACCCATAAAAAGTAAAGACATTATATATTAAAATGTTTACTATCCTTTCGCTTTTGACGCTTAATTTAAAATGCATTAAAATGTATTTCGCGGTAAAGAGTCAATTTAGATGGAGAAATTCGTAGGTATTCAGTTGAAGTATACATCACCAAGAAAGGTTTTTAGAATAACTGTTGAATTACACGGCACTACTGGAATAATGCTTATAGTGTTATACGATATTATGTAAAATTAATATTCTTACGTTTTATAAAATGCCTTGGACATAAAATATTGTTCACCTTCACAGAGATAGGCATAATCGCGAAAAAACAAATAAAGTATTAAAAGCGTATAACCTAAACGGGTAGTAAGAGGCAGTGCTAAGAAATGTATATAATATTAAATCTACAATATAGGTAAATTTTTTACACTTAAATAACCGTGGGACATAACTTCTGTGTGGAATTTGGTTTATGGATGCACCCAGTACTTACCTAGTTTTGAAGGTTATAACCCTTGACATATTTAGTCTACAGATAAATAGGAATATATTAAGACCTTGCCTAGAATTGTATGGTTAAAAATATCACAAGATGATACTTGTCCCCCAGTATTTATTGCTTTCAAACTAAAAAAATAATTGATTTTACCATTATGTCTGTCCATTTGTCTATCGGTACCTAGGGATACGCCCGAAATGGCTAGATGGATTTAGTTCAAATTTGACATTTAGATGTTATATAGTCATATCTAAAGGATAAATTGTTATTTTAATTTTAAAATGAAGATTAGTTTACAGCTGACTTATAAAAATAAAAAGAAATTGGTAAAATATGACTAACAATTTTGTTCAAAATAGGTATTTGGATAGTGATTTCCACTATAAATATAACTGTAATTTTATTGTTGATGATATATATTTTATCATTTCATTATTTTTATTAATTCTATTAATACCATTGATTATTTTTAAAATCTTCTTCATGTGATATATAGGCATACAACACGCAAAGATTTAAAATTTAAAAATAAATAGCCTTTGTGCACGAACATGTACATCCTGAAGTTGGAACTTTAATATTTTAATTTTATTTCTTAAATTAATTAAAAACTGGTTGGGAATAAATAAAATGAATCCATTGCGTGGTTGCTTCAGGCAACGGCGGGTACTTCTGCCAGTATATTATATGATAAAGTCATAATATTTATTTGTAAAACTATTGTGACTTGATTTGGTTTTTTAGAAATTATCTTTAAACATATAAAAAAAATTAGCCCTTTATTTTAACGACAACTGTAATAGAGTGGTTAAATCGTAATGTAGTCTTCACATCTTGTACTTCTCAACGGGAGCAAAGAAAATAAACTCTCATCTCTTAGTGATAGACCTCCACCTAACCGCTCTCTCTCTCTCTCTTCCACGTTGAGATATCGGCCTGAAAATTTAGTGGTAAGATTTAGTGGGCCGTGGAACAAGTTTTAGAAGGAAGATAGAAAATATCTAGACGGCCGTGAGGAAAACACGCAGTCCAAGCCAACTTACTGGATAGTTCCATTCATCCAAGGAGATCAAATTTTAAGGGCGTTCAAGTGAGCTCTAAATTAATATTATTATAGTTTTTAGAGGAGAAAGAGCGAGGGGAGGGAAGTGATTAACAAATCTTTCAAATAAACCATGTTGAAAATCTTCCTTAATATTTTTATTGTAATTAAACCAACACTAATATAATCATAGAAGTTTAACAAAGAAACCATTAAGACTTCAATTTAATATAGCAGTATTTATGTTTGCATAGCAATGAACGTACTAGCTAGGGTCCCATAACAATATTATAACAAATATTTCTTAATTTATAAAGCCCAATTTTTTTTGTAAACTTGATATGATATGTAGCCTTCATTTATCTTGTAAGGTAGCAAGTTTAGCTTCCACTATGAACTACACTCTAGGAAGTTGAGGATCATAGTGTAATTAATTCATCAAGGAAGGACCACTTCCTTCCAGGGTAAATGGAGTATACGTATTCTAGGCTAATATCTTAATAGTGTTCAGGCAAATTATGAATAATGTTAGTCTTTTTTTTGAAGAGTAGGGGGGGGACAAACGGTCCTATTCGTTTTCTCACAAAAACTATACAACTGTTAATACAATTCTACAGAAAATAATTGTAGCTACTAAGATTTCGTTTAGCCTCGGTAGGATCACCGACTACTTATAGTATTATATTAAATTCTTGGAATGCAATAAAATGTTTATAAAGATAAGATTAATGATGTTTTTAAAATACAATAATTTTGTTTTAAATTGATTAGAAAACTCGTCTAAAATATTATTTAATAGTTCATGATTAAATGAGGAGTTTTCACTTTTGATGATGATGATGATGATGATGATGATGAGTGCTTTCTCGCGATTTTACAATGTTTATATCCAATAGTCTTTCATTCATTTTCCAAAATCTAATTCATCCCCACTTTATTTTATCTCCCACTTTTGTATACTATTTTTCTATTATTTGATAATAAATTAAAATAAGTTGTCTAACTAAGATCAATCATAAGATAAGTAAAACAAATAACACATTTTTAACAGAAACATAATGGGGGAAAAAGGGCATTGATGAAATAATATACATTGCTTTAGAAACAAATTGAAATGAGAAAGTAAAAAAAACACTGTCGTACTGCGGTATCTTCAACACGTACCTGCGATCTGCAATTTACATATATTACAATTTAAACACATTTTATTAGGTTATTTAATATAACTTTTATTTAGAAATTACAGAAATAATCATTGTTTAATTGTCGTAAAAAGTAAATGATTGGAAGTTAATTTATCTTTTATATATAGATCATAATGAATTTGCCATATCGGCACACACTTCTTACAAAAACAAACACTAATTATCAGACTTCAAACTCAGATTGTGCCCTGTAGCTGCTGAGCTCTTACGGACACAAGTAAAACTACTTCTATAAAAAGAACATAAAAAACAATATAATTTAAAAATTAAGCATATTACTCTCTTTCTCGCACCTACAAAGCGCAGTTTTTTTCTTTAATTATTGTGAGGGCTGTAAACAAGCAAACTGAATGTTATTCACCGTAGCCTGCTTGCACGTGTATGGAAATAAATTAGCAGCAGTACAGTCAGGATAAACAAAATTGACACAACCTAATTTAAATGCACTAGAAATTAATTCAATAAAACGGGATCATTACAACACACACACATATTTATATATATAGCTTGCTGTATCAGCACATACGGTTATTGTTTATTTTAATTGTTCTGTCATCACCAGGTGTTAGAAAAATTAATATTGGTTTTGAACGATTTGAGAGCCCACACCCATTTTTCAAGTCCACAATTTATTTAAATAGCTCTCTAATTATCCTATATGTATTAATTAAGTAATTTTTTGTCTCCCCATTTGGCAGACTTTCATATTCATATCTATTTATAGATTGGAAGCTATTGGTATTATAAAAGATATTTCAAATAAAAGTTTTATATGTTAATAGTCTTACAAATTCGATGATAAACTATTCCTTATCTTAAAGAGTAGCGGAGACATACAAGTATGAAAATTGGATATATCAACTTACGTAAAGTACCCTCTAATTCATTTTCCTGGGAAAATAAAAAATTTTAGCCTAAGATGTGCATTTATAGGAATTTTAGGTATAATCGTAAGGACCTATTTTGTTATAATCTACTACTTGTCGTTTCAACCGTGAGTAAATTACCCTTAATTTTAGGATTGGATCAATGGTTTTGTAACGGGCTAATCTGGCTTAGCCCCGTTCAAGTGTAAAACACGAATATTTTTGTGGTGCAAGCAAGTCGTCAAGAGTTAACAAATGAGATACTAGTGTTAAATGCTACGCCCATAACATTTGTTTGTTTATTTACATACCTACTTCACCGACTCTTCCGTCGAGTCTGATGCCCCGCTGAAAACAACAACATCGAGAGAACTGGCCGAGCGTGACCTCAGGCAAGAACTCCGCGCCGGACAACGAACTACAGTCAACTGAAAGCACCGTAAACGGCGTTGGCCGACGCGAGTCATTGTTCGAGAATAAGAAGGACGTTTTTCCCCTTCTCTTCACCCCATCACGTGGGGTTATCATACTATATATTCTCTGGGCCACTTGGAAGAAATATAGAACACTGCAGGACACCATCAGCGCCGTCGGCATACTACGCACTCTCGACTAATTTATCGTATCAACGTAGGCTTACAGTTCAGGGAAATGGATCCACTGGACAGGAACAAATTACTAAATTAGCCTATTGTACGACAGAATGTATCACGTAAACTTCAAGTTAGAAGTTAAGAATGTATCAAGTAAACTACAAGTTAGAAGTTAAGGATGTATCACGTTAACTTCAAGTTAGGAGTTAAAGATGTATAGAGTAAACTTCCAGTTAGAAGTTATAGATGTATAGAGTAAAACCTCCAGTTATATGTTAGAGATTAGGATTAGCTTATTTCATGGCTAGATGAATAGGATAACTTACTTGTTAGGATTAGGCAATAAACCGTGTCGATATTGAGACACTGATGTAACTCAAAGGTAGCTTGCCAGGGAAAGAGATGGTTCAAGTTATATGGAGGCCTGGGATCTATACCTAGTTAGGTACTTTTGTCAATCCCACGCACTTGTGTTAAGTGGGTAACCTGTGGGCCGTTCATGCTTCTCAAGATTGGCCCGCGGTTTTATCTTTGTTACTAAGCAGTACTACTCCCCTTTGGAGTATACAGCGTATGAGCCGTTTCTGCCCCTCTGGCGCGGCTGGAGCTGTCATTAGTTACTTATGTATATGTTGTGATATTGACCGCCCGTTGGGTGATCAAATTGTGGGACGTGTTCCCGACCGGGCATGGCCCGTAGATTCAAATATAACCATGTAAGTTGGTTGATCCTCTTGTAAGGGGCTTTGATCTGTATTCAGGGCGCTCATATGTAACTGGACTTGAACTTGCCTTATGTAAGTCATAACTAAACGTGCGCGGCCAACATGCCTTGTGATTGAGGGACCAATAACGTAACTCAATTGTCTGAGTTAGTCCTTCTGGCGCCTCACGCCCCTTGTTGGCCTAGACTTAGGCAATGCTACCTCATATCATATTTAGTTTGTATAGACAGTTCTAATTGAGATCACGTGCTAAATATTGATCATGTATCATGTTGTTTTATTAAATTGCATTACCTCTATTTACATCCTTTTTCTTTATATTTCTGTATATGTGTGTATGTGCACCCCTGGGACTACTAAAGTTGATGTTGGTGAAACCACTAACAACAACACATAAATAAAGCCAAAATTCATTCGGTGCAGTTTGAAAGAAAAAAAAAACACCTCTGTGGAACAGTATGAAAACTTTATCTAGCAAGTTTCAGCCCAATGGGTAAAATTGTTTCGCCTTTAGGCCAATGAAAAACGAAACGGCATGATGTAAAACACATTTTTGGGCTCAAGAAGTCATGAAACATCGACAACCATGAAACTATCAAATTCGATTTTGTTAGCGATTATCGAAATACTTCCTCTTTTAGTTGTCACGAGAATGATTGTACGGGATAAAATGAAAGTATAGAGTGAGAATATACGCGAGAATGATTGATTTATTAACAAAATAACGGTGAAATATGAAGGAAAGGCTATGAATAAAAAAAAATGTTTGTGAAAATGAAAGTGTAGTTAAGTAATTATGAATAAGGTAGTTGGAAATATGAATGAATAATATTAAGGAATATTAATAATGCAGGTGATGAGAATGAAATACCAATTAAGGAGTAAATAAGAAGGTAGTGGAATAAATGATTTAATATTAAATTCTATTTCATAATGACGAATACAAATTAAATTTGTTTGTGGTAGAGATGGTTAAAATTAGATCAAATCAAAAGGGCGATAATACTGAAGGGACAAAAATGGAAAAAAACCTCCAAAAATGACAAATATCAAAAAGGGTAAAAACGACACAATCAAGCAAAAATGGTAAACAAGGCATAAAGGCTCAAAAGTAAATAATAAAAATAAAAAGGGTTTAAAGGTTAAAAGGAGTAAATTTTTTTTAAATATCGCAAAATGGGTGAAAAGGGGTAAAAAATAGTATAAAAGCGTAAACGGGGTAGAAAGGGTAAAGAGGGTAAAATAGTATTCAGGGTGGTAAATAAGGGAAAACATGGCATTACTTCTTGGTAAAGAATGTTAAAATGTTAAAAAGTTGTTAAAATTGCAAAAAGGGTAAAATGGGTAAAGATGTTAAAATGTTAGAACGGAGTAAATGTGGTGAACCAATGCTAGAATACTTTTGATTTAATTTAATTACAACCCATTAACAACCAATCATTTATGCCATGACACCCATTTATTTTTATATTCACCGACAGACAGGATCTTAAAGTATTTTAAACATAGAATTTATATTTCAACCCTCAAAATAAATTTCATCTTTTGAACATGTTCATATTAGATCTCTATTTTGACATTGTGTAATAGTTAGTTTCACAATTTAATTCAACAAATGAATAATATTTTAACGTAGTCTTAGATTTGGTTTGACTACTATTCCCTGTGGTTAATTTTATATAATAAAAAACTAACAAAGCTACCTTATAGATTCTCCGTGCGAAGAACGGGTGAACCAGCTAGTTTATAAATAAATATGTATCGTGTTGAGCTCAACTGCTGAGGACGGTGAGATCAAGGTTCGAATCTCGGTCGGGTGAACTGGGGGTGATTTTTCCTAGATGGTTTCCACTCTCCCTCCACGCAAATGCGGGTTCATTTCCTCTAATTCAACCTTCCCAATTCCTAAGCCATTAGAGTAATTAGTACTTAAAGCGTATAACCCGAACGGGTAGTAAGGCGAAGTGCTAAATAAATATAAATTAATATAAACTAGTGAGAAAATAAGTGATTTAATAGTAAGGGAATAAATCAATAAAAAGGTGTAGGAATTAATAAACAAAGGATATATTATATGAACGAATAAAGAATAAATATAAGCAAAAAATATAACTATAAAAACTATTATACTCATCCATCTCAATTGAAGTAATTTTCTGGTTGTAGCCTACATTTTAATAAAATGATCTAGGTTTGATAAAAATTAACTACGCATTACAATACAATTTATCAAGCGTAGTAGTGGTTGTAACTGACAGCTACGAAAAGTTACCAGATCTACACTCCTGTATCCGTTCGCCAAACTTTATTATTTCCAAGATCATATGTTGAGAGGCTGTCACTTTTGGCAGTTAAAATTTCCATAGCAAGACATTGTTTTAATTTTCTTTTTCTTTTAAGCATTTTTAGTTTTTACGTTATTTACATTTTTTACATTATTAGTCAGCATGCTCAGTTACATGGATCTCAGAAAATTAAGTTCCTATTGTTTTAAATATTTGACTTAAATTAATCTTTTTGTTTGCAAAATTTCCAACACATTTATATTCAAGTAACTCGCTTAGGTGGCCGTATGTTCTAAACTCATTAATCTCACAATAGACTGGACTGTCGATAACTGGAAGATCGGGGTTAGAATCCCAGTCAGGTGTACTGAAGGTGGTTTTTAATCAATAATTTTACACTTTACCTCCATGCAAATTCTGATATATTTCCTTTAAATTTAACCTTCCTCATCTTTGACAGATAATGTAATTATTAAATATGCGTACAGTTCGAAAGGATAGTGAGACACGGTGACATAAATATAGTTCAAGTGTGTGTGTGTGTGTGTGTGTATATATATATATATATATATATATATATATATATATATATATATATATATATATATATTCACCCTACTTAGATGTGTCTTTCAAATAACCCTTCATTATTATCATCTCATTCACTTTGTTGATGGTTCCAAACTCCTCAACAATCAGAGAAAGTACGCCAACTTTCGAATTGTGACTCCACTTCAGTTTCACCAACAATCTCCCCAACCTACCAGTTTTATTTTTTCTTCCACACAAAATTTACCTCGTGGGCACCCTGAGCCCGTCAGCAACTTCACGAAGACAACCTGGGGGTGCGTAGGGATGGGTCGGGGGTGACTAGGAGGGTGGTTAGAAGAGAGAAAAGGAAGAAAGGTGGGGGGAGGGGTGTTCGGAAACGAGAAGAAACTTCTTTCTCTTGATGGGATTTTTTTTAAATGTTCTTTTTGTATTATGATTTTATTTTTTATTCTAGTTTATACAAAACTTCAATACAACAAAGTTTACTTACTGATAAAAAATAATACAAGTAAACTAAATATAAGATGTAATAATTGATTTTACTTATTTGTCCTCTCTTTTACCAAAAGGTTTGATATGTTTCTTATAATGGATCATAAAGCTACTCAGCCAACAAACTTGTATGTGCACATAATATGTAGATTTTTAAATGTTTTGTATTATATCAATCATAAGTTTTTTGCACTTTAAGAATATCCTATATATAATATCTATGACGATTAAAGAATTATATTTTATACAACCTTCAGGATTTACAATTATGATTAATTAATGAAAATTATTTTTAATGTAATCAGTTGGTTCAGAAAATATCAGGATTTTTGTAAATGGCGAGGGGGAGGGGGGTCAATTATGATTTGTTTTATGAATAGGTATAATTAACGGGTTTACAATACAATTAACAAATATGTGATATAGTTATGGTTACACATAAGATATTATTCAGATGTTTCCTCAAGTAATAAAAAATAGTTTAAATATTTGTATTTTATTGGGACGATAAAACATGTAAGTACAAAATAAATCGCAGCACTCAACCATTCATGACGCATTGATACCAACAGATTATCCCAGCTCCAAGATATATATCTTATATTTCAGGGAAGAAATAATTAAGTAGTAGTCTTACAAATATCGCTTCTCGCTGGGGTATACTCTTGGAACAATTTTTGTTCTCTTCTCATTATAGTAATATTGTTTTATCTAGGGTAAATTTATTTCTCAATGGAAGGGGTCTGAACCCCAAAACACCCCCTTCCTACTCCCCCGTTCGTACATCCCTGGAAAATATAATGTAAATATTGATTACACTAAAAAAAAATTTAGTACAAAGAAAACACTATTGTTAAAATGTATTTCAAGGGCAGTGTTTTATTGTGCTCAATATAAAATTAACTTTATTGGTGACAAAATTAAATCAAATTATTAATAATATTACTCCTATGTAAATAATGTATTTGATACAAAAAAAATTATTTACGCTTCCTTTGTTTTTATTGCATAACCCACGTAATACCCAGACACAAATAAAATAGGTTTGTATCTACCTAACCATCATGAAAAAGAAGAAATCTAACTCAAATAAATGCACTTTTTATGTAAATGATAATGTTAGGGTTTTCTTCCATTGATGCTTTATATAACCTATTAATTAACACGACTGTAAAGGAAATGTATACATATATTGTGATGATAGCGCCCTGCGGCTATGTGAGGAACTATACCCTCTATCCAAGAACAAGTTGTGCATCAGAGGTCCGATCCCAAGGACTTGTTATCTGTGACTGTCTTTGTAATGTTATGGACATTATAACTCGTTTGTACCAAGTTAGACTGTAATGTAATTTGACAATTCGCGCTGTAATACAACATATATACGACATAGAAACAAATGGTATAATAATTACTAATATCCCTTTTACAATTTTTATATAAAAATACAAATTTATTTGTATAAATATCCTGCAAATAGAACCGAATTCAGGATCATATAATTTATCACTTACATCCACTAATATCTTTTCTCGGTTATTTCAGCCGCCCACGGGTAGGCCTACACTTATATTTTTGAACTATTCTAAACAATACAAACAAAAACATCCATACTCGGAAATGAAATATTCTTTCCAACTTTATTTATCATATAGTCCTACTTTTACTCCTAGAATTATATCCTTCAAACGTGAAATCGTGAAAAGAGAAAAACTCAAATTGACACAGACAAAATTACTTTTAGAAAATCGGGTGTTCCATTAGTGACACTTACATCACAATAATATAAGTGATGTCGGTGAGTAACCTTTCTCACTTTGTCACTTTTTTCCACATATTTTAACTATTTTTTAAATTTACAACTCTTTCTATAATTAAGACCATAACAGTTTAGTAACTTTAATCATTTAAAATAAATATAATGAAGTTTTAATTATTGCAGTTACATAATATTAAAGGTTCTTTTTTTATTTTAGTATTTAGTGGGTATGTGTGTTAAATTTGTTTAACTATTCCCAAAATAATCTAAAGTATGTTCTTCATAAATTTCCAATAACTGAGAATTTTTTGAAACATCTTTACTCTTTTATTTTAATGAAAAAACAAAAAAATGAAGTTTAAATGATATTAAAACAATCGATATAGCCTTACTATTTATTAGAAGTTTCTAGAGATATGTTAGGTTGTTTGAGGATAAAATTAATAAAAATGATGCAAGCGTTCGTGTACGAGAATAAGATACATCTTTTCATATTATGTACTTCAAATGAAAATACAAAATAGACAATATTTCTTATTTGTTTTCTATGTAAATTCAAAATTTAAAAGAAGATTTACTTCCTCAAATAGTCTCTCTCATAAAACACTAAACATACATTAAATATATATCTTAAGCCAACACTAACTTTACGACCTTACCATAATCAGCCAGTGTTGTGTCCTTTATAAGATAAAAAAGAAAAGTAAATCACAAAATAGAATAAATAACTACTAACTTGACTAACTACTAAATGAACTAACATGGAAGTGAAAAATTTAAGAAGCATAAAAGTTAACTACAAGTAAGTTGTTTGGTAATCAAATTAAAGATGGCATGTGTATAAATCTTTGAAGAAGAAAAATTTGCAGGCCAGTTTAAGCCAAGTAGGTCTCAAAAGAGAAAGAAATTAACTAAAGAAGCAAACACGTTTCAAAAGAAAATTTAAATGCGTAAAACCGGTTTAATAATTTCATTCTTTGATTTAAAGAGTACTAAGAACATTTGAAAATATCTTTAGTAAAACGTTTATCTTATCTGGCCTATTTAGTAGGAAACTACAATATTTTTTATAAATATGTACAGTTAATTCTATTACATACACTGATAAAAAAAACTCTTGTTAAGTAGGGTAATTTTACTATAGATTTTAATGACTCAATGAACATTGTTAGTAACTTCTTACTTTCACTTGACACCTTGAAGAAAAAGTATTGTGATCGTCAAAAAAATCGAACTCTTGATTTTGGGAAATTTCGACATTTCATGGTACCCTGACACCAACAAAGTGGTTTTCGCAATACCATATGTCTGTCCATCAATCTGTACCTAAGGCTAGAGCCAAAACTATTTTACCGATTGAGCTAAAATTTGGTTTCTGGGGTTTTCATAATATCCGCCTGAGGGGTTTGTGGAATTATACATCCAACCCTAAAATTAAGGGTAGTCTAATGAGACAAAAAGTGAAAAAAAATTGATTTTCTCAAATTTCACTCTAACGATTTTTATTAACTTTTATATCTAGACATTGTTTACCATTATAAACAATATGGAATTCCTAATTTTCTTATTAAAATTGTTTTAAGGGTACTTTACATTAAGGAAATTTCCAATTTTCATCATTTCTCCGCAACCATTTGAGATGCAAAATAACTAATCATTGTAAAGTAGGTCTACTATTAAAGATAAACAACTTTTATTTGAAATATATTTTTATATATCTAATAATTTCTAAGCTTTAAGCTAATATATGGTCTTTTTAATTCAGGTCTTTGAAAACGAATTTGAATCTTATGCTCTTTGGTGGACAAAGATGATTCTCTTTTCTCAATTTTTCTGTAACCGTAGCAGAATTCCTAGTTCCTAATACCATTGAGTATGTTAGTCATTTATGATCTTTGGTGTAATGTTTATAACAATGTATAAGCCTATTATTTCGCCTCACAAATCTTGCGAGTTTTCAGTAAATGTATATTTCAAGATAAAAGCCAGGAAAATTCTGTGCGGTGCACAGTACCGTTTATTTTTACTGGTTCTGACCACTTTTTTCTTTTATCTCATCACTTACATAACTGATAAACAGATGCAATGCTGATTGAGTTAACTATGTGAATTTACAGGTTTTAGGAATGCACACAACATGACAAACATATCATAGTCAGCTATTTGTCTGATTATTCATTGTCTAGATTTTGTATGAAATAGTTTATCAGAGATAATTCCTATGGAATTAACTTCGTAGCGTAGAGTGAATTAAATAAATTTCAAGAGACATACTACTCTCAGGCTTGGTCAATAAATTCTTGACACATACGTAATATACTTGTTTCAACCAAATTATTAGTACCTATTGCAAGTTGCCACCATTTAGGGGGTAGGTTTAAATAGACTTACTAATCTAGCCTGTAATGGGCAGGGCACAAATCTCAATGTCATATATCCTGTAATAAAAAACCCTACAATAAGTAAACACACTGTTGCATCGTAAAATAAAAAAGTGTTATGCCTATGTGTGGCCTTCATCTCAGATTTTCAATAGTGTATCCAACAAATAAAATATTTTATGATGTTTTTGTGAAGAAAAAAATATTATTGAAAACAAAATATAAAAATGTAACAATTAATAATAAAATCCCCATCGTTAAATAGCAAATACATTTCTAATTTTTTTTCTTAATTTGTCAGAGGTTGGCTAAATATATTAAAGTTGTCTTTGTTTTTAAATATGTATATTCTACAACTTTTCAATACTCAAGAACATTATGTTTAGTAATATTGTGGCATGTCATTAATATATCACATCTACAATCAAAATTTCATAAAGACAATCAAAACTCCATAAAGATAATTAAAAATTCCACAAAGACAACTAAAACAAGATAAAAAGTACTAATCTATTCCAATAAGATGTGGAAGGTGGTGGCCCACTCTGAATTTATGTTGCCGGGAAACACCCAAGAGTCGAGGAATATTGCCCCAGTGGACCATTTCGACATCGTGACCATTTTCCCGTCTTGATCGAAGGGCACACGTCGAATACTGGCAGCGCTAGTGAGAAAGTGGAGTTATTTCACAAAAGTCCCCCCATTCTTTCCCCCTAGATATCCTGTTGTAGTCCGAGGCAGTTCTGTTGCTAAATAACATATTCCCTGTGGATCACATTTTTGTATTCCATTGTATTTATACACCGGAGAAGGAACTACTCCATACAACTTCAGCACCGAAGACTACTGGTGGCCACGATGTGTCAGGCGTTGGTCTCACCACAGCGTCGCAGAGTAAGCCTCCTTTGAGAATATTGAGTATTATGTCAGAATGTCTAACGTTGCTATTTATGTCCAATAGAAATAGTTTCTTTAGTCAGATTGCCTGACAATTATTTCCCTATGCCCAATATGGTATAGTTTAAATACGAAAGCTTTATGCTCTACATATGTATACGACCAGGTGATTCAGTATACTGGGTCAGTGAATTAGATCTCCTTTTATAAGTCCTTAAGACATCGTTATATTTTTATGACACCCTAAACGTTATGATCTCGTTTAGAATCTTTTTATGTAAACAATCAGATCATCTAACACTTTCTTCTTGGACTTAGTTAGTTCAGTAACTAGTTGCAGTCACGATTACACCCTTGAGTGTAGCTATGTACGGTAAGAAACCTGTGGGAGCACTACTAGATTGAAGTGGTGGCCCGCGAGCTTTTGGTCCCTTCAAGCGCCATATTTACCTGAGTGTTAAAAGATAGTTTGTACTAACTATTGTATGCCCTAGTAATAGATAAATGTATACATTAACTATTGATTGTTCTGGTAGTATTCATTAGGAAATGACCGGCGATATTAAAATACTGTGTAGATGCCTGATTGTTAGCCATCTATTATTTGTGAAATTGAAGTTACTCTGATATGATGTTATTCTTTGGTTTTTTCGTAACTCTCCATGAGGGTTAATACAAGCTTAAATAATATTCTTCTTAGTAACTCTAAAAATATAGGATTTGATGCTATGTTTCTATTTTAAATTGTTTCACTATTTTTCATGATTTGATCTTTTAGGTATTAGTCTGGTATTAACCTGGATAGATTGTATTTTTTTTACATTGCCTGAAACTGGATTTCCCTTTTTTACTGATGCCGAGTTGTTGCAGAAGTTTCAAACTAATATCCCTATTTCTAGAGTTATTTAACTAAACATAATGTTTTTTCTAATTACTATTGGTTCCTTGTGTAAAAAATAATAACACCTATTCGTCTAACTTAATCTTTTCTGCCTCGATAACGGAATGCATTTATAAATAATTGATTGATTTTAAATAGTGTGTATCATATGTAATTATATATATTTTGTTTCCTTTTTAATAAACTTATTTGTTAAAATTATACATTTATGTGATGCATTTTCCTTCCCTATCCTTCATCAGGTATAATATTTTTAATTATGTTAAGGCAATCGTTACTTTTTCTTCGTGATAGGAGAAGCAAAGATGCACTATATCATCTTTGATTCATTTTTGAAACTGACATCAGAACTGTTTAACTTCATTAGGGCTTGTAGACAACAGTATAGAAAAACAGCCTAGTCAACCCACATCACTAGCCACGTCCACAATTCTATTTAATAGATAAACCTTGGAATTACTGAACGACACTGGTTGTTGCCTTTGTCTTTGAAGCGTGACACCAAAAATGACAACGCCCGCGCTTACCTATTGTTAGTCGCTATCAACCACTACAACGCTCATTTTGGGATGATGGGTCTTTCCCTAAGCTAAGGGTTTCGCAAGTAGTTAGTTTGTGTTGGCTAATAGCAGGCGATAGATAGTTCCCGGCGTTTGTTATGTTAAAACAAGCATTGTTCATAAAGACAACACATCGATGCAGTTAATTTAGGGATAGTAAGTGGTGTATTCTACATACAAAGCTTCAAATAGAAAAGCACCCATATATGTTGGATTGTTATAACTTAGTTAGAGTAGCCATAGATACCGATGATACACACCAATCTTGTTTGTTTGTATCAAGGGAATAATTAATATGAATATAATAACGAAAGTCTTGATTGATGCAATAGTGTATGCAGAAGAAAGAAGTGGAGGGCTCAAAGATAAGAGGATTTTGTATTTTGTGAACAATGTATATCTATAGAAGCTATTTAAAGGGTGTTATTACATCAAAAAGATGGTAAGGGGGGCAAATTATATTTGTAGCAACATTAATATATGTAATATGTATAGGCTCTACATAGTTGAAATTACGCTTATACCAGATATGCTTACACAATCATATAGTTTATGAAGTACATTGTAATATTGTTGCAAGTGGTAATAGTCTAGTATGAGTTAAAACAAAATTAGAACGTAATCTAAATATTATACAAAACTTTTACATGAATATTTCACGTTTAAATTAAGACATTAAAACTATAAAAAGAAAACTTATTTACATTACCAATTTGTTTATAAAATTTTAACTGTATATATTTTAGGGTTAGAAAATAATAAAAATACTAGCCAAGGTTAAAACGGGGCTCAGATGTAGTTGCAAATACGCATATATGCACTTATCCTAAGGTATCTATAAATTACGATAATAAGGCTCGAGATCCCCCAATGGCTACGCTAGTGGACATTTATTTTAATAAGTTGAATATATTGTATTAAATATTATTGAAAATATCCCACTATGGTACCTCTAGAACACCACAGATCAGATATTTTTGGATAAACATGGAAAAAATATGACCCATTAAAAAGTTAAAGATTTTAAATAAAACGACTATTTTTCTTTTTCTTCTTACATGGTTAACATATGGGCCCTCCATATGATGCAGGTGAGTTGCAGCCGCACGAGTTAACCTCTAAAGAGACAGTTGAATCGTGGCCCTACATTTTTAGAGCCACGTATGAAATGTGGCCCAAGCTGTTGTATTACTTGTGTTGTTAGTGTACCGCTAACTGTCAGTGATTATATCCTCTCCCTTCTACCCAAGACATCAAATCACAAGTCTTGATTTAGGTTCCATTCTGTATCAAGTGTTTTCGGCAGTAGAATTCATCATGAGTGAAAAATCAAAACCACTCATCGTTTATGAAAGCTACAAATTTCGTTTTAATAAAACGCTGATTAATGAGATGTAATGGTGGCCATGCTGTAAGAAGTCAAATATGTGATTTTTAAAGCTATCCTCAACAAATATTATAGTTTAAAGTGATAACGGTTGCAATAATGAAAAATACAATGAGAAAATCCTTAATCGGCAAGAACTGACATAGGATATTTCTTCCAAGCCGATAAAACTGATTTGTATGGATTGAAACAAGGGGATTACCTTACCTTGACTAACAGTGTCATGAAACTCATTCAGCATAATATGCATCGTGCTCGTTCATCTGTGCATTCCCGTTTGTCAGCGCTAAGGACACGCATGCTACATTGAATTTTACAAACATTAAAACTAATATTGGTGAACAATTTTTGCTTCTGAATGATCAAGTCACGTACATAATTGGGTTTTACATGCAACAAAGTTTGAAAGTGTTGTTTGAAGTTTATAGGGCTTATGTGGATGAATCATCCAAAAGCTGTCCTAAGTAATTCACTCTCCTCTTCACCATTCTTAGTTTAAAAAATGATGTTAGTGTGCATTTGTGTTCTTTTACGCCACCCAACAAAATAAAACTACGCATACCTCTGCATTTAATACGTAGTTAGTCACTGTGTTTCTCTCGATGATATGTGCTGTCCATTCGAAGTTTGTAAAAACTTTGAATAAGCAATCCCCAGTGCAGTAGAGGAAGTCTGACCTGATGCAGAAGCTAAAGGTTGCCGACTTCACCATGGACCAAGTTGGTGGATGAAGATTCAAACTTTAGCCTCACTAAAGTCTACAATGCTCATCCCAACACACTCAAGATCTATTTTTTGAAAAACATTTTTGGACTACCTTTTTAAAACCACGATGACGTCATTGACTGCCTTACTGACGACTTTATGTTGGTTCAGCCGTCAGAATATGCAAAGATTGTGCAGTTCACAGACTATATTTTTGAAAACTACATTCCTCCTGAGTCATTGTTCCTCCCTAAAATTTGGGCTCAGTTATCTGCTACCTGCACTCAAACCACTAATAGTTGCGAAAGCTTCCATTCCAAATTGAATAGCTCATTCTACATTTACCATCGCAACATCTACAACCTCGTTGACTTATTACTTGATGTTCAACTCGAGACGTACGTCAAATTCAGGAGTGAGGGTTTGAGAAGGATCAAAATCATAAGTGAAATAAGAGCATTCATTAGGAAACAAATGTCAAAGCTTGAGAAATAAAAAATATAGCATTGTGACTTCGTAAAAAAAATTAGCTTCAAGTTTTTTCCAAAAGCATTGAACGACAAGAACTAAGGAAGTGTGGATATTACGAGGGACGCCGACATAAGACGATGATAACTTCTATCTGAAATTTAAGACACCTTGATAGAAAGCACACTGCTAATTAGGTGGACGCAGCTCATACCTCTCTCTCAAAGGAGGGGGCTGCAATTCGTATGTGTCTCTCAAAAAGCCGGGCCACAGCTCACACAGCTTCTATGGCTGGGAGTGAATTAAATATGTTTATTTTTCTCTACAAATTGAAACATGAAATATAATTACCTCCCCTTGATTACTCTTACAATTGTACCAAATTGTAATAGAATCTAGTGTAAATGAACAAATAAATAAAAGTACACTTTACTTTATTTAATATAGCACTAATGCATTACTTTGAATAAATACTTCACTATACATTTAAATAGTTGATATTTCTTTGTTAGTTGTTTTTAACTTGTTTTTCTGGTGGAAATCCTTCCCAATGGTATCCCTCAAAATGGTACCGAGTGTGATTTAATTCGGTTGGAAACCGAAGGTGTGTGTTACTTGGAGAAGTAGCCAAACAAAGAAACAAATATGAGCTTATATTTATACTAAAAACAAATGAGAGGGTGATATTTGTCAGTAAAAAAAGTTACTAGTTTTACTTTAATATATTCATACGTCTAATTAGATTATCAATACTACAAATAAATCTGCTTCGGTGGCCGTTTGGTTTAAGGTGCTACTTTCGCAATAGACTAAACTGCTGATGACAGGAGATGGTTTATCGATCTCGGTCGGATGAACTGAGAGTAGATTTTCCTACATTATTTCCCACTCTCTCTCTCTCTCTTCACGTGGATGCAGGTACACTTCCTCTAAATTCAACGTTTCTCATCCCTAACACATTAGCTTAATTAGTACAAAAGTGTATAGCCCGAACGGGCAGTGAGACGCGATGCAAAGAATATACGAGTATATATATATATTTGTGTGTATTTTACCAATATTTTTTATTTCATCACCGCGCCTAATACCCAGTCAAGTTATACGCATGCGTACTAATAACGCTAATGAGTTAACTTGCTTATTTACATAGCAGCTTTCGGTCCTCTTTATTTAGCCCTTTATTGTATACATTACTTAATTTTTTTCTCTCCAATCCACCGAGAATTTGGTTGCGTCTATGTTATTTTTTTGATTTTTTTTTCTGTTGCTAAGAATCAAATTTTCATTTTTCTAATAACCATATTAGACATTGTTGAAAGTAAAAAAAAAATCCTTAATTTTATGCTATCAACAATTCAAATAAAAAATATATGCCCCAATGTAAAAAGTATAAATGTTTAAAGAAGAAAACTTAATTCACTATAAAAAAAGACCGAAGTCCTCTTAGAATGTAACTTATGACATTCTGTATAATATTGCCGTAATGTTGGTACACTGCCACCACAGCGCACGAACACAAACAAACACTCACGTGCTGGCCTTGTTTGCTCAGCCTCTCTCCCCCCCCCCCCCCGGTGTTTGTTCAGGATGACAGTTCTCGCATAATATTAGACAACCAGTTCCAGTGAGACTTGCACAATTTACAGATGTCTGGTGGTTCCACTTTTTTTTCTTTTTAATTAAAATTTGACCATTTCTAACAGTCCTATCTCCATACGTAAGCAGAAAATATTATAAATTCATGTTTTCTTCTTTAAAAAAAAGTTTATCCATTATTTACTAGAATCTACTCCCTAAAACATAATTTCAGTATGTTGTTAATATATATTCACCCAGATTGCATATAAATTAATATTTGTGTTGGATAATGTAAGATTAACAAAAAATAATCTCCCTCGGTACATTTATAGATTTTACAACTCATAAACTCGAAACACTGATCACAAATCGCTAAGCCAAAGTGTCTGTCAAAGTGACTATCAGAACCTCTGCTTTAGAATAATGAGTGATGTATGACTCTGTGGAAGGGACTAAGTTGGACAGTTCATTAGACAGTAGTGGAATATTAGCGATCTTAATTAAAGGTCCCGGGCTTTATTCTAGCTGCCAAATATTATTTTACAGCATATTACTATTTTGTTTACACAGATATGTCCAAATAAGTTTGGATGGATCATTTTTTCAAATTTCAGCCGACCTTTATAATACACATTAAAAAAAATAATTGTATTAATACATTTTGTTTTTTTATAGTTACTACACTTGTAGTGAGAATTATTTAATTGGAAAATATCACTAAAAAGTTAGAAAATAACATAAATTTACTTGCATGTATTTGAATCTGACAGTATACGTCCAAGTATTCGTAGATATTTTGTTACATTGTATCTAATATATCATTTAGTTATGACTGTGAAAAAATACATAGATTTGGTTCCAAGTCTCTGTGTCAAGCTGATCTAGTCTGGCTTAAAGCTGACGACCATATCATGGTTCGCTTCTCAGCGGGGCATAGGCTAAGGTGTGTATTTTCCTAAAGGCTTTCCCCTACTCTCTCTCTCGAAGATAATTGGGTGAATTATATCTATATTATACCTTCCTCATCCCTACCATACGAACGTAAATAAAATTAGTATTGAGAGGATGAGTAAAAAATAATAGTCACTTTTCACAGGGATGTTTATATGCACGCCAACTCAACTAGGAAGCCTAGCCTTAATTCAAGAGTTTGAAGCAATTTTGAACTATGTTGATACTTTTTTTATACTTATTGAATTTCTTAAACTTTCTTTTGCAATTTTTCAAGTTGTATTGTGTAATATTTCTTTACAATTAGTTTTCTTCTGCCTAAATTATCTAATTCGCGTAACTGGCAGAAAAACAAAATGGATACTAAATGATATATTTGTTGTTCGTGGTATCTATCATAAACTTTATAAGCTAATTGGTTAAATCAGCACACGCCTTACAAACTCTCTAGAAAAAAATAGCGCTCTCAGTCTTAATGCAATATATTCACTGGGAAAGAGAACATCCAATTTGGCCAGTTATTATTTTCATATCAAACCAGGAATCAAACCCAAGATTCTTAACCTATTCATTAGATGCAATCTCAACTGTGTAGGCCCCTTCTAAGAAGTTAGACAGTAAAAATAATACATAATTAAACATTATGTTTACAATTTACTGCAATAGTAAAAGAGTATTTTTCCATAAGTTATCTATCGGCTTAATCTATTAGGTAAGGAGGAGAAGTGTAGTTAAAAAGGATACTAACTCTCAATTACGGAGGAAAGGGTTTAGCAAAATCATAACATATACAAATCACACATGTAAAAACGCCAGTGCAACTGGCCCAGACCTAAACCTTGATATTCTAAGTCAGCGCTATGCTTGTCTATTGCGAGCTTGATGAATTATATTACGTAACCACCGATAAAAGAAAAATACGAGTTTTCAAATTGTTAGTAATTGTTTTTTTATAAAAACTTTCTTAATTCCTTTTAAAAAATATTCATTTTTTTATATACAGTTTTAATGAGAGTGAGCTGCAAAACTTGTTGTTTACTAAAATCATCATTCTAAAGTGATGTTATAGTCAATAATATCCTTAGAAGTTTCCTAAAAGGGTTAAGTTACAAAAAAAGAAAGAAAGCAAGCAACTTTTTATGGCATGAAAAGTCTTTTCAGAACTTCTACCCTCCCCCGAAAAAAAACCTCACCTCAATTTGAATAACATTCAGATTATGTAGAATCTTTCAAATCTATTTGAGTGAATGGGCAAAGACCTTAAAAGCTTTCTTTCTGAACCTTCAAAGGAAAGTAGGAAGGGGATACCAAGGGAATAAAACTGGAGGAGGTTTGTAGAGACTAGACTATAGACATACAAAGATAAACCTAACCTCACATTTTCTCATCGAGATAAAGAACAGCCATTTCTAATCGATATCCGATGATCGATATACCTCACGACTTAGAGCTGTCGCCACGAACAGCTGTGACCAACAGCGTGTGAAAGAGGGAAGAGGGCGTGGGAGAGTGGGATGGTAGATAGGAAGAAAAGTATATAGAATGAAGGGCGAAAGATTTTTGAACGCGCTCAGTGCACGTGACAGGAAAGTAATAATAGTAAAACTACAGAGGATTGGAAGCGAATGCTTAAACTTCAACATTCTACTGTATATAAATATATATATATATATTATATATAAAAAGTTTTAGTTCAACTTATTCCCCTCCCCCTTCCCGTCCCACAATTTCTCACTTTTTTTTTTTCAATTTGAAAGTTTCACTTTGCCCTTTGTAAAAGTGGTAGGAAAAGAAGCGGGAGGGGAAAGAGTTTTACAAACTGAGAAGTTGGTAGTAATTGTAGGGGGAAACTATAGTTTCCGAGATGCAAACCAGATCACCTGGAACGGAGTAAGTTTAGGTTTGAATGGTTAGCTATTCAAATAGGAAAAAGAGTAAAGCCTTTCTTTATTTTTAACTAATTAATAATAATACATAAATGTTTGGGGTGTATTCAAGTTACCGTATCAATTCATCTTCTGTTTAAATTTAGACCACCATTGTAGGCACGTGTACTGAACGTCAAGCTCGTATTATCTGGTTTGCCAAACGTAGGAGCTCGTGGTTCTAATCCTGACTGGAGTGGTCATTCTTAAATTTTTTTCAACTATTCCTCCTTACAAATGTTGCTATAATTTCCTTAATGTGTACACACCTAATTCATGTGATATTAATGTAATAAAATGTGGCCAGCCCGGGGCAGGTAGTAAATCCATGCTCCAATATAAATTAATATTCCTACATTTTAATATTTGCTTAAAGGTATCAAGTGACTTTCTCTAAATATGTCTTAGTAATTTGTTTCCAAATTAAACATGAGAAATAAATCACGCACGCAATATTTATTTGGATTACGTCAACGGCAATGTTGTTTAGCTTGCTAATATAGTAACTTTAATAAGTATGAGATACAACTGTTATTGTTCCTACACTAAACATCTATAGCTAGATTTCAATCAATGCAGATGTAACTTACTTAAACAATAATTTTAATATTTATTGTTATATGTTTAGTTATACGAAATAGTCAATTTTCCGGTTTATACGCTCTCCTAGGGAGATGAAGAATACATGATGAAATGGGATAGTAACACTTTGTTTGCCATTATACGTGTAACTGGCCTATATTTCCACCAGGCTTAACTGACCTTTAAGTCTACATCATTACATTCAATTTAAGTTGGTGTGACCAAAGGCTGATTGCCGTTCAACATTATCCTCTAGTTTAATATCAGCTGACTGGTTAAATTTTCTATTTTACAAATGTTAACGACAAGGTTACGTACAAGAATTTACATTATTATTACTATCATTATTATTATTATTATTATCATTATTATTATCAACCAAATTAGTAAAAATCGGCTTGTCATTTATTAGAGTATTAGTTTATTTTTGGGTATGGCTTACTCTCAAAAATATTATGAAAAAAAAAAGTTTTTTATAAATAAATAATCTCTCAAAGGTATTAAATCTAGCCGAATAATAACGCCTGGGGATCATTTTGCCCAAAAATACATTTGGAAAATTCGTTGGAGCCGGAACAATTTCAAAATATATTATAGAGTAGATGTGGTTTTTGCTGTTTAAAAGTCTCGATAAAGGCAATCGTAAAAGTGTAAGTGTGGGTATTTCTCACTACTAATTATCTTTTTCCATTAACTATTAATAGATTTAGATATATTTCAAGAATAATCAGTTCAACCTAAAGTAAGTGTTTGCCATAACTATAGCTCAATCAGTAGCTCGTCTGCTTGTCAAGCTAAAAGTATCAATATTCTTTGGATTGTAAAATGACACTTGAGTACGGAATCGAATCCGGGATCTTTTGTTTAGTATGCTAATGTTCTTACCACTGAGCTATTTAGGAATCGTCGTGCCCAGTCTAATTCTTCTGTCTGTGGGGGAAGTGTATAAATTATGAGCTACGTGTGAGCTATCAGATAACGCAACCACCTTTTACTTGGGAGGGCGGGTTCGATTTCTGTGTCCAGGAATAATTTTTCAGTTTAAAGAATATGATATTTAGGTGTGGTTATAACGGTTATTATGAACTATAATATGTGTATCACCTGAACAGGTAGTAAAACGCGTTTAAAAAACTACAGTCACTTGGATATTTTAATCCATCATGATATGCGCACCCGTACAGCTGTCATTGTAGGCTACTATGGGCAACATAAAACCCTCTTGAGTTGAAGGTGGCTAAGTTATATGACAGCTCGCGATCTTTTATTGATCGCTTGTATGTATCTGACAATTTACGCACGTCCATCACAGATTTTGCCTTAAAATATGTGTCAAGAATGATCCCGAGCACGGGGTGACTCTTGGTATGGATAGCTAAGTGGTTAGAGCTTTGAAATTCTAAGCCAAAGGTCTGAGTTCAATTATCATGTCCATGTGTGATTTTTCTACTTAAAGATTATATTATATTTATATGCAGCTCTAACAATAGTTAACCATAGTAGCTCTGCTATTTAATTAATCATAAAATTATTAGGTTTTATTTCCGGCATGGTCTAAAGAAACATCATTTGTGAAACTTGGATTTCTCCTTTCATATTGATGAAAGGTTTAGAAACTTAAGTGCTTTATCTGTTTTGGATTTAAGTTTGTTTGTAAGTTTTGCTTTGATTTAACTGTAGATTGAAAAATTGTACGTTAATTAACTCGAATTAAAAGATAGAATGTAAACATTATTTACGGATAATTTTGTGGTAATAGGTTCCGTCAGTTAGTCACTTAGGCGGAACTCTTTTACGTTCCTAGACAGTCGGTTCCTCAGTTCTTAGTTATTTATACAAGCTATGTAAATTTTAATAACCTTCATTATGACTATGTGTGAATGTATAGATAACGACTATTTTATTTTGTTTACAATTAGGTGATTTACATGTAAATAGTTAACAGTTGGTGTCGTCAAATTTAAATATAGGCCTATTGGGGGAGAACCAATTATTTCAAACCAGTTTGTTCAATTTAAATGTTTCTAATGAACTCATCATAGTAAAAATCATGTTCTTCAAAATATAATTTGTATACTAGTTTTATAATATTTTTTAAAACACACAGATAAGACTAGCCTTAATAATGTAATATAAAGTATTACATTTTAATCATATACAGTTATAAGTTTTTAACTCATTCTCATTGACTTAGATAATTTGTGACTCACTAAGTTTTAAAATTATTCTAGACTACTATGAGCTACTATGACATTTCCTTAACATACACCTGATAATGCTTTGATTGATTACAATATGGCGCTATATTACGCACTGCACCAAAGTAAAATCAAGCAAAGTAAGCTATGTTAGGAAAAAACTTTTAGTAAATCCAAAAAGGATTTTTTGTGGTCATTACTATTATTATTCGTATTAAATAATTAGTATAATTCAATGGGAATTATTAATATAAGCTATAAAAAGCATCAGCTGTTTATCACATGACTTGACTTATAATACATTGCTTGGTAAATGTATATAAGATTTTTTTTTTAATTTTGTTATTTATTTTGAGTATATTTCACATACAGTGGAGCGTCATTAATCCGGATCGATCGGGACCGGGACCCATCCGGATTACTGAATTGTCTGGATTTTCAAATGTGCTGTCAATAACTGTATACATACGCAGGGTGTATACCATTACATCGCAAGTCCATTACATCGCATGTCCATTACATCGCGTTTTAGGAACAAATACATTGCAGGTCCATCACGTCGCATTTCCTCCACTTATCTATACACAGCTAACCCTACTTTGACACACAACCAATAGGACTGAAGGGGCGTATACATACAATTACATCGCAAGTCCATTACATTGCATGTCCATTACGTCGCATTTCCCCCACCTCTCTATACCCAGCTAACCCTACTCTGACGTACAACCAATAGGATTGAAGGGGCGTATATATACAATAACATCGCATGTCCATTACATCGCGTTTTTGAACAAATACATTGCAGGTCCAACACGTCGCATTTCTCCACCTCTCTACACACAGCTAACCATATTGACCAACACGATCCCAACAAGTTGTGTTACAATATAAACGCACTCCCAACTTGTTGGGGATGTTGGACAACATGTTGGTGTTGGGCGAGCTGATCAGAGCCAACAAGTTGTGTTGGGTTGTGTTGGATCATTTGTTAGAGATAATAAACGACCAACCCAACATGTTGGCTGAGTTGGGAGGTTCTGCGCATGCGCTATAGAGTTGAATGAGTGTCTAACCTTGGTGAAGCATGTGTTTTATTTTCAGATTAGTTTAACTTTTAAAATCGGGGCTAGCATAATTTTGTGATCATGTAATGGAACAAGGCTAATACAGTTAAACTAATTGATTTAAATTCTGAAAATAAAAAAATTACACCTTGACACGGGAATCGAACCCGGGACCCATGTTCAGGTGTCATTCTTCAATTTTCAGAATTGATGGAGAATTCCTCACTAAAAATAATAAATAATAATAGCTTCGGCTACTAGATTTTTAATTGATTTATATCAAAAGTATTTGGTTCTTTGTAATGTTTCATGTGTACAAAGCTATCAACTCCACTTTACAAATGTAGGTAACTCATTATTACCATATACACACCTTCAATTCGACGTCTAGCAAAAAAAACTTGAAACGCCCTACCGTTTCTTAAGTTTTGGTTCTTCTGCAAGAGTACACTTCCTGTCACCACAATAAATGAAGAAACGGCAAGTAATACGTAATTATACATGGCTAGAAATGTGTAGACTGATTAAAAAAAGGTAGAGGAACCAGGATGTTGGTCTAACAAGTTGGCTAGAATAAACAAAGCTTACTTTTCCACATGCCTTGTCTTCCAACATGTTGGATCCAACTTGTTACATAATAAAAGAGTCTTCGCTCTCACTATGAAGGTAGGTTTGGTTGAAAGGATTATGTGTCTGACTCCCCTTGTTGGCAAAGTTGATTAGGTTAAACATCCATTCAACTCGATAGCGCATGCGCAGAACCTCCCAACTCGGCCAACATATTGGGTTGGTCGTTTATTATCTCTAGCAAATGATCCAACACAACCCAACACTACTTGTTGGCTCTGACCAGCTCACCCAACACCAACATGTTGGCCAACATCCCCAACAAGTTGGGAGTGCGTTTATATTGTAACACAACTTGTTGGGATCGTTATGGTTAGCTGTGTGTAGAGAGGTGGAGAAATGCGACGTGTTGGACCTGCAATGTATTTGTTCAAAAACGCGATGTAATGGACATGCGATGTATTTGTATATATACGCCCCTTCAATCCTATTGGTTGTACGTCAGAGTAGGGTTAGCTGGGTATAGAGAGGTGGGGGAAATGCGATGTGATGGACCTGCAATGTATTTGTTCCTAAAACGCGATGTAATGGACATGCGATGTAATGGACTTGCGATGTAATGGTGCCCACCCACATACGCAATGTATTGACTAGAGGATACATGACGCTCGTGAGTCTACTGTATTGCAAAATAGAGGCTGAAGGGTTCGAAAAATACAGTACACAAATATTTTAATAAAGTATATTGAATAAGCGACTTGTGTCGCCGTCCTCTCAGGTTGCCTCTATAACCAGTTCATAGCTGTCTGGAATGCTTCTTAGGCGTCTGAGTGTTAAGGACCGGCAGCTTCTTCAGCATCCATTTCTTCACCGTCGTCACTCTCTCTTACATTGCTTCCATTATCATTGTCCTCAATTAACTGATGAACTATTTCGTCATCATTCAAATGCTGATAACCAGGGTGATTGCCATCACTTTCAAACCACTCCCTTGCGTCAAGTTCATCGCACTGTTCAAATCCAGGCAATGTCTGGAATAGAGCCACCACTTCGGCGTCAGTAGGAGTTTTGGCGTCCGATGGAGTTTGAGAGTTTGCCTCATCTTGTCCTTGATTTGGTGTTTCGGGGATTGGCCACAATTTTTTCCAGACATTTTTTAAGTTGTCGTCAGTAAGAGATCCCCAGGCATCTGCTACCATGTAAATGGCGTCCTTTAGGCTGAGGTTTTTCACAAACTGCAGCACACTTTCTTCGTTTCTTTCAGCTAGCAAGAGCTGACGAAGCATCTGTTTTCTATAAATTCTTTTCATTTTTTCTATGACCCCCTGGTCCAACGGTTGTAGTATGGAGGTTACATTTGGAGGCAGAAACATGACTTGAATAGTATCGTCTATTTTGTTCAAGACATCAAGGCCGGGATGAATTGGGGCATTGTCAATGATGAGGACCACCTTGCCTTCTTTTTTGTTTTGTGTCCTATGTTTATTTAACACTAGGAATGAAAATATCTTTGTACCATTCGGTAAAATTATTATTATTATTAGCACCGCGTCTTACTACCCGTTCGGGTTATACGCACTTACGCTAATGTGTAATGGTAGGGTGATTGTGAGATGAAATTAAGGACCTACAGTTTAACGTGGAATCCGAACCACGGCATTCGGTAAAAATTACTGCATCCATCCATTGGTTTTTTGTGACCTGTAAATTACAGGTAAGTTGTAATGTTCCTAAAGCATCGTGGCTTTTTACTTTTTCCTGTAACCAACAGATCCAAAGCGTGAAAACCACTTGCATTAAGACAAACCATTGCTGTCACTCTTTCCTTTGCGACCTTGAAGCCATGAGCGGATTTTTCTCTATGAGAAGCCAATGACTTCCGGGGTAGGGAACGCCAATTTAGACCAGTTTCGTCAGCGTTGTAAAAATCATCTCTTGTGTAGCCCTCCTCAATTGTCATGCTAACAAATTTTTCCCTAAATATCATTGCGGCAGCATTATCAGCAGATAATATTTCACCTTGGACATCCAGTTCTCTAATCCCGTGCCTCATTTTAAAATTATTCAGCCAACCCGAACTAGCTTTGAAATCTGTAGGCCCGCCAAGTTTTTAATTCATCTGGATCGCCTTTTCACAAATGAGTGGACCAGAAATAGGCTCATCTAAACTTCTCCTCTGGGTAAACCAAATGTACATAGCGTCTTCCAATGCACTGTTTTTTGCCATTCTTGTGGTTTTTCCTTTCTGTGAACCTTCTTCAGAATCTAGTTTTGAAGCAAAACGTTGCAAACTTTCTTTCTTTGCTTTAATGTCACTAATGGTTGAAGTTCCCACACCATATATTTTAGCGAGAGATGCACCAATTTCCCCTTTAGACAGTCTTAGTATAATTTCTAACTTATCCTCTATAGATAAACATTTATGTTTCCTTTTATTTGATAATGATTACATGATTAACAAAGTAAACATATGTACCGTTTAAACTTGCACACTAAAACGTCTGTTAAGTTTGTAAATGATAGCACAGAACTGAGCCGAGCACGTAACCAAGGAGAGGTGACTGGCTAAGTCGTTGAACTCTCAAGGACAACTTCCACTGCCTCCCCTACCTGCTCTCACCTCCGATCCGGATTTGCGACGCTCCGGATTTTTGACGTCCGGATTTCCGACGCTCTACTGTATTATCAGCACTGATTTTTACTTGTTTAACACATCTGTAAACATTGATTGTTTGTTGGTTTCCCACATGTCAACATTTTATTCTTTTATTGTTTATCACACATGTCATCATTGATTGTTTACCAGTGTAACACATTTATTTTGTCAACACTAGATGTTTACTTTTTATGAAACAAAATACTTTTATAATGTTATTCAAATTACGATGATACCAATAAAACAATAAAAATATGTGTGGGGTAATCTGGTGGTCTAGGGGTAAGGTGTCGGACTTCTATGCTAGGGCTCGGGGTTTAATCCTCGGTCCCGGCACAGATTTATCTGATTACCAAACCCTTCCTTCACCTCTGACAAGACATCTTGTGAATGTGGGGAATGTCAGGCTTCCACCGTGGTTCGGATTCCACGTTAAACTGTAGGTCCTCCATTTCATCTCACAATCACCCTACCATTACACATGAGCGTAAGTTCGTATAACCCGAACGGGTAGTAAGACGCGGTGCTAACAGTAATAATAATAATAATAATAATAATATAAATGTGTGTACACATTTCTTGATATTAAAATTATTTTTAATTTTTTAATATTTAATGTATTTAATGATAATATATTTAAATAGTATTTTAAAGTGCATATAGGTAATAAGAAAGATTTAGAGGGAAAACAAAGTACACTATATTCTTTTATACTTACTTTAGATGTGTCATTTAAACACTGGTTGTTGCTAAAATAATGTATAGCATCTGTTTTTAAAATGAGTATATAATGTTGAATATATAATATAAAATGCAATATTTAAAATATATTCATAATATATAGAAGTTTCTTTCTTCCTTTGAAATGTTTAAAGGATGCGAAAGTTATCGTGAATTTTGGAGTCGAGGCCAAGAAGAGTTGACCTTCGACCTCGGTTTCGACATTTCATTGATTCACACTACCCTTTTAAAGAACAGGCAGTTTCAATCTCGTGGTTGTCATGTTTGTCTTTGACCAGCTCGGTGAAGGGACACGGCCGGATCCAAATTAGTTTGTCAAGGGGAATTTCCCATTCCAATGACGTTTTATATTATTTCTGTGGATAAATTTTGCTCTCATGTGCAAAAAAAAAATAACTGCATTGGTGGTCATGCCAATGAAACATTAGGCTGGCCCTAGACGTTACGTTTAACTGTGTAAAAATTACTGCACAAGTGTATCGTTCAAGTCCAAGTTTGTGCGGGTCGTCCTTTAGACGATACAAGCATATCATTGCAAGTTTAGCTCATTTGTGAAAATATTGGTTTGAATAATGTCGTCAAAAGAAGAGGATGTTGGTTGCACTCACGGCTGTAGCTGTTGCTATAATTTAAAAAGAAGAACAGTAATGGTTCCAAATGTGGCCGGAAGTGGTCTAGGAAATGGCTGCTTAAGAGAAATGCTAACTCTCAGACCATATTATTAAAAGAGTTGAAAACTTCACCAAAAGATTGGCACAATTACATGCGTATGGGCGAGGAGATTTATTTGAAGCTTTTATCGCTTGCTTCTGCTTGCTTAACGTTCCTGTCGTGGTATTTGTTGTTTTGAACCACCCACAAACGAGGTTCACTCCTATAAATTTCGATCAAATCTTCCATAGCTTGTCGTACGGTCAGTGTTGACAAGCCAAGACTCACACAAAAACAGCGAAACTGTATTAATATTGCACAAATTTCCCATACACGCTCCGGTGTGCATCTGGACTTGCGCAGGCACGAAGCGAAAAAGTTTAAATGTTTCGTCTTTCACAAATCACTTGCACAATGCACAGGTGTCTAAAGCTGCGCAGTCTTCTCATCCACACATTCAAGTATACTTGCGACGATACACTTGTGCAGTTATTTTGGCGCAGTTGAACGTACGCTGGCCTTGCTCACCTAGGCGCTGGTGTCGGTGAGGTCAGCACTCGATTAGAGGCTGTATGAACTGAAGTTGTATATTCTAA
Source organism: Timema douglasi (assembly GCA_901482245.1). NCBI lineage: Eukaryota > Metazoa > Arthropoda > Insecta > Phasmatodea > Timematidae > Timema > Timema douglasi. The sequence continues at coordinate 74,411 of CABEEJ010000753.1, forward strand.
CTGGTTTCTTACTATCCCTCCACTAAAATACGGGTGTATTTTATTTAATTTCTCTTTTACCCCTACCCCATTGGTGTAGTTAAAATAAATATATTCCGGATGGATAATGCGACGCGATGACGAAAAAGGTTTACAGGGTTGAATTTATTCATCATTTTACCGCATGTATACTATATAAGCTACCTCTATTCAATAATAATGTATTATTTTTGAGATCCATACATAGTTGTAAAAGTACCGACTATCAGCTGCTCCACATATGCAACCTGAGGAAAAATGTATAATTTTGGTCGATTTTAAGGAGCTTTACAATCATTCACTTGGGAATAAAATAAAAAGCCACATAGTGGAAAACCAATCACAAGGATATCAGTATATCAATATCGATCTTTTGTATCTCAAATAATCGCTTTCCAATCTTGACTTTTGAATGAATTTTATTTATAAATCTATCTAGTTGTGCTATTTTATGAACACACTTGACTTGCACTACTTGGTGCATAAGTTCATCTCGTGAGGTGTTCTCTAAGTGCACCAGCGAGGGGGTGAGAGTGAATTGATGTCTAATTGAGACACGCGGTGCTTTGTGCAATTAGAGAAGAGTGCTCCAAGATAAGTGTTAGTACGATCATGGAAAGGGTGGTTAGTTTGGGGTGACGTGTTCGTAACGCTTTGGAGAGCTTCCTGAGGAAGTACTTCCATCACCTAGCAGCCAGGTACAGGCTGAATTGTCAAGAGCCAGCTGTTGAAAGATTATTATAGGTAAGGGTAGTGATAGATTATAAAATAATATACAGTATTAGTAAAATATAAGATATCTTGATGAGAAGGTACTAGCGTGCGATATACTATAAAGTAGATATCGGGCCGCTCGATCCAACTGTTGATTAAGGAATATAAGCTGAGGTAGGAAAATAATATAATATAGTGAAGTAGAGTCACGATTATCAGACCTTCGACTATCCGACACTCCGTTTTATTTGACATATCCACAATATAATAGGCTATTGATGTCACGTTATTAATACGCTGACGTGTTAAGACCTTGCCACAAGAAACAGAAGCAAATCTGGGAAACAAACTTCAATCAATAATTCTTTAAAACAGGGACTTTTGCATATATAAAGGAACGGCTTGATTAGGTATGTAAGTATGTATGTATGTATGTATGTATGTATGTATGTATGTATGTATGTATGTATGCATGCATGTATGTATGTATGTATGTATGTATGTAATGTATGTATGTATGTATGTATGTATGTATGTATGTATGCATGTATGTATGTATGCATGCATGTATGTATATACTAAAAGTTGCATTCAATTGATCTAAAATTCATAGTCCTGTCTAAATCATAAATATAATAATATATTTTAAATCTATGGCATAATTTACATTATAGATTAATTACTTATTCTTATTTCATACCTATTCTGCACTTCCATTTAATTTTGATTTGACTTATTCCAAAATTTCCCCCTTTTTTCCGTAATATCCGACACTTCGGTTATCCAACCACCTGACGGTCTAGTTTAGGTTGGATGGTTGGTAGTTTACTGTAAATAAGCAAAGTATAATATATATTTACAAAGGGTTAGAATTACATGAAGGTTGTAAGCTAGAGATAAATAGCCACTGATCGGGAAAACCAGGAATTACGCTTGCATTTTGAACGTTGGGAAAATTACTTGAAATCAGCCTTCTGTTGGGAATCTAAAAATATTAAGTTAGGAATGTAGAGAATTCGAGAAAAAACCAGTGCGTTTGCATTTTTTGTATACATTATTTTTTTGTCAAAATAAATAAAATATTGTTTCAGCACAAGCATAGAGCTAAATTTTCTTCAAATAGTGATGTCAACAGTTATTGAATATCTGTCATGTGCATAGCGGCATTAGATGTGGAACTTTTTAAATGAAGATAAAAAGTTGGCTTTAAATGTCAGGACACCCTTGACAGATATTCAAGACCTCTTGTCCATCACCATGTGAAGAAAATTATACACTGTGGTTTTTACGTAAACTATATTTCATTTCTTTTGACAAAAAAGAGTGTTGGTGTATACATTGCAAAAAAAAAAAAGAGTCATAACTTGCGTTCCCTCCATCCAAACTTTAAGACCGTTGATTAAAAGGTGCAACCAAACTAAGCTACGTTAATTTTTATCAAAGCTAAATTTGATAGTAAATGTTCATAATAATCACACTATTTGACATGTTTAGCATTAACACGACTGTCTTATTTAGTTAGTAAAAAGGCGATTAACATGCACACATAATGTCACTTTAAGATGGAAGCCAATTTTTCTAAAGTTAAAACATACACTAAAACAATTTTATACATTTATTATGTCAGGTCATGTTATCTTCAGCTGTAATATTTGATATTACATATAAATACATATAAAAATAGCATTAATATTTTGGTAAAGTTTTGACTGTAAAAAAAATGTATGTTATAAACATTTAAGCGTACCAAAATCCTAATACTATTTTTGTAAGGCAATTGTAAGGTGTTGCAAGTGTAAATATAATCAGGGGAGATTACCCCCTCCCCATGTAAATTATTACCTACCCCCTCCCAATATGGAATACATTATGCTCCTATATATGTACTTCATGACCCTCTGATATTCTTGAATAAGAGGATGAAAGATGGCCTTGCATCAAACTCCAAATAGCTTTCAGAGGCATCCAATTTAAAAGAAAAAATTGCAACGGAAAGATAATTTCCAATAGTATCTTGTAGCATTCAATATTCACAAAAACTACTGATGTAGACCACTCTAAATAACGTCTATAGGCATCCAAATATCAAATTTCCAAGGAATTACATTCCAAATAGTTTCCTAGGATCTAATAATATCCTATTTTAATGCATCTACTTGGTAGAAACTATTTCAAATAGCTTCCAGGGGCATTTAACTTTCAAAACATTTGAAGGTGAAGACATAATTTAAATAGCTTTTAGGGGCACTAAAATTTCAAAAATAATTCTGGAGGAAGATCATCTTAAATAACTTCGGTAGTAATCTAATTTTTTGAAAATATCTTTGCGAGGGTTACTCTCATTTTCTTTAAAGGTATCCAAATTTCCAAAATGTTATAGGAAGTTACCACTCTAAATAGCTTGTAGTTTATTAAAATGTTTCCAGTTAAGAACTCCAAATACCTTCTGAAGCTATCCTATGTTCAAACATTTACTGAGAGAAGGTTCCCAAATCACTCTCTGGCCTGGGTGGTAAATATTTTCTTTGATTTGATAGCGTCGCTAAGTGAAGTTTTGGTCATTGGCTCTTTCCAGGCAAGTTCGTTTCTAAAGGTGCTCAAGTTTAGTTTTTTTTAAGTGAAGAAACAAATTACTTTGGTCCAGGGTTACATACTTATTTACGATGAAAATTACAAAACTATACCAATGTTAACAGAAACCACTTTAACGTTAGAAAATAGCACAAAAGTTTACTTGTATTTATTTGAATCTGACAGTTTATACACACTCATTTATTCATAATTTGTTACATTTCATATACTATCTCATGTAGCTATAATTGTGAAAAAGTACACAACTTTTTGGTTCTTCTATATAGTAAAATTCGTTGCATTTTGACTTTCCTTTAGCTGCAATCAAATTACCGCAGTTTGATTCGATTAGCCTAGGCATGAGCAGTACTGGTTACCATGCTTCGGTTCGCCTATGTGGGAGCGGATCATTAGGCGTGACTCTCGCAATAAACTAAACTGTCTATGACAGGGAAATTTAGGTCCGATTCCCGGTTGGATTTACTGAGGTTTCTTCCTAAATTATTTTCCACTCTCCTTTCACGCAAATGCACGTACAACTACTCTAAATTCAACGTTACTCGTCCCTAACACAATAGAGTAATTAGTACATATGTTTACAACTCAAGCGGGTAGTAAACGGTGCTACTAAAAATATAATATAAAAAATCTTATAATAGTTGGGCTGAGCCACTAATAAGCAGTAGAGGAGCTCTAAAACAAAGGATATCCCAAAATTGGGAAGAAAGAAAAATCCTATTCTCAAATATTCTTCGGGAATCAAATTTCTCGTTTCTATTATATAAAAATCAAATAGCCGAAACTATTATGTATGCTTTTTATTGAGGAATTCTCCATCAACATATCATATTCTTAAAATTGAAAAATAGCACATGGGCACGGGAATTGAACCCGAGACCTTTGGCTACCACTGAGATATCCAGATATCGTCCCGTTCCTGGGTCATTCTTCACTCATATTTTAAGGCAGAGTCTATTATGGGAAAATGAGTGAAGAATGACCCTGCGCACAGGACTATTCCTGGATAGCTCAATGGTTAGAGCATTGACGTACTAAGCCAAAGGTCCCGGGCTCTATTCCCGTGTCAGGGTGTAATTTTTCAATTTCTCATCCTTCTATATAAGCCTACATTCAACGGATGAGATGGAAGGAAGAAATGATTGAGGTTATATAAACTATAGATTATTGTAATGTGTTTAAAAGTTTTTTGTTTAGAACAAGTTTATTAGATAATGCTATAAATAAATCACAGATCTCTTACAACTTTATATTTGTAGCCGTAAATATAAAATAATTGTAAGAGGATTGTCAATATCTTTATTTTTCATAGAAATCTACTTTATTAATATAAACACAAACACTAAAAAAGACTAACCTAAAACGAATAACACGAAAGGATAGATATAACAAATACTTTGCATTATTGTTTCACTCAGTATATTTCTTGTTGTTGATGTTTTTATCTTCCTTTAAAAAAGTATTTTCATTTTCATATCCTAGACAAACAACTTCTGCACTTAAAATAAGTTATTTATCTAGCTTAATAATATATTTTAGTTTACTATTCACCTATTATCAACTTGACCTTTCTTTAGTTTATACGATGTCACATTCTCTACGTATTTTCGTTGGGCTTTTTTTAGCTGCATTCCTTCCATTCTTCCTCATTTTTATTTTTCACTATTATGGGGTGGGCGGAATCCTATAACACAGCAATATAGCGCAGTTTGGTGAAGGTTCGACAAAAACTATATGTCTCATATTAACTATCGATTGCTGTCGATATTGCCACCTAGAGAGGGTTAGCAAAGCCGATACACACTGTTAAGCAATAATAAACAGAAATCGTGCCAAGAATCTCATTGTTGTTTTCCTAAATAATAACTGCTTTGAGAACCAGCTGGAAAAGTAGTAAACAATTCGTGACGTGACCATTATTGGTAGTAGACCATACGTTATGTTGACCCCTAAGATACAATTTTTTGTATTAATGTCAGGTCTACAAACCTCTTTGATACACTAGCACATATCCCAGCTGAATTTAAATTTAATATTCAAATTGTGGTTATTATCCACGAAACGGGAAATAAATGGTCACAGGCGCTGATAATCACATTTCTGATAATGCAAACGGAAGACCCACTTCTTTGGCCACATGGTCTAAACCTTAAATAAGGCATCATTCGCGCAACAGACTGGCTGCCGATATCGGGGAAGTAGGGTTTCGAGTCCTGGTCGGGTGTACTTGAGATGTTTTTTCCTAAAAGGTTTTTCAACTTTCCTCCACGCAAATGTGAGTATTATTCATATACATTCGACCTTCCACATCCCTTACACAGTAGCTTCATTAATACATAATATGCATACAGCCTGAACGAGTAGTAAGACACAGTGCTTGAAAAGCTTGAACGTAAAAACCATGTTTTGTTATATTTATTTTCACTACGTTTTACCGTTCAGACTATCCTGATATTATTTACACTATTGTGGTATGGAGGAAGGAAGAAGTTAGGAATCAGAGGAAATGTAACCACGATTGTGTGGTGGGATAGTGGGAAATCGTGGAGAAAAAAACACGTTCAGCGGGATTCTAGCACCGACATTCCCATCATAGTCAAATAAACGGCACACAACAGTTCAACCTCGGACCCTTTGTTCAAAAGATTTGGGCCACGATCACTGACCAGGATGCTTTGGCTTTTTCGTAACTTATTGATAGAACAAAATATATGAATAATTTTAGTTAAATTAATTAAAATTAGTCTAAAAATGACACTTGGACACGGTAATTGAAGTCGGGACTGTTGACTTAGTGTGCCAATGTTCCACCAGTGAGTGATTCAAGATTTATCTCGTGCACAGGGTCATTCTTCACTCATGGTTTAAGGCAGAGACTGTGGTGGACGTGTGGGATTGTCAGTGACATATGAGTGACCAATATTATAGTGAACTATCAGAAACCCCAGGCAGCTACACTCGGAAGGCCTGTAATGTTGCCAAGTATACAACACACGTCTATAGTTTTAAAGAAAAATTCAATGAATGTCTACACACAGTTTGCGAATCATTGTAGATCATAATTACGATATTGTACATGTGTAGGTGTTATTTTAAATTAATTGGTTATGGAATGTTGTCCCCTTTATACAGCCATTGCTATAATTACAATTATTTGTGTTTTTATATACATTGGAATCTCACATTTAAAAAATGACAATCTTATGTTACATACCTGGCAGCATAACAGCCCTCCTGAGTTGCCTGAATGTGATACCTGATAGCTCGCAATATTATTGTTTGCTCATTTTTAACTGACAGCTCCAGAAATCCATAACAGAAGGCGAGTTTTCGTGATTGACTTGGTTACGTACTGGTATCAAGTGTTATCGACCAAGTTGTTCTGGCCAAGTTGAAGTGTGAAAACGATTTAGAGGTGTTTTTCTTAAACAAAATTGGCATTTGAGGAAGAGTCGATATAACAGCTGATAGGTGAATTTATGTAATTCTACTAGGTACAACATGTACTGTAGATTGACGGAAAATGAGCTATTTAATTTTATTCTCAGCTAGATTGGTGCTTATTTTGACTAGTCCTAATATTTACACAACATATCAAGTAAAATATATATTCCCATAAATAACCTTAGAAAACATAAAGTACGTATGTAATATTAAATCCTGGATCAAATAATAATACTCTCTTTTATCCATAACTAAATGGTTTTTAAGTACCTACTTACTGTCATATATTTTTAGCTGTTCATTATAATTTAAAAAAACTTAAAATCCATTGGCTACGAGGTTAAACTCGTTAGAATCTAACATAAGAAGTAATGCTGTTTTGAAATTGGCGCCCAAATTCTCGGCTCATTGGTCGTAACCATACCGTTTAGTCTGGTCAAGGAAAGTGCTACCAAACCGAGCTCTAGTATCATCTCGGTCATAAACATTTCGTCTACATCAGTACCAGGCCAGCCGCCAAAACATGCCTAGAGTCAGCCATAAGCTATGACTGAAGAATTATACTAGTGCACGAGACAAATGTTGGATATCTCACTGGTGAAGCAGTGGAACGTTAAACCAAGGGCCTGGGATCGATTCCCGTGTCCAAGTGTCATTTTTTAGTTAATTGATATTAATTGAAATGTACTCGCCTCCATATTGAGATTGTCGTAATTTACAGCATATGTGTTGATATTCAATATGTTAATTGTATCACGCCTTGTGGCAACAAGATATATTATAGTACATGGAATAAAATAATGATTTAAAAAGTAATATATTCACCCTTGTTTCTTATCATAACTGTCCACCAATGCAAATGCATGGTTGTATGACTTAGCAGGCATGCAAAAAATTAGTTTCAAAATAAGACCGCTCTTGTTTGGGCTGATTTTCCATTTTATAATGTTTAGAGAAGTCAGCATTTTAGAAGCTCTGGTTTGTAAGGAAGTTTTAAATAATATATATATTGTTAAAAAAAAAATACATCCAGAATGTAATTTTCTTAAGTTCTTATTTCAATAATGTAAAACAGCTTTAAGAAAAAATAGTTAAAAATAAATTCTTCGTTATGAAAGTTTTGACTACACAAAATGACAGCAGCTCTACAACCTGGTAATGTAGATCATAAAGTTTTGGGAATGGCTACGTGAAAGTAGATATGGTAGCTTTGCTAGCTGTCAGTTACAACCACTCCTATTGTGAATGGTCTCTACACACTCCGTATACGTAAGGTGTGTATTTTGTGAGCCATGATTCATGACCTATAGAAACATTTCCTCAGCCGGGAGGGAGATCAAGAAAGAATTTATTTACTAATAAGCATTGTCTGTGATATATACAAAAACGAGATGTCATTAAAATCTATGCCTTGGTGATAACATTATACTCTATGATAAATATTATTTCATAGGCATTTCATTATATATCAAAAGTGACAGGCGCCAATCACCTGAAAATTTTTATATATCCATTACTGTATCCAGCCTGTAGCCTGGGTCAGTTTTTTATTCAAGCCATATATTTTCACTACCGGCTGGCTAGGTCTGTCATAGCTTCATATGCCTTATAATCTAACTTAAGACAAGGACAGGCATTAATCCAGTCTCCAGCTGTTAATGGTTAACTGTGAAATACTTAGCACGGCGTCTTACTACCCGTTCGGGTTATACGCTACTATGAAAGGGTAAACACACATTTCATCAATGATACAATTTTCAGCCATGATGGGAATCGAACCCAGGACTCTTATCTCAGCAGACAGACATACTACTGACTGAGCTAAAGTGGAATTCACATAACCTGAGGTATAAACATACATGAAAATGGTTTTATTGAATGTTGTAACAGTTAAAAATGTTTATTCGTATCTGAACCTGACTATATCTACCTACATCTGTATATCTCCTACACAAGGGTTCGTTGCCTCATACACTGTTGACGTTTATATATGTCATGGCGGACAATTTCAGCCTGATTCAGCCATATATGCAGTGTTGCTGATTATATTTGCATAATCAAGTCATGTTGCAAGTCAGCAGGAAAAGAGTTGTATGTATATAAATTACGCAACGAGGAATATATCATAATATATTAAATACAGTCGAACTTGGTTATAACGAGCACCAGGACACCGACAAAATGACTTAGAAAAAACCATCACTCACAATATCAGTGATGGGCAAATTTCACCTCCTATTTTGGTTAACTCTCAATAACACGATAAAAAATAGATTTAAAAAGCAAAATAAATATTTATTAGAAAAATAATATAGTTACATTCTTCATATTACTAAAATGCTTTTTTAAACTAAAATACACTTCAAATTAAATACAATTTATTCCTTTGAAATATTTTTTTTATCCCCGCGTCTTACTGCGTGCTCAGGCTATTCGCATACATGATAATTACTCCAGTGATGTAGGGAAGAGGATGAAAGCATTTTAGAGGTAATATACACGCATTTTCATGGAAGAAGAATGGGGAACCCTTTAGGAAAAATTACCCTCAGTAGACCCAACCAGGGTTCAAACCCCGATCTCCCCATCATCAGCTGGCCAGTCCAACACAAATGACTCCTTAGACAGTTCGACCATTGAAGTGGGTTTCTCCATAATTTAAAAAATACTAATTTATAGTATATACAATTTAAGTATTTTTATTTATGAATCTTATAATTAATAAGTATATATGTTTCCGACGGAAGGTTTCGTTTATAACTGAGAATACAGTCGTGATGGTATTTGGGTGAAGTGGGGGCGGATTAGGGCCCTAGGCTAGACACTGGAAAGGAAGGAATAGTCGGGATGGGCCCCAAGTTCAAAGCAAGGTCACAATACGAAGCGAGTCGTCATAGAAGCTAAGTAACTCCTTTCATTTGTATTTATTCCAAAAATAGGGTATTCCTGACTACCCAAAGAATTATGAATATTTGAACGTGTGCATGGGCATAGCTACCAAATTTTTTACGGTATATTCGTGTAGTACGCACGTTATAGAAGATAGTAGTGGTATGAATAGGTTTAGATTAAAACCATTATGGCTTTTTGCTCGTTACAGCCGTGATTTATTTATTTCCATGCTCGTTGTAATCAATTTAAACCGTATGTATAATAGTTAGATTTTGATTATACTATCTGAATGAATCTTTAAGAAACTCTTAATTTTTTCATTGTTTACGTCTTACTACCCATCTGGGTTATCCATATATTTACACTAATATATGATAGATCTGAAATTAGAATTTAGAGGAAGTCATTTAGGGAAATATAATCCAAACTAACCCAGCCGGAGATTGAGCACCAATCTTGAAATCACCAGGAAAAAACAAACTGATGCCTTTTATCAACGTGGCGGGACACTTTAAGTGAATTGTTGAAAGCGGGACTTTACCTGAATTTCATCGAGAGTCTGTGGAAAATTGGGGCTAAAGCTCACCCTATATTTAACATCCTTACCAACCTTAAAATCTGAAATGATGACCTTGTTTGTATTTAAGGGTAGGACCCACTGAACTAAACGTTATTGCTCTTCCTAACTCCAGTAGGTAATCACACTTAATCGGTTTATTAAATCCCACTGTGAACTGTAGGTAGATAATAATCGGATTCATTAAATACATGATTACAAGGTCTTACAGTCCATGTATATTATGTTTCAATAAACTGTGGACCTTCTATTAACTTTGTGTATGATTATAACAAGATATAATATTTTTATTTCTTTTAATGACTTTTATATCCAATATAAAATATCACCATAGCTAAATAAATAAACCAATTAAAGATCTATATAAAAACGGTATTGAACATGATGAAGTTGTAAAAATGTCAAAATAAATGTTGTATTTCAAGAACTGCTTGAAAAAAATAAGCACAATGTTGTTAAAACTCGTTCAACCTGGATTAAAATGGTTAAAACTTATTTAAGCTGGTTAAACTGGCTAAAAATGGTTAAAATTTTCTTTATTGGTTAAAATGGTTGATATTGATTAAAACTTGTTAAAAATGATAAACACTGGATTTAACTGGATAAGCTGGTTAGAACTGTTTAAATTGGTTAGGACTTGTTGAAACAGGTTGAAACAAGTTATAACTTGTTAAAACTTGTTAAACTTAGTTAAATATAGATAAACTAGTCAAACTGATCTTAAATGGTTAAAAGTGGTTAAAATTAGTTAAAACTCGATTAAACTGGCTAAAACCAGTTAAACTGGTTGGCACTAGTTAAAACTTTTTAAAAATAATCTAAAATGGTTTTATGTTGTTAAAACCAGTTAAAATTCGTTAAAACCACATTAAACTGGTTAAAAACAGTTATAACTGGTTAAAAGTTATTTAAAGTGGTTTAAAGTATTTAGAGCTCCTTTTACCTTGTTTCAACTAGTTAAATCTATTTTAAACTAGTTAAAATTTATTTAAACTATTTAGCACTGATTTAAAAGTGTTTGAAGGTGGATTAGAGTGATTAAAACACATTCAAACTGGTTTAAGCTAGTTAAATCTAGTTTAAACTAGTTTAATCCAGTTAATACTGGCTAAAACTTGCTGATACTGTTTAAAATCTGGTTAAAAACTCGTTGAAATTGGTTTAAAGTTGTTAACACTTGTTTAAACTGATTCAAACGGGTTAAAACTGGTTTAATCCAGTCATAATTGGTTAACAATGGTTTAAAGTTGTTAAAACTCGTTTAAACTGGTTTATAGTTGCTAATACTCATTTAAACTGGCTTAAGCGTGTTAAAACTAGTTTGAACTATTTTAAACTGATTAAAAATTGTTTAATTAGGTTAAAATCGGTAAAAAAAAAGGTTAAACCCGGTGTTTACTGGTTTAAACTGGTTTGAAGTTTATAAAAATTGTTTAGCTGGTTTAAAGTGATTAATGATTATTTTAATAAAAACAATAGCAATGTGAGTTAATTTACTTCACAACAATGTTTTAATTATTATTATTATTAGCACCGCCTCTTACTACCCGTTCGGGTTATACGCACTTACGCTAATGTGTAATGGTAGGGTGATTGTGAAGGTAGGGTGATTGTGAGATGAAATGGAGGACCTACAGTTTAACGTGGAATCCGAACCACGGTGGAGGCCTGGCATTCCACACATAATGTTTTAATTAAAACTGATAGTAGAGATGTTTCTATAGAGATTATTACACGTCAAATTGATCCAGATTTAATACATGATTATATTCAAACCATAAATTACACTGACATAATTTTTTTACTGTACATAATCTTTAACTTGAAGTTCAACTACAATATTTAGAACCCTATTTTTAATTTTATTTTATAATACTCCTCTCCATATTGTTATTGAATTGTATTGTATTTATAGTTCTACATAGGAGTGAGGCTCCTTAAAACGATAATATAATAATCTAACTAATTTAAGTCTAATTAATACTAGAGTCATAGGTGTCTTTGGAATCCCAGATTCCAACCCCTGTGTTCAGCAGACCTCTCAAAGAAACACAGAGAGAGTGAGACTTACGTATATTTACTCATCCAGTAGCTTAAAAACTTAAGACCTAGATGGAATATGACTTCCAGATCCTCCCACTGCCCTTAAAGTTTACGCGTTGTTAGTGCTTTCAATCAGTATCCTCGTCTGTTTCATTGTCCTCATCTTCCCTATCGTCTCTTCTTCTTCTTCTTCTTCTTCTTCTTCTATACTGCCTTTATCTTTATTCTTTTAGCCTGTAAATGTAGTCTTCGCGTTTCTTGAGCGAAATTTTCGTTGCGATTTCATCGAGGAGTTCCCATAGGACGCCATCACGTAGGATGTCGTAGAATCAGCGTCCCTGAAGAATGGCTTGTTGCTGGTTTCTCAGATGTTGGGTGTTGCCTCCTCTCCACAGTCACAACTTCACGTCTCTGTCAGTCCTCGGTCATGAAGAAGCGCTTTTTACGGCCCATGTCCTGTGATGTAGTGCACAGGTCCCCATTTAGACTGCAGGTGTTTGAACCTTAGACCTTCCTCTTTACTCGGAAACATGTCGAAGTTCCACCTACCATGTTCGCTCCTTACCCAGTTGCTTGGCCAATGTTCTTTCAGGCGTCTTACTATCCCCACCGACTTCAACACTCCGACCCTGGTTAGAGTTTCTACTTGGTGGAAATTTACGTATTACCTCCAGGTGCAGTAGACCTTTACCCAGTCTGACATTCATAGCGTCGGTGGATGTCATCGAATATGAGCTGGAGAGCCTAAGAAGTATACGCCTCTGAAGTCTCCTTATTATTTTGGATGGTACGACGTTCTTCGAAAGGTGTGCCCACACGCTCTTCCTGTAGCCCACGATGGAGACAAGCTAGACTTCGTGATACCTCTTGATGGTATACATAGAGAGATGAAACCTTCTCTGCCTTATGATGATTATCTTAATCATCACTCGCTTTACTTTTACACATGACCTGCTCCATGTGGGGCTGTAAATTGCGCTTCTCATTCCAGGTATCTAGTGGTCTTGTTGTAGAGGAAGTATACCCACATTTGCGTGGATGAAGAGTAGAAAACATTTTTGGAAGAAACCACCCTCAGAACACCCAACTGATATTTGAGCCTCGATCTCCCTCTCATCAGCAGTCTAGTTCAAAACAAGAGTGACGCCTTAGACCATGAGGCCACTGAAGCAGGTAAATGTCAACGTTTAATCGCCGCGTAGTTTCCTAAATAAATATACTGAAAATTACCAAAATATCAAATGGTTGATCGTATTCGACTAGTTGCCGGCTCGTGTTTTAGACTGTGATTTTCGAAACATAAACAATAATCCTAGATCGCAATGAATCTAGTGGCTACAAATTGAATTACAAATCTAATTTATTGTAATTACTGTAATTCCTTATTTTAAATAATATTCTTAACATGGAGCTTATAAAAGTTAATTTTACAAAGAAAAAACCAGTCAAAACATTGAAAAAAAAAAATATTGGTTTTGTGTTTAGGCCTCTAATTGCTTACAACCCTTGGGCCCCCGCAATTTTAAATTCAGCCCTTTAAATAAGTATTTGCTTTAACCCAAATTAGTGGGCACGCGAGTTTAGGTGTCAACTTCATCTGGTCTGGTTTGCCTTTGACGAGGGGTTCAGGTCTCTAATCTCTGTCGGTTGTAGTCAAGGTGTGTTTTTAGTAATTACTACTCTTCACTCCTCCTCCCCGAAAATGTGGGTGTATTTACTTTGAGGGTGGTATGCAAGAACGAGCCTGAATATATGCTCAGTTTACCACTAGTGTAAGCACGTGCTACTATGAGTAACTTATACTTGAAAACCCACCTACAAAATGTCGGGACTACGCTTAACAGCTTATCACGCTATGACGCAATTTCTTGAGGAAAATATGATCTATACAACTTGTTTTGATAAGAAAATCAACACTACTAATACTGAGTATTCACTTGACATCTACTAAGATTCATTCTTGCTTAAGGTCTTAATCTTATCCTATTAATTTAAATATTTTAAGAGCCAGATTCGCACAAAATATATAGTTTTGCATTTAAAAACATGCATACATTTATAATTATGTTAACAAAACTTTATTGTCACTTTCCCTTTTGAAAAATGGTGTCAAAATGAACCTGTGCTAGTGTTTACTACTCGTACTATGCAATTATTTGGTATCAATACTAATATTATTATTAGCACCGCGTCTTACTACCCGTTTGGGTTATACGCACTTACGCTAATGTGTAATGGTAGGGTGATTGTGAGATGTAATGGAGGACCTAAAGTTTAACGTGGAATCCGAACCACGGTGGAGGCCTTGCATTCCTAACATTCACAAGATGTCTTGTCAGAGGTGAAGGAAGGGTTTGGTAATCAGATAAATCTGTGCCGGGACCGAGGATTGAACCCCGGCCGCCAGAATAGAAGTCCAACACCTTACCCCTAGACCGCCAGGTCACCTTCAATATTAATAAAACAAAGAGTTTGTTTGTTTGTTTGTGTCACGAGCATCGCGCGATATCTACCGCACTCAGGGGCATGGAATATTAAAATTAGTAACCCCTGTGCACAAACATGTGCACCTCCAAACTAGAATTTTAAATGTTTGATTCGATTTTTTTAAATGTATAGAAAACTGGGCTGGAATAGTTAAATCAAGAGGGTTTTTTAGGTTCGTTTGAAGCAAAGAGCGCAGCTATCTCTGGCAACGCTGGTTACTTATGATAGTATTTTACTAAAGTGGCATTACAATACAGTATTAGGCCTTCTACTGTGGACAGTGTACTGTAGAACTACGATTTCTATAAGATGGTCAGGGCTGATTTAGTTTTTTTGGTCTCAACTTCTTACTACCCAACCGGGATATACACATACTTACAATAATGAGGTGGGGATAATGACGGTAGAACTGAGAGGTAGTGTATTCTGCATTTACGTGGAGGAAGAGTGAGAAATCATTTAGTTAAAAACACCTCAGTACCTTCAGTGGGGACTTGAACCCCGGTCTTTCCATCACCCACAAACCAGACCGAAAGAGATTTAATAGTTTGTCCAAGTGCCCAGCTGGAGTGAGTGTAAAATACTATGATTAGATTAAAAACTCTACATATATAAATGTTTGTACAATAAACTCATCCTTTCCTCTTGTAGAGTATCAAGTTTTGGCTGTGATCGAATGTTCCAGATAAGTTTAAATCGAAAACATTGTCAAAATAATTCAGTCTAGTCAACCGTTGCGCCTTCTATTCCTCATGCTACAGAATCAATTAAGAATGATGGTCGTTATATTTAAGTTAAAGGAAAACGGTCACTTTCTTCAAAGATGACGGATACAGCCTGGTAAGTAGGCAAACCTGACTCGCACAATAAATTTTTATTCTAGGGATTCGAGAATTTTAAGATTCGATGGGCTCAACAACCCAACCCTAATATAAATATAGTTCTTAAGCTTTACAGCTTAGATAGACATATCTAGAGATAATATTTATATAAATACGTGTATTTATATGCATTCATATACATACTTATATGCATTCATGTGTGTATATATACATTCATATATACATGCATTCATTCATATATATATATATATATATATATATATATATATAGAGAGAGAGAGAGAGAAAGAAAAAGAGATTTATGCATTGAGAGAAAAAGAATTTTTTAAATATATATTGGACTACTTTTTTTTGTGTGTTTTATTTTAATTAAAATGTTGGTCAAATCATCAGTCCCGGCACAGATTTATCTGATTGCCTCTGACAATACTTGTGAATGTGGGGAATGCCAGGCCTCCACTGTGATTCGGATCCCACGTTAAACTGTAGGTCCTTCATTTCATTTCACAATCATCCTACCATTTCACATTAGCGTAAGTACGTATAACCCTAACGGGTAGTAAGACTAGGTGCTAATAATAATAATAATAATAATAATAATAATAATAATAATAATAAAAATGTCGTTGAAAGTTTAAAAGCTCACCATCAAAATACACTCCTATCGGAGGAGTCACAGCATCTGTCTGCCTTTATTCATCCTTTCAACCACTAGCCCCAGATAGGCCGTTTGTTAGCTGCGCCAGGACCCAGAAGAGGGGGGTGAGGGAGGGGGAATTGTTTTCACTAGGTGTATCTCTCATGGATACTACCTGCTGTCATGTAATTGAGTTAAGTCACTAAGGGATGAATTTACCCTCTGTTTTAACACACATCGTCGGTTAATGCAGTACTACTACCCCCAGAGCAGCTGTAGTCTCCATCCCTCGCGTCCGTTGCCTGAGGGGGATTTAGAGAGAGGGAGAGAGAGAGAGAGTTATGGGAAGAGGGGAGTTGGTTAATTAATTGTTTACGGGCTAGTTCTAAAGCTCTGTGAGTGCATGTTAAGTCGGCCGATGCAACACATTACAGTGCATACAAATTAAGTTGAGAGTCATTTATCCCATTTACCCAACATATACAAATTTAAAAAGTGTATTATCTAGCAGAATTATCCATATTGTTAGAGAACGTGGGTTTTTATCCAGAATACCTAATCACAATTCCATACCCATTTATTGTAGTTATGATCCATAATACCTTATCTAAAACACAAATCCATTATGTTGGCTCTGATTCAGAATACTTACTCTTAGTCCCAAAGCCAGTATATTAGCTTTGATCCAAAATGACTAATCTCAGTCAAAACAATGTTTTCTCTAATCCAGTACTCCTAATTTCAGTCTTAAATATATTTTAATGTATCTGTTACAGAACACCTAATCTCAGTCCAAAATCCATGATTTTGTCTCTCATTTAAAATACCTGATCTCAGCCTCATATCCATTTTAATAGAATTACTACACCGTACTTTACCTTGGTCTCAGATACACGATGTTTTATTCACAATGAATAGTATACAAATTAATAAAGTTCAGTCTGATTTGTGCCTCAGCCTCCGGAGACCAAGTTAGGAACGCTATCCATACTACAAACCCTGTTGTTCAAGTTCCTTAAACACGCCAATCGATGGCCTCAAGCTGACCTGATGGGTAGACTGAACGAATGAAACATGACGTATATTCAGTACAGAGACTGGCAGCTTTGAGGCCAGTATGAGAAGATACGATTTGATCTCTGGTTAATATTTATTTTTCAATCCTGTTGCGGAGTCAGCATTTTCAAAAAAGAGCTATCTGCCCCCCCCTCCATCTAACCCACAGTCCCTACCGGTGATTATATTTTGAATTTGTATTTCCCCTTAAACTACCGTTCTTTTTTTTTTAAATCGCACAGCATGTTTCAATCATTTTTATTATGAGACCAGACTTAATTTGGCTCTGATTGTATCGATATTTACGAGAGTAATCCGTACCTTTTTAAAGTCAAAAATTAAGAGTTGGTCGGTTTCTGCAAAATGAAAGACCCTAATGTTAGGTTAATATTAACAACTCTATCATTATTGAGTGTGTCCGACGTCTCATTTAGGTCATTAGAACCTTTATTTAATCAACAATATTATATAAAATGGCTTCCCAATTGCAAATTGCTTCCTTGATGATAAAATCAGTTTCAATTTGGTGAAAAATGACATTGGAATGAGACTAAAGCCCAGAACCTCAGGAATTAACTTTCCACGTATCCATTCTGGTTTGTTTAATATATAAGAGTAATTCTTCCCGATGAAGCAAGCAGGCCTCTATGTTTAACACCGGGGAAAGTGTTGCTTATGAATAATCTTGTTTGAGATTGTAGACAGCTTTTAGAAACAGAACCTTTAACCAATTTCCCACCATACCCTCACCAATTAATAACTAATAATGATCCTGATTATAGGAATAACAGGATGGCTCAGAAGTTTTAGAGCGTAAACACCAAAGGTACAATATCGTTTTTCGTGTCTGGGTTGTCCTTTTACACTTAGTAGAAACTGATTATTTATTAGTGAGTAGTGAATTATTTATCTGAAAGTATGTAGTTTTTGTCCTAGAATTAAGTTTGGATGCGCCACTGATATTTTATGTAGGTATTAAATCAGTGTGTGTATGTATATATATAGTTTGAATATCATAGTTCAGGTTATGAAAGGGTAGCTATTCCCATTTCAAGAGCAACCTTTATTTCCGTTTTTAATATTCTAAGCGAACTAATACTTCTACCAGAGATTCTATAATTCATAACGCTATATTATTTACATTGGGATCAATCACTGTTTAAAACAAATTGTTTACTCAACAACATTTGTTTTAATTTTAAATTTTTCAATATATGTATCTTATTCTTTCCTAGCCTGCCACCTAACTATGAGTGTAAGATTTTTAATTAACTTCGTATATAGTAATATTAATAACTATGAAGTACATTATTCAATAATTATTCATAATCACATCATTCTCACTAGACATACTTGAAATATCATTGACAAAAAATTATCATAATTAAAATTATTAGTTATGAATGCACCACTATTATAAATAACAAACAAAATAAATAGTGATCTGAATAGTACTAACGCAAATGAGTAGGCTACTATTTTTGAGATCCTTAATTATAGATAAAATACACAACGTACTAATGACAAAGAAAGCATTGTGGTACTTAAACAAACGTAGTAACGTTTAAATAACTAGCCACCAACAAATACAAATGAAATATACATTTTCTGTTCATTCCTTTGTTGAACTTCATTTTATGACTAATTAATGGGTAGTGGTTGAGTAGTCTTCGTACCGTAATGGGCCCATTTTCGTCGCTGTTACGATGGTACGAATACGAACGTGACATGGTTGGGAAACACGTGCAAATATGACCTATGTAGATATTTGCTAGAAGGGGTCGCATTTCTCTGCCGATTATATGACAGTATTAATAGTACCTCATTAGTGAGACTTTTTTTTTCTTAGAACAAGGTTTTCAAACTATGGTTCCCGTAGTCCAAATTTACGGGAGTGTCGTAGTTATAATTGAAAAGTATTTAAAACATTACGAAACTAGCCAAAGTAATATACAATATGTTATTAATATTTATCTACTTTGTTTAATTTCACCGTTCTTTGCGTCTTACTGCCAACCGAGATATCTACATATTCATACTAATTGTTTAGTCATGAAGAAAGTATAATTAATATGAAGTGAGTGTACTCACAATGGCAAGAAGCGTAAGAAGGGCAACCAAATAATTTATAAAATCGTCCAGCCTCTAAACAATAATAACAATTTTTTAGCACCACGTCTTACTACCAGTTTGGGTTGGACGCTGATGACAACTTTATTTTATCAAATGTGTATATAAAAAACAGTTTTTAAATTGTTTTCTGTATTATTTAGGATGAATGTCAATACACATTGGCAAATCATTGTAATTACGTGAATATACTGTACGTGCGTATGGAAGAGACCACATATCAATTAATTTAAATAAGTTGAAAAAATGACACCTGAATACAGAAATTATTGTCTTGAGCTCGATTGCCATGCCCAGGGTTTATTTTTTAACTAACTTAAATTAATTTAAGTTAATTATTTTGGATGATAATACATTATATATATATATAATTGTAATTTGGTTATGAATGTTAGGTTTAAAAAATGATATATTATTTAGACACAGAAACATTTATTAATATTAATGATACCATTTTAAAATTCTGTTATATATAATATTATTTTATTTGATATTTTACACTGAAATAAGTAATCCTATTTCCTTAAAAACATAGCTATCATTATATTTTTGGGTTGCCTAACATTTTATAACTATTACTATGACCATACCCTTTATCTCAAATATTCTTGATGGTATACACTAGATCACAATAATCACAACAATTATACCCTTGATTAAAACTACCCCCTCCATTTCAAATACCACCTTGATTACAACTACTACATAGATTTCAACTACCCCATAGATTTCAACTACCCAACATGTTTCAACTAACCCGTAGATTTCTACTACCCCATATATTCCAACTTCCCCATAGGTTTCAACTAAGCCGTAGATTTCAACTAACACCTTGATTTGAACTTGGCTACACCTTGGCTACAACTATTACCTTACCCAGTTTGGTGATCGCATGGTCTAAGGTGCTACTCTAGCAGTAGACTAAACTGCTGATGATGTTGAGATCGAGGTTCAAATATCGGTCGGGTGTACTGAGGTTGGTTTTCCAAAACTGATTTTAACCCTCCCTCCACGCAGATGCGGATACACTTCCTATAAATATAACTTTCCTCACCCCTAAAATCATTAGCGTAATCATTACATATGCGTATAACCCAAAAGCGTAGTAAAACACGGTGCTAAAAAAACTATTAATTTGACTACAAATTTTACCTTAGCTTCAACTATTACCTTGGCTTACAACTATAATCTTAGTTACAAACATCACTTTTGTTATAAGGTTGTTTGAAAAAATAAGTCAGGGGCTAATAGGATATTATGTAATCGGTTTTACTTATTATAGTAGTAACATAATCTTGCAAACCTTTTTTTAGCACCGCGTCTTACTAACTGTTCGGGTTATACTATGTTTTAATTACACTAATGTGTTAGGGAATATAAATGTTTAGTTTAGAAGAAGAGTGCCCGTACTTGGATGGAGGGGTAGTGGAAAACCATTTAGGAAAACCATCTTCAGTGCACCCAACCGGGTTAGAACCCCGATTTCCCCATCTTTGGCAGTCTAGTATGTTGCGAGATTAGTGCTTTATACAATGAGGCCACCGAAGCGAGTATATTAGGGATGTTAAATTTCAAGTCCTCCTCCAGAACATACTATCGGAATTTTGTTTTTTTTCCCGAAGTACTTCACATAAATAGACTATTAGTGCTTGCGGTAGCACTACATTTCTGATCACTTATACCTCCCTTGGAGTCACATCACATGTTCTTATTTAGCTTAGTATCGTCATACTTTACAAATGTGCGCTAATAATTTGTGATACAACAACCCACTGCCAAGTCCTAAGAACTATATTTTAATTTTAGTCTCTCGATATACATTCAAGCCCGGATTAAGGCATGCTCCATGCAGACACGCACGCATTTGAAAGGTAAATAAATCACTTTGACTTCTCATATTTGATTTCTGATAATATTACATTTTAATATTATAATTTTTTTTCTTAAAATGTATCGCAAACTAATGTAGAAATTCCTTAATCGAAGGGCGTTGGTAGCCTGGTATGAGGTGGAGTCTGACAGTCCGTGCTTAAAATTTAACGCAACATTTGCTTTTGATAAACCGGAAATACTACATATCTGCAGACGGTACCGTTGACTTTTGACAGAAAAATAACCATTGATTTCTTATTGATAATAATTTCTGAGGTAATAATAATAATAAAATAATTAATTTTGAAGGATTAACTAGATGTGACGTGAGAAAACGCAAAAAAGTTTTTAATATTAAAATACCTTTTACTATACTAATAAACCTATTACTATTTAATCTGCACACGACAGACTACATAAAATGCAATTACACTGATATAGTCTATAATTATAATTTCCAGTATCATTATATTATTAGCTATTAATTTACAGCATTATAATCCACCCCGTATATAGTTTAAAAGCTACTATAGTAAATGCGTATAACCCGAAAGGGTAGTAAAACGTGGCGCTAATAATAATAATACTATAGTATTGATAGTTAATATGTTGATAACAAAACTCACGGTACTCACCATGATTGATAAACGTTTGCAAAAAACGTTTGTCTCTAAATAAGATTATCCATGTATAATGTATATGCAAGATTCATAATCATTCATTGGTGAATTAACTTCTAAGTGCAAGTTATACTTGGCAGAGGGCCCCCAAAATTTTTAATCCGGGCCTGTATACATTTAATACCAATTTTCTGTATTTTAGCTAATTTTTAATGTATACCTTATATATATATATATATATATATATATATATAAGACAGAAAGTATGTATGCATGTATGTATGTGTGTGTGTGTGTGTGTGTGTGTGTGTGCGCGTGCCAGAAAAAAATAAGGAAATTTTATATGATCTGTAAAACGGAAATTTGGCAGGGTGGAACAGGGATTGACCCATATAGCAAGAAACTCCAGGAATACTCCACAAGACCATTAATGTTAGAAAGTTTGAGATTTAAAAATCTGGTTCTAGGAAATGGAAAGGGTGGGGAGGCCTCTAAAAATTCTTAAACCCAATAGAAAAAAACCTTCTCGATATGGCGAAAAACCTTAACACTATAGAGGTAGACGAAAAATGTCCAAAAAATAAACAAACACAAGATATTAAGCTTATCTATCTTAAAGTGAATCCATTAGTAATGAGAATACACACAGTAGCTAATAATTGAAGGATTAATTACTATTTAATTTATAATCTTTGGTGAAAAGTGATGCACTTATTCCAAAATGTTTCCGTGACAATGGATATTATTACATTGTTTCACTTATATCATGATCTTGCTTAGGTAAAGATTGCGTTTTCAGTGAAATGCGCTCATTTGTGCACTCAATTTGGGGACTAGATAATGATTTTTTTGCCATCTTTGGTGGCCGCATAGTCTAGGGAGATACTCTCACAATAAACTAGACTACAGAAGATTGGGAGGTCAGGGTTCAATCCTAGTCGGGTGCACTGAGGCTGGCTTTCTCTAAGTGGTTTTACACTCTACATCCAAGAAAATGCTGGTACACTTCCTCTAAATTCAACTTTCATAGTACATAATCCATTAATGTAATTAGTACATAATCGTATAAACCGAACAGGTAGTAAGTAAGACGTGGCGCTAAAAAAATCTTTATGATGTATATATTTTTATTTTAAAAGTATTGATTGCCATAATTGACTTGCGAATAATAATTAGCTCAGAACCGTACACGGAGGAACTATAAAAATAATGGAAGCTGGATTTTGAACGTCCTAATTTGATATACTCGTCCAAACCGTACGGAGAACGGGTCAAACTGTTAGTACTAAAATTAAACAATATTATTATTATTATTATTAGCACCGCGTCTTACTACCCCTTCGGGTTATACGCACTTACGCTAATGTGTAATGGTAGGGTGATTGTGAGATGAAATGAAGGACCTACAGTTTAACGTGTAATCCGAACCACGGTGGAGGCCTGGCATTCCTCACATTCACAAGATGCCTTGTCAGAGGTGAAGGAAGGGTTTGGTAATCAGATAAATCTTTGCCGGGACCGAGGATCGAACCCCGGCCGCCAGCTCAGAAGTCTGACACCTTACTCCTAGACCGCCAGGTCACCTTAAACAATATTGCTTTAAATTGAACCTCTTAGTAACTCTATCTTAAAATTCGAGGATAATAATTCAACTAAATAAAAAGGGATTACCATGTTTATATAAAATGACAGCTTAGATAGCGAATCCAATATTTTGTAATTATAGTTTTGTAACGTTTTACTCGGCATCTTCCTCTATCGGTCAGCCCACTTTCATAACTGGCAGCTAATAGAGGCTTTCTCTCTGATTATCCCAAAAGAGAATAATATATATAAAATAAGTATATATATAATATACATATATAACTTAACAAATATCTAATGCATACATGATCTAGGAAAAGAATGTACAGATAAATAAAAAAAAGTTAAATACAATAAAAATATTGTAATGGAAAATAAATGCAAAGAAATTTGAAAATTAAAAAAAATATTTTTAAACAAAAATCTGAATTAGGAAAGGCATTGATATAGTTAAGTATAAAACAAAAAATAAACCTCCGAAGAAAGATACCGAGACAGTGAGAGAAATAATCAGACCGGGATAGAGATACGAGATGAAAACATGTGAGAAAGAAACCAAGTGAGAGCAATTGAATAAGAGATAGACAAGACAGTGACTATAGAACAGGAGGATGGCAAAGAAAAAGATGGCGTGAGAAATTCCTGCACATTCAAAATTTATATGAAAAAACTGGGGAGAAACCTCTTTAAGATTGTGATAAAGGGAAAGGAAAAATGATAAATATTTCTCCTCAGGAAATCCCTAAGGACGTGAAGACCCTCACATCTGCGTTATAGGGGTACAGGTACAACTAGACTTCAAACAAACTGCTAGACTAAAGTATATACATCTCTTTATGTATACCTTTTAAGCTTTCAGCATCCTAAAATTTGCATTCTCTCCATCCCTCTATTTATATCTACCCCTTTTCACTTCCAGAATACTTCAGACTGATCCTCCCCATCTCTCAAAGTCTCTCCATTTTGTCCACTTCCACAACTCTTCCATCTTATCCTCATACTTCATCACTCAGTGTCTCTCTATCCCTTCCGTTCTCAGTATCCCTCTTTATGCTATCCTTTCATGTTCTGCTCTGTCATTAAATGTTTCTTTGCTATGTACCATTATAACACCCTTTAATCTTGGATGTTATTCTTCATACTTAAACTTAATTAGTAGTAAATATCTCTCTGTTACGCCAACTCTTATCTCTCTTCAATATGAAATATCATTTACTACAAATTATTTAAATACTTACCTTACACCCTTTTATCTGAATCACTAAATAATTCTATATTAGTTACATTTCCAGTATCAGATGAAATAGTATCCTTTCCTTAACTACAAAAAGTATACTTTTTTTTTTCGCATACAGCATCTGTCATTCTTCATCCCTCAAAGTGCAGTCTTATTTTCTTATAAAATACAAATCTATTTAATTTTATGGCCAAAATTTACGACATATTACTATTTTATTAGTGTAATTTATTAGGTATTCAGGATTTACTTTCCGTTCTTAATACAAAATTATCTGTGTTTTTAGTAAGAATTTCAATTTTTTCCAAACACTTTAAAAAGTAATATAAAACAGTGGAATTACATTTTTAATTATATTGATTAGTACGATGCTATACTACTGGTGTTCATAGTTTTGACCTTGATGGATACACATGTGAAGTTGTTACTGAGCTCACTGTTTCAGGAGAAATCAATGCGCTTAGTTCTTCATTTCCCTTTCTCTTCCATTCAAAAGCCTACTATTTAAAGCTTGCAGTTTATTGTCCCACATATTTCAGAACTTTTTGTGATTTTTTTTTTTTACAAAAACAATACCTGCGTGTTTCCAGCTCTCCCGGTTTTCCAGGTGCGTGTCAGCCCTGTTATTGATTATATCTTTCAGAAGATCTTACAGATCACATGACTTGACGTATGAATATGTAAAAGTAGAATTAGTATCTTTTCTTACAGTCAGAGATGGTCCTTCCTATGATAATTGGACTTTCTATTGATTCCATTAGAAACTCAAGATATTTAGCTAGTATTTACTAACCACCCAATTATACTATACACATTATATTTAATGATTTTACATGTGATTTAGCGCAAATAAGAAGGAAAGAAATATTTTCCTAGACTCGTAATTTAAAGTGAGCTTCAAATCACGTGTTTTCGCACCCCGTGAATACTAGATTTTAAACACACTGGTATTCGAGCAAAATTATCTTATTGGTTGTTCATCAATTGAAGCTAAGCGCATTTGTTCATAATTTATCATTTCTACAGTTTTAAATTTCTCAAGTCAATAATTTAAAAACTATTATAGTTACTATTAGTAATAAACGTAATATTATATGTATACGTAAGACATTTCTCACTTGTAAAAATCTTGCGAATATACGTTATATCTTTTATAAGGTATAAGAACAAGGATTTTGCAAGACAACCATCTAATATAAATGATTTTGACCTGGTGGTCTAAGGGTAAAGTGTCAAACTTATGTGCTGGGGGTCTGAGTTTTAATCCTTGTCCCCGGCACGGATTTATCTGATTGTCAAACTCTTCCTTCCCCTCTGACAAGACGTGTATTCATCAAAACTTGTGAATGTGAAGAATTCCTGGCATCCATTATGGTTCGGATCCCCACGTTAAACTGTAGTTCCCTATTTCATCACCCTACCATTATACATTAGCGTAAGTGTGTATAACCCGAATGGGTAGTAAGACGTGGTGTTAATAATAATAATAATAATAATAATAATAATAATACATAGTAATATATATAGAATAGTAAAGATACCAGAAGTTTATTCCTTTTTTGATATGGTTTTATATATAATGAGATTGAATGGTTTCTTCGGAAGTGTTGTCAGGTGGTTCCGATTCAGAGAACTGTTCTTTTAACTGTCTAATATTAATCAGTAACCTACTAAAAAGCCATTTATAAAAATGTGAACTAACTATTGAAATACTAAATTTAGGAGAATTCAACTTTAAATGCGTTGATGAACTATATTATGTTTCAACAAGTAATAATATGATGTATTAAGTAAAAAACAAAGTTACAAGATTAAATTGACAGGATTTGGTAATATTGATACAAGTCAATGTCATTAGGACGTAATATGTGTTATATATTAGATTAATATTCACAAAATTGAATAACACATTGAAAACATTTAACAAATATTAAAAATATTTAAAAAATTATTAAAAATATACTATAGACATTAATACATCAAAATTCGTGGAGTTGGATGAACTTTTTCAATATAGTAAAATTAATGTATATAAAGTACTTATTCTCTGTCAATTATTAAATTGATAACCATACATGCATTTAAGGACATATTAATTAGTATTGTAAAATAAATATGTCTTAAAATATTCTGAGAAAACGTATTAAAATTGAATTGTTCCTTATCTGTAATCCCTTGCTCCTTGGTTCCCCATTGCTGTGTGTATGATAGTATCGACATGTTTCGATGCACTACGGCATCATTCTCAAAACATGATTGAAGAGACAAGGAGTGTTCCAACTAATGTTGTTAGTTTCCTCACAACATTAGTTGGAACACTCCTTGTCTCTTCAATCATGTCTTGAGAATGATGCCGTAGTGCATCGAAACATGTCGATACTATCATACACACAGCAATGTGGAACCAAGGAACAAGGGATTACAGATAAGGAACAATTCAATTTTAATACGTTTTCTCAGAATATTTTAAGACATATTTATTTTACAATACTAATTAATGTGTCCTTAAATGCATGAATGGTTATCAATTTAATAATTGACAGAGAATAAGTACTTTATATATATTAAATTTACTATATTGAAAAAGTTCATCCAACTCCACGAATTTTGATGTATTAATGTCTGTAGTATATTTTTAATAATTTTTTTAATATTTTTAATATTTGTTAAATGTTTTCAATGTGTTATTCAATTTTGTGAATATTAATCTAATATATAACACATATTACGTCCTAATGACATTGACTTGTATCAATATTACCAAATCCTGTCAATTTAATCTTGTAACTTTGTTTTTTACTTAATATATCATATTATTACTTGTTGAAACATAATATAGTTCATCAACGCATTTAAAGTTGAATTCTCCTAAAATTTAGTACAATTCGTTCCTTACTAATTTATTAATAATGTTTTTCAACTAAATAAGAATACAGTATAAACTATATGGAGATTAAAATTAAAATTTGTGGTGATGTACTATGATTTTTGTTTACAATATCTAAGATGTAATTATTTTTATTTCATTATATGCAGCTGGAAAACACACTGAGGTAAAGTTAAATATATAGATATAGGAAATCTTGATTTGTTATAGGTCAAAGGTAAAAAACATTGAAGGGGCTCTAGTAATGGTGCACTATGACATTAGCAACGTAGCACTCACTCAAATCCAAGGCAACGCTCCCTAACAATGGCCGCTTTGTTCCAAATTCTCGATTATATTTTCTTGCTTAACATAAATTATTAAAGTTTGTACACTTTTCTAGAAAGATTCCAATACTAGTTTTACAAATTAAAGAAAACATGTTCTTGAAAATATAAATTATTAAAGTTTCTATATCTATTATATGAAAATATTTTGATAGTTATTAAAGAGTTCGGAGCAATCCTTTACATATATGTTGATTAGTCAAATTTGGCCTATTTAAAGAAGATATCATCATCAACAACTGTTTCCAGCCTGTGGCTGGCTCATTTTGGTAAATATCTTCATATTCTTCTATTCTTTCTCCATAGTTGCTCCTTTAAATTCTTCCATTCTTATTCTCTCAGTTTCACACTTTATGTTATATCTTTCTTAGCCCCTCTTGCGGTATTTTACCTACATACTCTATATTCGTCATTCTCTGTGGTATTATCTCCTTTTTACATCCTTGTATGACCATACCTATGCACCCTTGCTTCTTCTACTGCCTCATGTACTCCTTGTAATCTTACTGTTTCCCAGATAACTTCATTCATAATCCTGTCTCTCCTCATGATAGCTAACATGCTCCTCACAAACTTCATACAATGGCCTCCAATTTCCTAGTCTCTCTTATATTTGATGTTCTTGTTTCTGCTGCATATATGACAATTGGTACAAAGTACGTCTTACATAAGCATTTACTTACACTTCAAGAGAACTTATATTTTCCACATTAGGCCTTTTACACATCTATATAAATGTCCGATTTCTTAAGCTCAAAGAGCGAATCTAAATAAATGTTTGTTTTATCAAAATTTAACTATTTATTGTGGACATTTTAAAATTGACACTTACCTTAATAATTGGTTGTGAGCTTTTATTAAAGTGTCAAGATAATCTTGTCTAATTTTCTTTTGATGAATAGATTGTGCTGAATGGTCTATGACATCATTATCGTTTTAGTCTGGCCTGCTGATGATGGGGAGATTGAGGTTTGAATCAGAGTCGGGTCTACTGAGGGTGGATAGGTTACCTCTAAAATGCTTCCTTCCTCATCTTTACTCCAATTAGATTAATGATCATTTATGCGTGTAGCCTGAACAGGTAGTAAGACGTTGTTGTAGAAAAAAATGAAAAAATTATTGCAGATAATCAACTTAGGTGATTGTCTTTTTTTTAGTAATATGTCTTACTACTTATTCAGGTTTTACGCATATGTACTAATCATGATAATGTTGAGAAAGGTTAAATTTTAGGGAAAGTGTAGCCGCATTTACTAGAGGGAGAGTGAAAACCCAATTTTGGAAAGCTCACTTAATACATTTGACTGAAATTCAAACCCCGATCTTCCTGTAATTGGAAATCTAGTCCACCATGAAAGTGACGTCTTAGACTATCCAGCCACTGAAGCAGATTTATTTGGTGTTAGAATGGTCTAAGGTTCCACTCTTACAAAAGACTGGACTACCGATGACAGGAAGATTGTAATCAAGTGTACTGTGGGTGGGTTTTTCTTACTGGTTTTCCACTCCCCCTTCACGCTATTGCTGTTACACCTCCCCTAAGTTCATGTTTACTCACCCCTAACACAGTAACTTAATTAGTACATATGCATCCAACCTAGACTGGTATTAATATGTGGCGAGATAGACAAATTGACAGAAGCTTTCGAAAAAATTACAAATTCGGAATAAATTTATTTGCGTTTGAAAACTTGGAGAGTAGAGCGGGTAACGTTTTAAACTGTGATAGAAAGTTCTTACATTGACGATAAGACTATAAACATGGCATATAACGTTGCTATTTACGGTCTGATGTGCCCAAGTAAGTTTTGGTCTCAGGTACAATGAGCCCAGTAATATACCCCGGAAACTGCTTAAGATAAGAACCAAACGGATATATCCCAAACCACTATATTCTGTAGACAAATTTCATCATAACCAGTGTAGAAAGGCTGAAAGCGTTACACTTATCAACTTAAAGACCATCTGAGAGGTAGAATATTGAAGGGGTGGATACTAGAGACTCAAATTTGACTCCCCATTTGTATTTTTTTTAAGTCAAGGTGGTTGTAATGATCAATAAAGTTTTTTGTTTTAATGCAGTATATTGCAAAAACACACATTTAAAGATTTAAACTTTTTAAATAATTTATTCTAATGCTTTACTAAAACTGATGGTTAAGTAGTTGGATGAATAATTTAATGTATGAATGAATATATTTTTATAGTCACATATAATCTTCAAAAATAGATATAAAAAAAATATTTGCTCACTATAATTATAGCCATATTACAGAAGTGATATGACATTGTAAGCAAAGTAGTCCACAATAAAAATAGCCATATTGGTGGATACTTGGTGTATAGGTAACACGCTTAGACCGTTGTTTGACAAACACTGTTCTTTATCTGCCTTTATCTGAGGGTGTGTGGGGTCTTCAGATACAAAGTTAGATTATGTTTGTCAATCTAAAAGGTACTAAGAGTCAATGAGGGGGTATTATCCGTTAAGAGGCAAAGGGATAGCGGGTGTCAGGGGAAACAAAGAGGTATGTAAGGGGATGGCAGGGACACTAAGAAGCAAGGAGTTCCAGAGGTAACCAAGAGACAACGGGGTTGCAGGGTGAACTAAGGGGCAAGAGGATTGTGGGGTGAACTAAGAGGCAATGAGTTTAAGGGGTCAATAATAGGCAAGTGGGGTTAGGGTGAACTAGGATGCAAGGGTTGGCAAGGGACACAAAAAGCAAGAGGGTGACAGGGGCCGCTAAGAGGCAAGTGGGTGAAAGGGTAGATTGAAGCGGGTAATCTTAGACTCCTGCTAAGTGACTTTAAATAAGAAATGGAAAACTGGTATCACTTCGTTCATTTGAAATAAGAAGGTAATGGGTAGGGAAGTAGTAACTAAAAGTGATATCTCGAGGAGATTTGCTAAATAACTATCATATATTTAAAAGCTCGTATCATTGGATAGTATTCAATTAATTTAACTAAATGTTTCATCTTATTTTAAATAAATAGGCCATATTTAATGCCAATGTTATTAATTTTATAGATATATTATTATTCTTAGTGGTTCGTATCCAACTGCAATTCTAAGTAATGCTTTTTATAGGGTAGAGCGTATTGAGGATGATTTTATGGTAGCCTGAATAAGTTCGGTAGCCACTGGTATAAGTCATCACACTAGAACAAACTGAATTTATCGTGACGGAAAGGCCAGGGTTTGATTCCCAGCCAGGTTCACCCTGAAGGTAGTTTTTTTTCTAAATTATTTATTTTCACGTATACGCGGGTATATTTCCTTTAAGCCCTACCTTCATCGTCCCTATTCCTTTCGCGAAAATATGCGGATAATCAGACGTGGAGCACAAGAAGAGTAGATGGATGTCACTGCCTGGTACAAATCCCTGGAGGAATCGTTCCAGGACCAACTTGTCTACGTCACACCGTTACTCAGTAATGGATTGGATTGGAGGAAGGGTAGAGATGGTTGGAACTTGACATTCGGTCACAAAACGATTTATTTGTATAAGGGGGTGAAACACCCTCATACTACAGGAATTCTTTTAGGAATTGTAATTCTGAAGCTTCCATTTATATGTTACTTCCTGCTCTGCTTCTTACTAATCTTTATGTTAGAGAAATACACATTTAATTACATAAATGAGATAGGCGTGAAAAAGTTAAAGTATCATCCTCAACTTGAATACAAACTTTGACCTCCTAATCACCTGGAAACCAGACTGAATAAAACATATATTTAGAGCCGTATTTAAAGTCTAGTTGGAGTCAGCAGTTCAGGTCGAATGGGGGATTGGTTGAGCTTAAAATCTCGACGACTGTATACATGATGCACCATAAATTTGGGACCCACACCTATGATGGAACGGACATACGAAAATACTGAGAAAAGCTCATATACATATATATATGTCTCATTTTACCTTGTTTCTGAGTTGTAGTCATATTAATACTCCAGTAATGTGTGGAGAGTAACATATTTCAGGTTAACATTATTATTATTATTATTATTATTTATGAGTTTTAGTGGAGGACGTGCTGGAGCTTCTCTTGGTCTCACTTTCTAAAGTAAGGGAACAATATATATTTTGTTTTAGTCTTTACGATCCGTAAAAACTAGCAGTAAAGAGCAGGACAAACTGTAAAAGACCTCCCCGAACAAAGTTGACATCTTTTAAGTGACAATGAAAGCGACCTTGACCGATTTCTTTCTAAGCAGGGAGATTGTCAAGAAGCCCTCGTGGCAGTCATTGGAAAAAACACTCGCGATCACACCATCATACAGATAAGATGTGTCTTACACACTCGTGATCGCATTATACAAATTGGATGTGTCTTATACACTCGTGATCACATTATACAGATCGGATGTGTCTTACACACTCGTGATCACATTATACAGATCGGATGTGTCTTACACACTCGCGATCACATTAAACAGATCGGATGTGTCTTACACACTCGCGATCACATTAAACAGATCGGATGTGTCTTACACACTCGTGATCACATTATACAGATCGGATGTGTCTTACACACTCGCGATTACACTATACAGATCGGATGTGTCTTGCACACTCGTGATCCTAATCCTAATATTCAATTTGTGATCTTTAATTTATGTTATCTTCCATCCAGTCTAACCGTTGGTAATAAACGTGAAACAACCTGGCGCCTGAACACAATATACTTAAAAATTTAGATCTAAAGCTGAGATATAAACTGATGCACGTGATTACAAGGCGATCAGATCGTATAGTAACCTGGTCAGTTTACGAACCACGTGCCGTAAGATGTGGAGCTGCTCTATGTTATACGAAATGCTCAAAATTACCACCTTGAGCTTGAAAGCAGGCCTACAGTCATCGTGTCGTAGAATGCAGCACTCTTTTTAAAAAGATCTATGTTTGGAAAACCAGGAATAAATAGCCCATAGAACATGCCCAGTCAAGAGGTTGAGTATGGTAGTATCATAGAGAAAGGAATACATTTCTCTATGGTAGTATCGAGTACGGTAGTCGAACATTTTAGTGGTTTCACTTGTTCTTAGCTCGGAAAAAAGGTCAAATGGAACATATAATTGACTATATGAACTTATATAATTGTTTTTGTGGCCCGATTCTACCTATAGGCCTGGATTCACTAGCAAGTGAAATTATTCTCTGGCGCAAGTCTAGAAATGACGCAACTTTGCACCCAAGATACTCCCAAAGATGTGCCTTATTGTTTTCTCCATTTTCGTATTCACTAAACAAGGCGTAAACTGGTGGCAAGATTATGGTGACGTCACCATAAACGTAATCAATTACGCTCTTTTCGACCAATCCTTGTGAAGAATTTAATTTCAAGGTCAAGGTTACTTGATTTTAAATTTCCAATGAAAATGACAGCAAATACAAACATTTATAAATATTTTTCTAATAAACTAACAATAAAATTAGAAGCAAACTCTTACTGGTTGCTTTACAAAAACAATATTAGTATATTTATTTAATATTTATTTATGTTATTAGTTTAAATCTTAAGTTCCATTAATAAAAATATATAGAAACATTAAAACTTATTTTAAAGCTATACTAACCGCCATATTTAGTGACAAAATATCTTTGGACTTGGAGGAATACAAACCTCTATGGATCTGGACAAAGATTACACAGTTCGTGGTTTTGTTTGACGTTCAATTTTGCAATAATGCAAGAAATGACTTTACATTGTTTGTATATATAAATTCAACAATAAAATGTCAGTAATTTCTTTGTTAACCACTTACCACTATCTAAATTGGAACAATTTTTGTGCTTGACAGACGTATGTTATTTTAATTAATTTATTATTAATTGGAGTACTGTTAACTAATTGTATTTTAAACTATTACGATAATATGCCACCATTTAAATTTATTGAAGTGACAATCAAGACAATATTTGCGCCTACTCTTGAGTGGTGGCCAAAATAGGCTCAACATTGCTCTCAAATTGCACCTGCTTCTTTTAGTAAATAGGGATTTGGGCACACCCTTCAAATTTCGCCAGCGCGACTATTTGTTCCCGTTTGTGAATCCAGGTTCTGAAGTGAGTCTCACATTTTATGGCACACTCTGTATATACGGATCTTAGTCCACGTGTCCATTGTCAAGTGTAGATAAGTAATACAGTCAGTTCTAACACTAAATTATTTAATTAAAAATCTTAAATTTATTAAGTCTATACTTTTAATTAAATAAAGTTTGTCCATTGGCCCCTGAGACTAGGAAGCTTTTCTTATAAAACTTTTTTTTTGCACCACGTCTTACTAACCATTGAGTTATACTCTTATGTACCTGTAACATTAGCAATACTAGCTAATGTTACTTTAGTTCTACCCACCCCAATAATTAAATACTCATAGACATCCTGAAATTCCATAGATTTACAAGACTTACTATGTATACGATGTGTTAATGAAACAAATAGCCGAAACTATTGTTAATACATTTTAGTGGGGATAGTCCCTCAAAGATATCATACTCTGAAAATTGAAAAATGACACCTGGACACGGGAATCGAACCCGGTACCTTCGGCTTAGTACGCCAATGCTCTTACCACTGAGTTATCGAGGATTCGTCCCGTGCCCATGGTCATTCTTCACTCATAGCTTAAGGCGGAGTCTGAGATGGACGTGCGGAAGTCGTCAGCTTATAAACATGTGATTATATAAGATCACAGCCAACAGACGACGCAGCCATTAGCGACTCGGTAGTTGGCATTTTTGCAGCCATTCGACAATTATATGCATAATTGTACAGGATTTGCATATATTAATGAAACAAATAGCCGAAATTATTGTTAATGCATTTTAGTGGGGATAGTCCCTCATAGATATCATTTTCTGAAAATTGAAAAATGACACCTGGACACGTCCATCTTAGACTCCGCCTTAAACTATGAGTGAAGAATGACCGTGGGCACGGGATGAATCCTGGATAACTCTGTGGTAAGAGCATTGGCGTACTAAGCCGAAGGTATCGGGTTCGATTCCCGTGTCCAGGTATCATTTTTTAATTTTCAGAATATGATATACAATATGTGTTTTACTCACTCATTGTATCATCTGGCATAGCACGAGTTCCATGACCAAACTGTTCACTCCAATGTCTATAATGAAAAGAAGTCCTAACAAGCTATGAGGGATCTAGCGACAATATATTTCAATAGGGGGATCCATATATGCGCTGATTGGCCTTGACGGTCAACAAATGGGCCAATCATATTCTTAAATGGTCAACTCACCTTAAGCCCTTTATTATTATAGTAAGGATTCAAAGGTTTAATGGTTTAAACTATTTGTTTGGTTAAAATTCACAATGGTGAATCAGGTGCTTTGGTAACCGTTTAAAAGAAGCTCTTTAAGCTCTTTATTATCATACTAACAATTTTTTATTGTTATTGGGTCTCTTACAGACTAATTCTTATAAATAAATCATTTACTTTGATATTGTAAAATATATCTCTAATGTACTGCGTAAGTGCAGTCTCTGCCATATTTATATGTTTTTCAACATTCTTCAACTTGCCTTGTGAGGCGATGTATTTTTTAATACCACTTTTTTTGCCTTGAATAAATAATTACATTTTTTCTTAAACTTGCAATTGTTCCTATTTTTTGTTATATTAATTTCATTATAGTTTCCATCCACCCTCTTTTAGGCTATTGTGGAATCTAGATATTAGAAGTGGAAGTGGAGAACGGTACATACTAATCGTGCAAATGGGTTGGAAATGAGGATGGTTGAAAGGAAGTGCAACTGCATTTACGTGGAGAGGGATAGAGTGGGAAACCACTTATGGAAACAAATCTGCGTATACCCGACTGGTATCAAGCCACGCTCTCCTCGTCATTGGCAGTACAGTCTTTTACAAGAGTAGCCCCTTAGACTATGCGGGCACAGATGCAGCTTAGTTTACTAATTAACCTCACGAACTATACTTACGAAAACCTTGTATAAAAGTTGTTTATTCAACAATCCGACACCTTAGTTCAGTCAGTAGCGTGACTGCCTACTGAGCTAAGAGCCTTGAGTTCGATTCCCCACGTGGTTGAAAATATACCATTGGTGAAATGTGGGTTTACCCTTTCACAGTGATGAATTTACGGGCGGGAACTGGATATTGTCCCTTTCCTAGTTTTAAGATAGACTACAAGGCTTGTGAAGCTACAACAGGCCAATCCAGCTGGTAGCGGAAAAATATACTACTTGAATAAAAAACTGACCCAAGCCACAGGTTGTAAACAGTAATGGATGTAAAGCAAGTTAATTTAATTATATATTCATCCCGTGATAAAATCCTAAGTATATATTATTTTAAACAACATTTATGGCACCCACTTTGTTATTTAAATTAACTATACTAGCAGAAAGATGTGTTAGAGCTTGCATGCAAAGCCCTTCACTGGAAATAGTGTTACCAATTTATGTTTGTGCTCACACGAGGAAAACGGGACTCTTAAGCTCTGCTTTTAAGACTGACTGACGCCTTTTCTCTCTCAACCGCTGTGGGAGCTTCCCAAAAGGTTATTATTAGCGTAATCCGAGCGGAAAAGGGATTAGTATGCTAATTAAGGAGGAATTTGGCCAGAATGTAATTTGAAAAACCTCCATCTGGAAAACAAACTAAAGTTATGAGTCGGTTTGATTCCAATGTCTACACAAGCTATTGACTCATTGTGTCTAGTTTCTACCCTTAAAAATTATTATTACTACTGTTTCTATTCTTATCCTTCGAATGAGTCAGACAATTCTCTAGGATTTAACTTCATTTTAATACCATATTGCTAAGGGTCGTCTGGCCCAGACGACCCTTAGCAATATGGTATTAAAATGTTAGTTGGAGATTTCTAAAAGAGCAACTACATTTCAACGACGACCTTCAACAATTTGATATTAAAACGTTGACTTTCGGTTTTCTAGATGAAAAGGTGCATTCCAATCTCTACTAACATGATAGTGTTAAAACGTTGATTTGTAGTTTTATTTTAACTAATATGTGCATTCCAACGATAACCTTTACCAATGTGATATTTAAGCGTTGATTGGTGTCTTTCTAAACGAACATGTGAATTATTTGTGATTATTGACTTCACAAATAGTAAAAATGGCTGGCTGAAGCTAGTGTACAATACCTTTGAGTAATTGTCTGAATAATATAAACACCTACGTTGAACGTAGCATAGATTACCATTTTCCGACCTATAATATTATGATGATTTACCACCTATATCATTTTCATTTAATGTCTTGAAAATATATTGTTTAATAAATTGTATTGTTGGGGAGGATTTTTTTTTTTAGACATCTACGAACCCCCGTCTCCTTCTACCCTCTTGCCTATTTGCCTCCTTATCAAGGCCATTGTCGTTTATAACTACACATATTTTAAACTACAAGCTATCTGTACCCTGCAGGTGTGACGACAAATGAAGATAATATTCATCTCAACTGGAGATCTAACCTCAGGAGGGAGTTGTATGTACCTAACGTGACATCTCAACTCTTCATTATATACCCCACATTGGGGTCTAAAAGTAATGTTTTAAGTTTCTACTTATTTAAAAACAAACTAATTTATTAAATGGCTTTAAATAGATTAATCCAATCCCTTATCTCCTTAAATATCAATTATTATTAATAAAGTAAGGGCTCCCAGGTTCGACTCATGTCACAACTGAGAGATTTATAATTTGTGAGATTGGGATTTTCTCTTTCAAAGCTATAATTTAATGGTTAGGGGATTGTGCGTTGTGTATGTTCTAAAATTAAGTTATTTTATAAGTCGTGTGCTGGTATAATCACTTATCCAAATAAATTAGGAACCACACGTCACACTTAATTACAATATTTGAAATGATATTTACGTATTATTATTGATGCTATTAGTAGATTTGCATATTATTTGTATTCTTGATACGCAGTTTTGTTATAACAAAACCACGTATAAAGCATTCCCATGCGTATTTCCATTCATACTCCTATGGAATATTATTAATTGTGAATAA
Organism: Timema douglasi; assembly: GCA_901482245.1. Classification (NCBI taxonomy): domain Eukaryota; kingdom Metazoa; phylum Arthropoda; class Insecta; order Phasmatodea; family Timematidae; genus Timema; species Timema douglasi. The sequence goes on from CABEEJ010000753.1 coordinate 112,399, forward strand.
ATAGAGCTAGTATTTAATTGGCGATGATTGAATTGGTAGGTAATGCAATATTACAGAATAATATTGTTCGGAACTGGAAAACTCGGCAAACAAACTCAAACTTTCATTTTACTCATCCTTCAAACTTCCAACAACCTAAAAACGAAGTCTTAGTGAATAAATTGCCAATAAATCTAATTTAATTAACGTCCACATAAATTGGCAATATTTTGGTGATGTATATTCTCTTAGATACGCAATTTAAATTTCTCATCAGTTTATAAACAATATATGTTCTACTTTTATATTTTTGTACATCCAGTTTTAACACTCCTTAATGCAAATAAATTTAAATGTTTAGAATGATAAAGATAAAATTTGAGGAAGTTGACTCATATCTTTGTGGAGAGAGAGAAAGAGAGAGAGAGAGAGAGAGAAAGAGAGAGTGAATAATTATTTAGGGAAAAAAATACACCATGTACACATCCGGCTAGGATTCAAACTTCAACCTCCTTGTTCCCAACCAGCCTGTTTAGGTGGTGTTGACGCCTTAGACTACGAGTCCACTAACAGAGGTAGCGTTATCAATGGATTTATACAAAACTCACGGCTAGATTGTGGGTAGAAACAAGTTTTTATTGGACTGAACTAGGCAGGAAAACTACACACGACACTGTAGAGTTATCTCCAATATGTTACGAGACAAAAGTCAACCAACTTAAGTAACAGACTGTAATTTTTAGCGAGTTAGCATTTTACTGCCTGCTTCAGTGCCCGAATGGTCCAAGGCATCGTCCTTCTCGTGTTAAACTGATCTGATGATGACGGGAATTTCAAGGCTCAAATCCCAGTCGGATATACTGAGAGCGTTTTTTCCTAAATAGTTTTCTACTCTCCTTTCACGCAAATGCGGGTAGATTACCTATGAAATTATCAATTCCTCCTCCCTGCTCCATTAGAATAATTATCATATTATATACTATATACGTGTATATACCCGCCTCGGTGGCCGCGTGGTCTAACGCGCTACTCTCGTGTTAGACTAGACTGCTGAAGATGGGGAGAACGGGGTTTGACCCCAGTCGGGTGCACTCAGGGTGGTTTTCCCTAATCTGTTTTCCCCTCTCCTTCAACGCATATGTATGGTATCTTTCTCTCAATTAAATCCTTCCTAATCCCTAAAGCCATTAGTGTAATTAGTACACAGGCGTATAACCCGAATAGGCAGTTAGACGAAATGCCAATGTATATATATAAATAAATAAAACATAAATTGATAAAAAATGTTACTGCATGAGACATGAACATGTGATATTGCACTCTAAAGTAACGGACTGTAGGTTACAATCCAAGCTTACGAAGAGAAACACACAGTCACTACAGGAGATAATGCAAGATGTAGCTTGACCTACTATGATAGTAATCGAATTCCTAAATCAATACAATGCCTTCTGTTCTGTGTCGTAGAGAATTCCAATAAGGGGTGAAAGCCTTGGGATCATGACCCTGAGACTCATCAGTGAGTACAAACTGAATGAATAGCAAATTCAGCCTTATCTGGGACTTGTAAAGAGCAGCGATTCTAGAACTGGAGGTACTCAGCCCTCCAATTGGACAGGAAGCTTTCAATCAGTGGGACACGAGAAATTGATTTAGTTGAACAATCGGATCCATCTGATTAAAGTTATCAAGCGATTTTGAAAGACTAAGGAACAATAAAAATCTATTTAAATTAGTACTTTTTTCAATTGTATTTTTATAGTTTAAAGACGTTGGCTTATTTTATTAGTAGTAAGTATGGCTAAAATATGAACTGTATATGTAATAATACATCTAATTATATTGTTAACGTCTCCTTACAAAATAATAGTATGACATAATCCTACATACACTTTTATATATCGTTTATAGTTTGGAGGTGACCTGGCGGTCTAGGGGTAAGGTGTCAGACTTCTATGCTGGCGGCCGGGGTTCAATCTCTGGTCCCGGCATGAATTTATCTGATTACCAATTCACCTCTGACAAGACATCTTGTGAATGTGGGGAGTGCCAGGCCTCCACCGTGGTTCGTATTCCACGTTAAACTGTAGGTCCTTCATTTCATCTCACACTCACCCTACCATTACACATTAGCGTAAGTGCATACAACCCAAACGGGTAGTAAGACGTGGGGCTAATAATAATAATAATAATAATATAGTTTGGAAAAATATTTTCAAAGTCACCTATATTGGACATTAAAAAATGCAAATTAGGTTGTATTTAATCTGGCAAAGCAAATACTGTACTTGTATAAAAGCCAACTAAATGACATATTTAGAGGTAGCCCTCTAAGCTATCAGCTATTCTAATGCTAGGCCCTTTTGGAGGTCACGTGACATGCCTCGAAAGGGCGTGAGGACAAGGAGTACACAAGAATTGTTTACTTTCGACGTATCAATTCTGAGACCCCGCCCTTTAGATCACCATTTAATTTTGTAGCCGTCCACGTATTTGATTGAGTGGGTTGTAGTGTTTTTTAATGTCCTACTTTTAAATTAGTTTGTCTGTCGTGTTTGGACCGAGATCAGCATTTAAAAATTGCACGTTATATACTCGAAATAAAATAAGAATTGAATTTATCATGACATATTAGTATCATTGTACCACCATTTGCAATGTATCATTAATTAACTATATAATAAACACAACACACTTTAATAATTATTCTAACAAAACAATTAGTAACTTCAATGCTCTTGTAAGTCATTTATTGTCGTAGCTCCTTATTTGGAAAATATAATTTAGATTTCCCGAATTTGACTCGAATGTATTCATAATTTTAAAATATTAAGAATATATAATTGTTTATTTAAATTCAAAATAGTTTTTTCTAATGTCACGATTAAAAACAAACATAAAATATAAATACCACATCTTTAAATTGTCAGATTTTATAAATATAAGTGGCGGTCTAGGGGTAAGGTGTCAGACTTCTATGCTGGCGGCCGGGGTTCAATCTCTGGTCCCGGCATGAATTTATCTGATTACCAACATTACACATTAGCGTAAGTGCGTATAACCCGAACGGGTAGTAAGACGCGGTGATAATAATAATAATAATAATAATATAAATATAAGAAAACATCATCTGTTTCTAAAATAAAAATGACAGCCATATTTATAAATATTGAATACTTTTGAAAAAAAAAAGTAGACAAATGAAAATATTAGTTTAAAAATTTTAAATAACACTTTAGAAAAATATAATTTTAAAAATAAGAACATCACTCAAATGAGAATATAAACCTAATAGAAAAAAACCCAATTATAATGGTTTCAACACTAATATTTTTAAAGACATTAAAATTACACTAACAATTAAAAAAAAAAGTTTATAAAATTGACATTTTAATTAGTTAATATGTTTCCGCAGTTTTATTTAGGCCTACCCTTTAAGGAAACGTCAGAACCACAAGCAGCCAGAAATGTTAAATGTTTCATATTATTTCATTTAACGTGTTAGTGCTTATAATGATTACGCATAATCACTTCTTCTGTTCCACTTCAATTATTCTATGAATAGTTGCACACTCGCATTGTAGAAATAATATTATTACGAAATTTATTTCAATTCAATTTTTAATGACCCGCTTTGGTGGCCGCATGGTCTAACGCGCAACTCTCGCAGTGGACTGGACTGAAGATGAAGGGGAGATTGAGGTTCTAATATTGGTCTGGTGTACTAAGGGTGGTTTTTCCAAAATGATTTTCCTCTCTCCTTCCCCGCAAAATGTGGGTACACGTCCTAATCCCTAAAACCATTTGCGTTATTAGTACGTAAGCGTATAGCCTGAAAGAGTAGTAGGACGCAGTGCTTAAAAGATAATTAATGCTTATAAAAGTTGATGTTGATACTTTAAAATGAAAAATAAGATGGTTAAAATAATATTTGTGTAGACAATATAAAATAATATATGTTTTTAAATGTAAATATCATAAGTTTGGTAAAATATGTAACAATGTTGATCAGCATGATTTTAAACAGGTTAACCAACATAATTATATAACTAAATAGTAACTAATGCTAATTTTTAAAGATATTAGGTTCGAAAATAATCAAAAAGACATCTCAGTGTTAGATTTTTAATTTAACTTAAATTATAATTTTAGAAATGGAACATATCAAAATTATACTTATACATCGTGTCTTTTTTTATTTTGGATCAAACCCTCAATTTAAGTGTAGTTTACTGATGACTGATTTTTAAAAGCCTTGAAATATTTTTATAATGGCCGTAATGATTTGGTTTCAAATGGTTATCTTGGGGGTATTTGGAATGGAAAATTGCACTTTATTGTTGTTTATTCAGTAAACATTATTTTATGGGTGGCTTTCAAAAGACTGATGTTTTAAAAATGTAAGGTTTTTTTTTTTAATTACTCTTTTGTTTTGGTTACAAATGGATTTTGACATGACAAATAGTATTGTACACTGGTTTTGGGGGTGAAAATTTGTTTAAGGGTGGCTTACTGATGACTGATTTTAAAAACTTAATTTTTTTTAAATGACTTAAGCCAATTTCTTTAAAATTGATATTTAAGAAATGAATGATCTCTCAAATAACACTGTATGATTTTTTGGAGTAAAAATTCTTTAAATAGTAGTTTACTGATAAGTGATTTTCAAAAGTAAAAAAATTTGAAAACTGTTTTAAAAACCTCGTTTAAACTTTGTATCAGGGGAGGTTTTATATGACAAATAAAACTGTATACTTGTGTTTTGATGTTAAATTCGTTTAAGTATAGTTTACTGATGATTCTTTTCTAATTTGACTATTTATAAAAGATGGCTCTAGGGATTTGGTTAATAATGGGTATCTGTTATATTATTTACACAGTAAACAATTATATATATTGGTTTTTCAAAGGAAATTTTTCATAGTAGTTCACTAAAGATTAAATTAGGTTTATTTTGATTATTTTTGGAAATATTTTACTGATTTTGTATGAAATTGGTATCATAGGACTGTTTTACATGATGATGAATAAAGCATATTTATTTTCATAAAATAAATTAATTTAATGGTAGTTTACTTACAATAAACTATATAAAATATGACATATTTCGAAATTGATCTTAAATATAAAGTTATAAATGGATTCTTGGGAATAGTTTTTCATGTTAAAGAAGAAAACATTTTTGTTTTTACAAATTACAAAATTATTTTAAGCTATTTAAAATAAGTAATTTTTGAAAATTATTAAAAACATTTGGTCAATTTGGCTTAAAGTTTATAATTCATGGGTTTCTATTTTGTTGTTTATATTTTGATGTGTTTATTTTTATGAGTAACACTTACTTTAGAGTACTTTATTGATAACCACTTTTTGAACTTTATTTTCGAAAATATAATACACAATATGAGAAAGTTAGTATGATTGTGTTATACCATTTATCTATAGCAGAAAGAGCCACACTCAATATTAGTTTCAAAATAAAACATTTTTATTTTGTAAACAGAGTATGAACAAAACCAAATTCATTTTGTATGACGTCATTAACCTCCCTTGTTTCGGCTAGTTCGCCAATTTAGTTTACGAAGTGAACATAGACTTTTAGAAGCTCTTTTTTGAAAAGTATTTTTAAGTGAACCACATAAAAAAAGAAATATACAAACGGTTATTTTCATTAAGTTCGTGTTTCAATTATGTGAAAACTGTCAAAAGAAAAAATAATTAAAAACAAATTGTTGTGAAAGTTTCGACATCAAAGAGTGACAGCAACTCAACATATGGTATTGCAGCTCATGAGGTTTGGCAAATGGATAAATGATATATTTTCTTAGCTGTCAGATGCCATCCTTTAAACCACGTATGAGCTATAGCCCTGTTATATAAGTGATAATACTATCCAATAAATATCGTCAGCTTCAATTTCTCTTTGTATGTTAGCATCTCCCCGTCACCATCCTGATAGATGACGAATGGTGGTAGAGGAAGGTAGTGACACAAGTATCGTTATTACTAACAATTTCGCGCGGTAGTAATTTTTCCTTATTTTACTAAAAAAAACCAAGCCTTGTCAATATATAAATAATGGAACTTTTACACTGATATTCGAGATTTGATGATTTTTTAGAAATCTTGATTCAAGATCAAAATTAAATTAGGCTGAAATAATTAAATTGTATATAATTAAATTTAATTTAGATTTCTAGGGTTATTTTGATTCTTATTTAAAACTTAGTACAATATAGTTATAGTGTAAACCTAGCAAGCAAACCCCGAAACATTAAGTAAATTGAATGTGAATTCACATTATGACAAAATGATTGAGTTTGAATTGTTATTTTACACAGAAATCACAAAATTAATGGTGAAAAATCTTAATTGAAAAACAACGTGATAATATGAAAAGTTAGAATTTGATGCTTATCATGTTTTAAAATATCTGGATTCGATATTTGGGATCTGTGAATAAATCGAGGATTCAAAGCTAACAAAAAGTGAGTTGGACTCATCTGTAAACACAATTAAATAAAATGCCCTATAATATAGCTATACTAATGTAATTAAAAGTTCCAAAGAAAATATGGTGTGATGTGTGAGAACAGTTTTAATTACTTCACTACTACGTTGTGAGTCCTAAAGCTGAGCTCAGATAAGACTGGTTTCAGCGCTTCCTCGGGAAGAGAGCTTGTGGTATGTAAATTCATGTATAATCCTGCCACATTATCTGCGGCTCCGTACTATTCGTAGAGTAGTATTAGTTCGCTTCCAGCAAGTACGAGGAATAAACATAACGTTCACCATCTTGGGCACTGCCAAAAAACATATTCTTAGGTCCGACACCTTAACTGAGTCAATAGCGTCTCTGTCAAATTATATAAGGATGCCGAGCCCGATTTCCGGTGTGACCAAAAATGTATCATTGGTGAAATGTGTATTTCCCCTTTCACGATGATGAATTAATGGCTAGAGGCTGGATGTTGTGTATGACTTAGATTTAAAATATTTTATAAGTCGTGTGCTGATGTAATCAGTCGGTCCAGAAAATTCAGGTTAAATACAAACGATTTTGATACAGATTAGGCCAACAAGCTTATACGGTCAGGTTACCCCATGACATAGAGGTTGGGAATTGAAACCCAACAGTTACAAAGGTTGATTTTCCTTAATGTTTTTACATTTTACTTTAACAAAAATGTGGGTATATTTCCTCTAAAATTCCATATTTCTCATTCCTATTCCGATGGTGGAATAAAGTGTGAGCATCCCAGATGAGTAGTAAGGCGTGGTGTACTTAAAAACATACAAATATATTTTGAATGTGCCTTTTAAATTCTTTGTGATGTTTATGTATCAAATGTAGTCATAAACACAACTAGTGTAATCTTGTAATATTATCTGTCATGTTATTGCGTAAAGTGTATTCGAATTGTTTTATTGAGCACTAGAAGTTATTTAGTTCTTTGATTTTATAGATAAAGACATTGTAAATAATTTAGAGCTTTTGAGATTTTGGTATTGAACTCAAAGCAAAATAAAAAAAAATGCCTCCATCACATAACAGAAATTTAAGTGAGGGCCTTCTCTCCTCTCTAGCTCCATCCAAGGTCTCTATTTCTGGCCCAGCTATTTTTCTCTACCCCAGATCTTTAGCTATATCCCAGCTCTCTACCCCAGCACTTTAGTTCCATCCCAGGTCTCTATTTCTGGCCCAGTTACCTTTATATATCCCAGATCTTTAGCTATACACCAGCTCTCTACCCCAGCACTTTAGTTCCATCCCAGGTCTCTATTTCTGGCCCAGTTACCTTTATATACCCCAGATCTTTAGCTATACACCAGCTCTCTACCCCAGCACTTTAGTTCCATCCCAGGTCTCTATTTCTGGCCCAGTTACCTTTATATATCCCAGATCTTTAGCTATACACCAGCTCTCTACCCCAGCACTTTAGTTCCATCCCAGGTCTCTATTTCTGGCCCAGTTACCTTTATATATCCCAGATCTTTAGCTATACACCAGCTCTCTACCCCAGCACTTTAGTTCCATCCCAGGTCTCTATTTCTGGCCCAGTTACCTTTCTATACCCCAGATCTTTAGCTATACACCAGCTCTCTACCCCAGCACTTTAGTTCCATCCCAGGTCTCTATTTCTGGCCCAGTTACCTTTCTATACCCCAGATCTTTAGCTATACACCAGCTCTCTACCCCAGCACTTTAGTTCCATCCCAGGTCTCTATTTCTGGCCCAGTTACCTTTCTATACCCCAGATCTTTAGCTATACACCAGCTCTCTACCCCAGCACTTTAGTTCCATCCCAGGTCTCTATTTCTGGCCCAGTTACCTTTCTATACCCCAGATCTTTAGCTATACACCAGCTCTCTACCCCAGCACTTTAGTTCCATCCCAGGTCTCTATTTCTGGCCCAGTTACCTTTCTATACCCCAGATCTTTAGCTATACACCAGCTCTCTACCCCAGCACTTTAGTTCCATCCCAGGTCTCTATTTCTGGCCCAGTTACCTTTCTATACCCCAGATCTTTAGCTATACACCAGCTCTCTACCCCAGCACTTTAGTTCCATCCCAGGTCTCTATTTCTGGCCCAGTTACCTTTCTATACCCCAGATCTTTAGCTATACACCAGCTCTCTACCCCAGCACTTTAGTTCCATCCCAGGTCTCTATTTCTGGCCCAGTTACCTTTCTATACCCCAGATCTTTAGCTATACACCAGCTCTCTACCCCAGCACTTTAGTTCCATCCCAGGTCTCTATTTCTGGCCCAGTTACCTTTCTATACCCCAGATCTTTAGCTATACACCAGCTCTCTACCCCAGCACTTTAGTTCCATCCCAGGTCTCTATTTCTGGCCCAGTTACCTTTCTATACCCCAGATCTTTAGCTATACACCAGCTCTCTACCCCAGCACTTTAGTTCCATCCCAGGTCTCTATTTCTGGCCCAGTTACCTTTCTATACCCCAGATCTTTAGCTATACACCAGCTCTCTACCCCAGCACTTTAGTTCCATCCCAGGTCTCTATTTCTGGCCCAGTTACCTTTCTATACCCCAGATATTTAGCTATACACCAGCTCTCTACCCCAGCACTTTAGTTCCATCCGAGGTCTCTATTTCTGGTCCAGTTACCTTTCTATACCCCAGATATTTAGCTATACACCAGCTCTCTACCCCAGCTCTCTATCTCTATCTTAACTTTACAACTCCATCCTAGCTCTCTAGTCATAAAACATATTTCAAAATATGGTAGGGATCAATCAGCGTATTTAATTTCTCAGAAAAAGAGATTAATAGATGTTGAATATTTTCTGAAATTTTTGGGTCATATTTTACCTACCCTTATTTTTAAGAAATACATCAATTTTTACTTTTTTTTATATATAAAACCAACATCATTGGCTACCGTTGCCACAGTAAAAAAAATTGAATGGATTGCCTCTAATTATTTCGTTTTCAGCAGATACTTTTAAATTTGATGTGAAATTCATCCCACGACTGTACTACATAACATAACGAACTCCTTTCTTTCCTCCTTCCCCATCTCTTCTGAAGGTTACTAAATAACGTAATATCGCCATGGATGTCTGCCACTCAATGCAGCTCCTCCATATCCCATGGCAACCCTTGTTTTAGAGAGAGAGAGAGAGAGAGAGAGAAAATAGCTCAGAGAAGAAGCTTTTGCCGGAACGGAGAGCTCAACTATGAGAATGAAATCACTAACCCCAACCGCAGTACGTTATTTTCTTGTCTATGAGAAGATGGTACACTGTATTCCAAAGGCACTAGTTGTCGTACTCGGGTGTAAAATTGCTCAAGTCAACTTTCATGATTGTGGCATGTAAAACAACCCTGAAAGGTATGTGAAAATATCTTTATCAGCAAAATTGGTAGGCCATTTCTAACTCATAGGAATTCTCGTGTGAGGATATAATCAGTCCGTTCATAAATTGCACTTTAAATACCTCAAATGAATTAAATTAAATGAAAATTATTCAGATTTTTGTGATTTTTGTGCAAGTCCACAGCTTCAACCCCTTTTTGATTACATCGGGAATTCAGTCATCAGAGCTTCGATACATTCAAATATTAGCGAAACAAAATTACATATATAGCTCGATTTTATTATGAACAACTCTCTGTAAGGCTCTTTCCCTATCAGAAATCTACTACATAGGGGAGTTATGGTTGTAATAAAGGTCTTGAGAAAGCTGTTTGTAAGAAATAGATTTATAGATAAGAAATGTTTCACTACAGGAAAATGGTAATGTGTGTCAGGGTTTCTGATGGAGTATTTTTCACAAATGGCTTAACACTTTTTCTATATGCAAATTAATGTACATTTACTCTACTTTGCATTTTCACCATCATTATTCCATTAAGTGTAAATATGTGTGGAACTCTTAAAATGGGTAGTAAGACGTGGTTATCCAAATATATGTACTCCAAGGATAGAAAAAATAATAATATTTAACGTTAGGTTTCTATGGATAAAATAGTCAGGGTAATATATTTTAGAATTATGGTTATAACTGCATTACACGGGAAACAAACATCCCGCATATTAAAACAAACTGAACAAATCAGTATTACTGCACATAGCTGTGTTGACCGGCCTCAACGCAGTGTTGACAAACTTCAGTATTCGGACAGGTAACTAAAGACGGCCGCGACCCAGGAACTTATGCATTATATGCCAATGCTTCAACGGCTAACCACTGGGCTATTCAGAAGTCGTCCCGTGATTCAGGGTCATTCTTCACTCATATTTTAGGTTTCTAGACAGACCGATTATATCGTAACACGACTTAATCGCTAACTATACTTTAGAGCAGACACAACATCCACTTGGCCAACACATATAGTCCCGTGGCCTAAGGCAATGGCACCTTTTTGTGTCCGTGACCACACCGAAGTATTATTTTATTCAGAAGACTCCATACCACCATGTAAATAAAATAAACGTTTTCCTCCTACTTACGTGAGGACTTCTCTTATTACAGCTTACATATATATTGAATTTTTTTCACATTATTAAGTGTTTATAAGGATGTCAGACACATAATTATCCAAAGTAAATTTATTGCACATAAAATTTATTTTCAGGACAGCAAAGGCTGCATCTTACCTAATAGGGGTTTAGGTATCCTCTTTTCATCAATAAAAATAATGTCGTCGAGCCCTTGATAGCTCTGGGACAAAGGTTTGCTCACCACCGGCTTAAAGCATCAATATCACATAAGACTAGATTTCCTATGAAAAATAAGTTAAAGTTTTAATATCGGTCGGGTGCACTGAGGTTTTTTTTTACATGTGGCCTATCTATCATTGTGATTTTCCCCACCTACCCTTTACACTGATCCAGGTTTACCTCTTCCGGTAAGTCTTTCTGGACATTAACCCTTAGATTAATTTTTATAAACGTAATAGGTATTTTATTTAACATTAGGGAGATGAGCTACAAATTAAGCTGGTTTTTATAGCTACGCGGGGAAGTCAGGGTTCGTATATTGGTTAGTTGTACAAGTGGTAGTTTCTCCATAATGGTTGTTTTTATAGCTACGCGGGGAAGTCAGGGTTCGTATATTTGTTAGTTGTACAAGTGGTAGTTTCTCCATAATGGTTGTTTTTATAGCTACGCGGGGAAGTCAGGGTTCGTATATTGGTTAGTTGTACAAGTGGTAGTTTCTCCATAATGGTTGTTTTTATAGCTACGCGGGGAAGTCAGGGTTCGTATATTTGTTAGTTGTACAAGTGGTAGTTTCTCCATAATGGTTTACCACACTCTTCACGCAAATTTGAGCTCATTTTCTAAAAAGACAACCTTCCTAATTCATACATCATCATTAGTATAATCATATGTGTGGTGCCTAATAATACCAAAAGGTACTTCGATATTCCCAGATCCTGGAAAATAGCAAGAAGTGACTGTTAACCTGCATACCTCATTTGGTAAATCACAAGCTAGAAGCTGAATGTAAATAGTTCAAAGCTATGTTTAAAATAAAATAAATTAATAAATTAAATGATTGATCTATCCACGAAGGCTTATTAGAGCAATAAATTCGTATAAAATGCTTCCAATTTAACAACATACTTATTAATTAGTTAGCTTTGCGAGAGAATGGTAAAACCAATACCAGAGCCTCAAGTTGAGATTTGAACCTAGACTTTCTATTCACTATTATTCCTAGTTTATTTCAAGGTGACGATTTAAGCCGTTCAACAAATGATGTTTCTGGTCTCACCTCGTGAACCTACCCTCACGCTGTTGTTAAAGACTAGGCAATGTCCGAGAAGATAGCCGTAACCAAGAGGGAAAGACAGAAGATCATTTCGCTTCCTTTCAATCTGTATTAATATCCAGAGCTATCCTACAATGAGGGGGAAAAAGTTGCTATACATGGTTGCATAAGTCAAAAGAGTCAATGTAGTTAGACGTCACTGCCTTCATGCTCAGTGTCTCTAAAATATCCAGTCTGAATACAACGTCCGCTGGGTTAAACTTGGAGGGTTCCCCATGAAGGATGAAGGTGCTATCAGTGACCAGACAAATTCCTTCCGGGAAAACCTCTATATGAACCTAGAGCAGTGGTTCCCAACCTGGGGTACGTGGTGGACCAGTTGGGGGTACGTGAAAATAATAGGTATTTGTAATGGCAGAAAACACGAAAAAATAAAGGGTTAAAATGAAAACACAATAACAAAGTTATAGAGTATTGAATTACAAAGATACACTTATGTAAGAGTTCAATAGCCTACTCGCGAAATGTGTAATTCTAATAATTGATTTATAATTATTGGTTGTCACTAGCCCCACCCACCACCAATCATATCGCGAGATTAAGCATGTGTCCTCATTTTCTTCACCAAAACTTACAATGCGCATCATGCACTCTTCTTTCTCTCCTCCTTTTCTTTTGTTGCTCTTTTCGTTACTAGCAATTCTAGAAATATCCCGTTTCGTCTCATAGTTTCCGGTTTTGACGTGTTCCTATAAAACGCGATTGAAAGCAGGCCATTATTTTAGTGTTAGATTGGGTGTCAAGTGACTAACGTATATTGATAAGCCTAGCCTCGTTCCTTTTTTTTTTGAGTGTTTAATTTGAAGTACTTAGCTATTATTTATTGTTTTGAGTGACCTTCTGTTGATATTGTTTTGTGTCTCAAAATGGATAAGTGGTTGAAAACTGTAACTCTTCTGAGAGCTGCAACTATAATTGAAATTCAACCTGCTGATTTGGCAGCTGCAAGTGATTAAAAGCAGTCTGATGATTTACAAGCGTAAAGGGCCCAGGGTGCAACGAGTGGTAGGCCTATTCTGGTAAGAGATAGGGTTAACCCTATTAAAAAAAATTCAAATTATCAGTGTTTTTCCAAAGAAGAGAAATTATACTGATAAATACTTGAAATATGGATTTTCATTCACGGTAGATGACGACTTTCTAAAACCACTGTGCGTTATTGGTAGAAAGACATTACCTAACGGTGGTATGGAGCAATCTTTATTAATGTACCATTTATAGGCAAAACAACAAATTTTTAAACAAAAAAGACGTTAGTTTTTTCCAGTGACTATCAAACGGCCCTATTCTAACTTATTTTGTTTTATTTGAAAACAAAGTCAATGAGAATGCGGTTGAAGCATCGTAAAGAATAAGTTACTATATTTATAAAAGCGGTAAAAATCATACAACAGCTGAACATTTTATATTGCCTTAAGATGCTGTTTAATGTATGTTCGGTGAAGCCCATACCCCAAAAATTAGCAATTACAAGCAATACAGTTTCTCGGAGAATTAAGGACAGATCAGACGACATTGAATCTGCAGTAATTGAGATACTAAAAAAGAGTTCTTTGTTTTCAATACAGGTAGATAAAAGTCCTGATGTCTCCAATCTGTCAATTTTGCTTGCTATTGCAAGATATTTAAATGATAACGTGCTGGAATAAAATCTTTGACTGTGCTATCCTCTCACTGAAATATGCACAGGCGAGGATATATTTAATCTCATTCAGGGTTATTTCTGTGCAAAATACATTGATTGGTCCAATTGCTGTTGTATTTGCATGGATGGTGGAAATTCTATGTCTGGCTGTTATAAAGGTTTACGCGGTTGCATCAAAGTCACTCCCCGTGTAGCTTGGAGCCATTGCTGTATTCACAGACTAAACCTAGCAACCAAACCCCTGCCACATTCATTGAAGGAAGTGAGTACTCAATCAATCTGTGAAAGTTGTTTATTTTACTAAGGCCAATTCAACAAACTCCAAACTATTAAAATATTTGTACGAAGAGATGGACAGCCTCCATACTACATTACTTTTGCAAACATAATTTGAGTGGCTTTCACGAGGAAAAGTACTCGCAAAATTGTTTGAATTGGAAAATTAATTTCAAATTTTATTTAAGACTAACCTTTTGAGTTGAGCTCTAAGTTTCATGAAAGTGAATGGCTTCAATGTCTTGCTTACTTATCTGATATTTTTCAGAATTAAATAAACTTAACTTAAGATTACAGAACAGTTCCATAACCATATTTAAGGTGACACAAAATTTAGTTTATGATCAAAAATTTGATTTTTGGGAATCTTGTATCAAAAAAGACCAATGTGAAGTTTTTTAGACACTTCACATTTTATTATCTGAGAACGAGATGAAATTGTCAAAAGAAGTAAAATGTAGTGTAATAGCTCACTTAGAATGATTTAAAACGTCGTATAGACAGTATTTTCCGAAGTGAAATAGTGAAGATAACTGGATTTAAAATCCATTCAAAGAATTGTTCTTTCAACAAGCCGAAAAATTATCAGCTTCTGAAAAAGAAAAATTGAATGAACTTTCGACTGATTCTTCTTTACAATCTGATTTAAAAAAAAAAAGAAATGGCATTGACTTCTGGGAAGCAGTGAAAGAAGAGTACCAAGAACTCAGCGATAAGGCAATAAAATATTCATTGCCTTTCACGAACACATATCTTGTCGAAAGAGCATACTCATTTTATGCGTATATTAAGAATAAATATCGCAATAAGCTTGACGCAGCTCTTGACTTGGGATTATATATGTCTTCGTTTGAACCTGATTTTAACAAACTTATCTCCATGAAACAAGCTCTAGGATCACATTGGATTTTTTAAGATCCACGTTTTAACACTTGAATATCAAGATTAATAATTGTTATGCACTTTCGTCATAAGTTAGTGAGGTTCAACATTATTTTAATTCTGTTTTTATTTGTTTTTATGTTAGACTGCTATAATACAAAATTGAAATAGATTCTGAAATGTAAAATCAAAAATCAAAATCAATAAATATAATTAATTTGAGTAGTTTGATTATATAGCTAACCCAAGATCATTTCTACCTAACAAAAACATTTTTTTTTGCGTGTAGAGATGGATGAGAGGTTATTAGAGGAGGTACTCATAAATGAAAAGCCTAGTCGAGGGTTACGAGAGAGAAAAAAAGGTTGGGAAACGTTGACCTAGAGGATTACAGGGACCACCACCATCTCAGCTATGCTGCTGTTTCCAGGCGCAGTGGTCCCCAGTGACTGCCAGCGACGTTGTTATGGCATTGGAACAAACAGTAGTCCAAGCTAGATAGCACCACGTCTTAGTAACCATTTGGGTTATATGCTTTGCTGCATTGATGTTGTGAGCTTGTCCTCAAATTAGATAATTTGCGTATAACCTGAACTGATAGTAAGACGTGGTGATAATAATACTAATGATGATAATAATATCTTTAACTATAGTCTGACGGGTTCCAGGAGGGGTGACTGAAGCCCAGCCTCAGCAAATGCCTTGTTTATTGCCACTTGAGGTTTTTTAAATTTGATGCGAATGACTATTGCGTTCATTACTTCAAAATCAAAAGGGGTAAGAAAACAGACAAACTGTAAAAATGATAAATTAAATTGTTCATATTAGCATATTATAAAATACTAGAAACCTACCAATAGCAATTCGCTCACAGACTAAACAAAAAGTTCAGATTTTTTGATGTGTCAGTTACATGAAGATTGTGATTCTAATCTCAGCTCGGTGCACTGGGAGTGGTTTTCCCCCCCCATTTTCCTGTTATACAAATGTAAGTACGTTTTCTCTCAATTCTACCTTATTCATCCCTGCTTCATTAATGCAGTTATTCAGATAGTAGAGACTACGAGTAAGTAATACGTTGTATAATTTAAGATAAAATATAGATATATTTATTATTAAAAGTGACTAGGTTTACATTTTTATTAGAGCAGACTGTGGACAGGGAGTTAAGGGGTTTGCATATATTACCTCACTCAGGAAATACTGACAGGACGGAAGCTTGGAACACTACAATAAGCCGCCACAACGGATCTCTTTAGACAAGGGGGTATAGGGGTTGAGATTGGGTTCGCCTGCTCGCCCCTCGTATCCCCCCCAAATCCCATCTATGGTGATCAGAAGGTAATTTGGAAGTCTTTACTCTATTGCTATCGTCATACCTGCTGCTTGCCCAAGTTTTTGAACCACCATTATAATTAGCTCTTGCTTGTTTCATCTCATAATTTTATGCTAGCTACTGAAAGGGATGAAAGGTTCTCGAAGTTGGCCTTCGTTTTCTTTTATAATTTTAGATTTTGTTAAAATGCCACACTTAAAGGTATTACTAAAGTTAAAGGAAGATGATGTTAAAGTTAAGTGCCACAGGTCTTTAAAAATAGGGAATGTGAACTATGTATTTACTAATATATAAGTTCAGTTACTATAAAGAGCCGGGAGGATTTCAGCAAAAAAATCTCCATTTTCAGATTTAAAATTACTAAGAATTATTCTGAAACAGTTTAAATAAACTGATAATTCACACTATATACCCTAATTATAATATTGACAGTGAAATACAGCACTCTTTAAAATAAGACCAAATATTTTCTTAGTAAACTCGATTATTTGTATTTCCTATAAATTGAACCAATTTGTTTTAATTTCATAGACATTTGCTTAAAGGTAGCCTACCCTAGAATAGTGTCTATATTCATTCACCATAAAAAATTCAGAAATATTAAATTTTAACCTGATAACAGTGATATTGGGGTCGATGAAACACGTTATATTAGTTTGGAAATCAATATACTTGTCAATATAGCTGTATTTTACCCAAACAAATGTTATAAAATGGTTTGAACAGTCTTAATTTCACTTTTTTTTTCCAAACAATACTTAAGGCTGTTGTATTAAAATACGAAGCGTGGTTTAACACCATAACCTAAATAAGCTACGTGTTTTCCGTGGAGTTAAACTAGCTCCTGAACAGCCACTATTAAAGAAGAATTTGTAGCAAGTGCTTAGTTTTTAATTTTTACAAATAATATTTCTAATCAGATAAAAAAAATAATGCGCCAGTGGACACGTGGGCTAAATAGAAAGCTCATCAAGTCTAGTTCGCCATTGATGGAGACGTGGAAATCAAATTCCGGTAAGTTATATTGAGGTGTTTAAGAAACTGGGTTATAACTCTCCCTTCATGAAAATGTAGGTACACGTTGTCTAAATTATACCTCCCTCAACCATACCCCGTTAGCATTATATAATGAAAATATCCCTGATATTTTTCAAGACACAAATCAGAAAAAAAAATGACACAACTCAAAAATTGACAACACAGAGGTGTCCAGAGCAGTGTTGACAATAAACCAGAGACAATAAAATAAATAGCTAAGTTAAAGGATTTTTATGACGCGTCATCTTTATTATGGCACATTAGAGACAATGCTCATATGCACATAAGCTTTGTTAATGACCATCTGTTTGTAGAAATTTATATTCATAGGCCATTTTTTAATCGTTTTGAGTTTTTATGTCTTATTTTGTTGTTTTAAGTGTTTCTTTTTTGTCATTTAAAACATTTATGTTGAATAATATCAATTTTTTTAAAGTTATGAATACTCAAATATAAAATGTTTCATGAAATAGTTGTCAGACTGACAATATACTGTAAGCTCCAAAATTAACTTTGTGCTATATTTACTTTTGGAGTAGGAACATTCACATTCCTGCAACTAAGCTGAAAATATTTCTGTGTGAGAGGGTAGCTACTGCTTTGAAAGCATATATTTATAAATCGATGTTCATCTTTAGTGATATCGTTGAAAAACCCTTTAGAAAATATATTCTTTGAATATTTTAGTGTACTTTAGTAAAGTGCTTAGTTGATCTTTCCATGGGCACTCTTTACGAGATTTGTTTACATTTTTTGAGTCATTTTTCGACTAAATTTGAAGGTTTTTTTTCAATTCCAATACTGGTCACAATCTGACAATTTTAAGTCATAAAAATCTTCAACCGGGTAGTAACACATATATTCGTACCAAAACGCTCGTACATGCCAGTTAACACTAACTCCTAAAGGACCACATCTTACTGCCTGTTCAGGTTATACACGTATATGATAATTACTCTAATGTGGTAAAGATTAGGGAAGAAGCATTTTAGAGGAAATCTACCAGAATTTGTATGGAAGGAGAGTGGGAAACTATTTAGTAAAAACCCACCTCAGTAGACCCGAATGGGATTCTAACCCCGATCTCCGAATCTTCAGCAGGCCAGAATAGCACGTGATTGAAGCCTTAGGCTATTGATCCATTGAAGCTTTTTTTAGGGATGTTGAAGCCACTTCCAACTTAGGTCTATCAACCCATTTTATTTAGACTGCATTTATCCTACATTAATCTATGCATCATGTGTTACTACCCCATCTGGGCTATCCGCATATTCACACTAAGTAGATAATGTCTAGAAAATTATAGTTTAAAGGAAATATACTCAAATATTTGAGATGAGGGAGTGGTAATACTGCTTGTTAGGAAGTGTGTTAAGAGAAATTGCACTTTCATTAGCTTGGAGAGATAACCGGAAGACTACAGTGAAAGTAACTTAAGAGCACGTGTTTTAGTTTATTATATTCTTCTGCTGTGTCTCAAAGGTTTGTGTGGGTGAAATTTTACGCTAATTCTAAGGTATAATTGTTTCAAGCAATGATCAATATTATTTTTGCCAATTTTTCTTTTTTCGTGCAACTGTGAGTGGTTATTCTACATTTGACATAAATAAATACACACATAGCTCCATATTAATTAGTTTTTAAATATATTTTAATGATTTGGTATATTGCCCCAAATATAAAAGCCATAGCTCATCGAAAAATAACAAAAAAAATCACCCTCAATGCACCAGAATGGGATCCTTGCTCCAAGCTCCCTAGGACAGGCAAACCGGACAGTAATAACAAGTTTGACGCCTTGGCCCGCACTCTCCCCATTGTGGGTTGCACTATACGTATCAGTTTGTTATTAATAAAAGGTGAATTTAAAATAAATGGTACGGAACTCCGCGTGGACTTTATCGCTCTATTGTTTAAAAATGGAGATATTTACTCAAAACTCGTAATATATGTGAAACAAAATAATATACACTAGCAAACCCAAGCATAAATTGTACTATATTTATGTAAAACATTTTTTGAGTCCCGGTTTTAAATTTTTAAATTTTATTTTTAAAGAATTAATGTCCTCATTTTAATGTTTGGACCAATAGAAAATATCAATATTGGGTCCACAAGGGTCAACACTGCGTATTAAAATTTAGACTTCTGGTTAAAATTTTCGGAATTTTATTATGGGTTGCACATCTTCAGGTCATCGCATTGCTATTATTTTCCTTATTTATAAATTGTAACACATAAAAAAAAAGTAAATATTGACTATTGAGTCTAAAATTGAGATATATCATTGTTGTATAAACATTCCTCCTAAGAGGTTTAAGGAAAAATAACATACACTTTTAGAGAGACTTAAATTTAATTACTCTATGGCAGTGGAGAACTATTGCGTTAAACTTTAGGTAGTATCTCTTTACAACTAAAGTTCACAAAATTGTATTAATCTATTTGCCAATATCTCAGAAACTGTTGGTTTTATAATAATATATTTCATATACAAATTTTTAAATTTTTAATTGTACTAAAATTTTACAATGATAAGTTATTTAGTATCTCAAATAGTGGTGGAAATACGGAAATCTCCACTTCTGTAAAGTACCCTAAAAGTCATTCATGGGAAAATGAAAATATCCAGTTTATCTATAGTGTTAATAAACGCCGAGATACGAATTTTAAACAAACTCGTTTGAGCCGATTTTGAGAAAATAGGTTTTTTCTCCTTTCACTTTTTACTAAACAACACTTAATTTTGGGGTTAAAAAACACACAGGTAAACGGCATCGCAAATACCACTTTTTAGGTTTTGGGGGGGCAGGGGACGTCAACATCCATCAACATTTCAGGTTAAATTTTTTTACGGTCGCAATACTTTACCTTTAGCATTCGAAAAGTTAAAAAATATGTATATATCTGCGTATAGCTTGAAAGTTATTACTTTATAAAAAATATTTTCGAATAAAATATTTGTATTGTAAGTAGATCTACATATTTGTGACAATAGTTTCGGAGATATAATTTAAAAAAAAAGATAATTTACTCATCAGTCCGGAGACCTTAAAGTCATTTTGCTGAAATATGGAGAGTAGCCATTTTGTTTGTAATATTTATGAATGTTTATAAATGAAATTTCATCAAAATTGACTTTCTCTCTATTTGCCCTTCAGTAAACTACCCTTAATATTAGGGTTAGGTATCCAATTCCAGAAACCCTTCGGGGAAACCCTATGAAAACCTTAGATACCAAGTCTTAGCCTGGTCGGTAAAATGGTTTAAGCTATAGTTGGAGGTACAGACAGACAGACGGACGAAAATTTAAAAAAATCACCTTTTCAGATTCGGGGGGTCATGAAACATCAAGATTCATCAAAATCTCGAGCTCAATTTTTTTTATGATCACGATACTTTCTCTACATGTAAGATAGCGAGAAAGTAAAAAAAACCACTATTCCATTTCTTTTTAAATGTGTTTGTTGTTACCATCAGAATACTGGTGCGTTCTGTGAGGAAATGGTGGTGGGATCAGATGCTCAGTTATACCAACGACTAGACGAGGAATCGTATTGTGTTAGACATGGTCAACACTTTGCTTAAAGTTCAAACTCGACTTCGTCAACATAAGATGTTGTGGCGACCTTTGAACTATCCCTCCAGAGGCCACAAAGAAGATTGAGACAGAGGAGACTTACTCAGGTTCAATTCCCAAGGGTACAACAACGTCTCCTTCCATCTACTTCCAAAAATACCATCGGGACGTGCTCAAGCCAACTAAGTTGGGTTGTTTTATTTGTAAGCTTAAAAATAGGGCTTTCAACGGATTAATTCAAGGGGGTAGTTTTCTTAACAAAGGTTTTTTAACGCGCCCCTTTCGAACTAACTGATTATATCAAATTCGACATCAGCGAGTAATTAGAATAAGTGTCGGGCTTATTAAATATTATTTGTCGATGACAGGAATTTTGGGGTTTGAAGTACATCTGTATTATCCACTTCATTGGCAGCATGGTCTAAGGTGTCATTCGCCCACTAGAATAGACTGCCAATGATGTATATGTCAAGGTTCAAATCCCAATCGAGTGAATTATTGTAGTTTTTCCCCCTTAATGGTTGTCCATGCTACCTGCACGCTAATGCGGTCATACTTCCTCTAAATTCAACCTCTCTCATAGCAGGCCTACTAGCGTAATTATGACATAGGAATTTAACTCAAGAAAAATCCTAAATGGCTCCTCACTTTCCCTCCACGCATATGCGAGTGCATTTTGTATAAATTCTATAACCCTCGTTCTTACCCCATTATTATAAAAATTAGGACAGTCAGGATGGCCATTAGGGCGTGGAAGCATTAAAAGTAAATTACGATATCAGCACACGACTTAAAAACTAGTGTAAATCTAAAACATATATAAAACTCTTTCCTCAACTTATCACCGTTAAAGGAGAAGTCAAAGTTCCAAAAACTATCCATTTCTCAATCACACCATGAATACCACTCGGGAAATTTGGTTTCTTAAAGTGTGGATAAAATAACCAATATTTACGTTAATATGAGCGCAGTTTCTTTAAGTAGCTCGTCTGTCACCTGCAATTTAGTTTATTTTTAGCACCGTGCGTCTTAAACACCTATTCGGGATATACGTCTATTAAATAATTAATATAAATTATATAAAACGTAAATATTATATAAATACGCATACACAACTATTTACATATTTTTTTCAGAAGAAATAGCACAATAAAATGTCCATTGAATATCAACACACGTGCTACAAATCATTGAATTTACTTTATTGCCCATCTGTAATTAACTCCCGGTCATCCCAATAAACGAACCTGTGACCCCTGTTCCAGTAGGCAAACGTGCTACTGACTGAGAAAATGTCTAGTACTACTGTAGCAAAGAGGAGAGGAAGCAGTTCCAATATTTAGCACTAGAGCAAAGTGCGGCTGGCTCAAATCGAACTAAAAGATTGCGGCATTATTTCTTATTAGAGGAAATAAAAAAGTATAATTTTCAAAACTCTTCTTTTGTTATCAACGGTATCCTTAGCCCATCTTGGTCTACAATGCAAGGCCCCTTTACTCTGAAAGTAAGAAGTCTCATTCCAATGGAAAGCTAATAAAAACGAATTCTCCGCCTTACTATTGCTATCTTATTCACTTCCAACGATATTGCTCTTGGGCAGAAATGATATACTCAAATAAAGGGACAGTGCCACCTGGATACGGGTATCAAACCCAGGACCTTAGGCCTAGCGTGCAATGCTCCTACCAGTGAACTATCTGAGGATCGTCCAGTAATCAGGGTCATTCTTAACTTATTTTTTAAGGGAGAGTCTGTGATGGACATGGGAATATCATTGGCTACTAAGAGCTATTATTAATATCACAGCCATCAGCGACGTGATTGTAGCTTTATGCTGCCAAAAGTACACATATATTGTACGTTCCATGCGAATCAATATGGGAGATAGAAAAGCTATTAAATTAAATGTATATGAAAGGCAAAGCTTGGAGGATCTATGGCTTAACCTAAGAGCTAGGCATTAGAAGAGTAGTTCTGACTAACTATACCTGCATCAACGAGAAAAGAGTGACCAGGAAAACCATAGTGGTTAGAATCTTGACCACCCCACCAAATGCCATTTTTAACTTAGTGCGTGCGTGCGTGTGTGCGCATATATACATACATACAAACACATAATATACGTAACTAGTTGGTGTTTCCGTTCTTCGCACGGGGAATCTACACAGTAACTTCATTTTTTTAAATATATTAAATAAACCACAGAGGATAGTGGTCTAACAAAATATGAAATTATGTTTAAATATTAATCCTTTATTGGATTAAACTGTGATTTAAAAAACATGAACGTAAGTTGACTAATACGAGTATACTATGTCAAAATATAGATATAATCTGAACAAGTTTAAAAGCTGACATTTATTTTGAAGGTGGAATTATAACTTCTCTGTACACAATACTTTGAACTCTTGCCTGTGGGGGCTAAAAATAAATAAAGAAGAGTGTCACAGTACAAATAAATGGTTATTAAAGAGTTGTAATTAAATCCAATCAAAAGTGTTTTAGTATGTTCTTTTACATTTACCCGATTTAATCTTTTCATCCAATTTAACGTTTTTACTCAGTTTAACCATTTTACCTCTTTTATCCATTTTGCATTTTTGCCCTTTTTACACCTTTTTAACCTTTCTACCCTCTTTACCTTAAAGTAATATCCTTTTTTCCCCTAATGCCCTATTTACCCATTTTACTCTTTTCACCCTCTTTATCTTTTCTAACCCGCTAACATTTTTACCTCTTTTGGCCTTTTCGTTGCTTTTTTAAAAATCTTTTACCCTTATTTATGAACCCTTTTTAACAATTATACCATTTTTATTTTATTATGATATAATTTTTGCCCTTTTTACTCGTTTTTTCTTATTTCAATTTTTTTCCTCATATCTATCCTTCGTGATATTTAGATAATTTTTGCAATTTTGGTCTATTTGCCTTCTTTGATAATATTAATATTTTTTTGTAATTTTTGGCCTTTTTGCACTTTTTACACATTTTTACATTGACTACTCGGCTTAGCCCCGGAGAAATGTTTAAGAGTAAAAAGGGTAAAAAGTTATAAATAAAAAGTGTAAACATGATTTTAAAAAGGGTAAGACTGTTCACAATTTAAAAACTTATTAATACATAGAAGCTATTTATTAGATTTAAATAAAAATATTTAACAAATTAATATCTTATGATGGCGACATGAGAAGAAGAGTTTGTTGTATTTACCAAACTCATCTTGTATACTCTTCATGTCAATTAAACATCCAGACCATCAAACTACATTACCATTGTTAAACATATTAATCATGTTGCATTAAGATTTCTTAATTTTTTAGGTTTAAATTAATTTAAAAATTTACAATCAAATTTTCAAAATTCTTGCCTTAAGATATACAAGTTCGTGCACAGGGGTTACCAATATTTAAATTTATGCCCTCTGCATGCGGTAGACATCATGCAACACTCATGACTGATACACAAACTATTCATTTTGTTAGTATAGATGAATTATTATTATTATTATTATTATTATTATTATTATTATTAGCACCGCGTCTTACTGCCCGTTCGGGCTATACGCACAGTATAGATGAAGATGACAATAAATAAATATATTTTTAATTATATCTGTAGGTGAATCTTTCTCGAATATTAAGAAAAAATACCCAAAAATTTACATTTCATTTAGTTCTTACAAAAATCTACCCAAATTAATTAAATAATTTATACAACAAAAATAACGAATATTTTTAAAGAATTGGTTAAATGTGTTAGTAATCCGGGGTTAGTTGTATAAATTAGATGGTTACTTTGAAGGATTTGTCAAATCTGGTTTTTGAGTGGGAATTGATACATTGCATCATAATCGAACAATTTTTAACCTTTGCACATTTGTTAAAGAGTCTTAGCAGAAGCAGTATTTTCCAAACAATATTGGTGTGTAGAATTATAATATGGAAATTCATTCATACTCCCCAATTAGTTATTTTAACTGTGAAACTTTTGTTACATTTTAGTCTCACCTTGATTATGCTATTGTAATTACCCTAGACTTAATTGTATCTAGCTTAGGAAAATGCTGGGTTATATGGCAGTGCAAATGTTCGCTGAATTCTAGAAGGACGTCATGTGTACAAAGGCCTCGAAGCGCATGCTATTACATGGTAGCTTGTTAATATATTAAATTTTCTCACAAGGTGATAAGGATCAAATAGTGACCATTCTAAATTAATTACAACCAGTATTTGAAGCACTAACAAAAACAGCATTACTTACCCACTTAGGGCCGGTCTTATGACTCCTGGATAAATATTAATCTTGCAGATAAATATTTTTATCTGATGAATAAGTTAAAAGTGCGTCTTATGACTGCCAGATAGCATTTATCTGCCAGATAATACATATTTATCCAACACATTTTTATCGGGAGGTTTAAGTACCTGATAACTTTTATCTGAAAGTTAAAATGGTTGTTGTAATAGTAACGCGTTGTTTTTCACGAGGTTTCGCCTATCAGAATCTGTTTTTAGGTTAAAGTATAGGTTCACTTGTTTAGTAGGCACAGGCACAGGCTCTAACTATATAAAGTTAGAACATTTAATTCACACTTTTATATAAACTGACAAGCTATTTGGAGAGTTATAAATATAAGAACAAATTATCAAAATGTGAGTACAATAAATAAAACTTTGTAAACGTTATACCCAACTATTGGCTACATTCTAGCAGACACTGAAATTAGAACTTGCAAGACATCTTAACTTCTGCGCCCACGTAACGTCAAATGTTTACTTGCACTCGTTTAGCCACCATTATTTAACAAATGTTGAACGTTGTAGGTACTAGCCATGTTGTACGCATGTGCGCACCAGTAAAAACAATACCAACCTTATGTTTTATGCAAAACAATATATTTATTCTAGAGATAACTATCTGGCAGATAAATTTAGTTCATAATATGCGTAAAATATTAAAGTGGCTGATAACCTTTATCTGGTATATAGATTTAACCTCCCGATAGCAATATCTATACGGTAGTCATAAGCCCAGACCCTAGTCTCTGATGCAAGCAAATAATTTGTAAGCTTCTTGAAGAGAATAAGTGGCAACATGGACGAAGGTGATGGATACCGCGAGTTTCTTCAAAACTAATGAAACAAATCCTTTCATCAACTAACATTCATTACTGCCTCTAGGAGAGTAGACTTGAAGCTACATTAAGCTGCATATATTTACATGCACATGATCAAGACAATTATGGGCAATGTGCTCCATTATATATTGCTGAGTTGCGATATCTAGAAACAGAAGATTCAGATACATGGAGCTTCTAAGTGAAGGTAGCTTTGTGCTCAAAAAAAATAAAGTTCCTTTTCCCCCATTAGATCCTGATCAGGCAACTGACCAAGAACAAAAGAAGGTGGAGATTAGAGGTGGCATACTAGAGAAAACTACGGATGAGTACTTTAACATTCTAATATTAACAACAATAATTGTCAACAACTTTATGGACTACACTGGTATCGATGACAGATTTATTGGATTTTCTTACATGTTGCATTTATGTGCTGGCCAAATTTAAATTTTAAGCCACACTGAAAGTAATGTTCTAAATTATTTGTATCAATTTCCAGCTGTTCGCTTCAATTTTGAAATTCTATATGTGCAGATATCATTCGGTTCTTCAATAAAGTAATTTGATTTATATGTCAAACTTATACTCTATATTACACCAAAAAAGTTTTTTTCATTGATTTTAGGAATCTTGAGGGGGTCCACTTTCCCATTCACTGTTTCACTTTGAAATGTAAGGTTCAGACTTTAAGGGTTGTTTGGGGTGGTTCTTTTACAAGTCTGACTAATTTCAATCTTATACTACACTGAAAATTAACTTATTATTTTAGTTTTGAAAAATTTGAAAACCCACATTTCACTAGACTAAATAGTAACTATTTAACACTTGAAGAGTACTAGCGAAAAATAGTGAGAGTTCAATTTTTACTCAGATTGAGTTAATGCTGCCATCTATTAGACAATAATGAGACCTTTATAATGTACAGTATTATCGATGTTGGTTAAAAGATGTTTCTGTTATATTAAAATTAATTAAAAAATATTTACTAGGATCATTATGGAGTATGAGATATAAATTTGCTGTCCTAGAAAATGTGTGTATTATGACTTTCCCTCTTTTTACTTTGTACCCTTCACTTATTTTGTTGTTGCAGTAATCCCTCTACATCCCTAGCAAATTTAAATTTTCTCCTTCCCTACTTTTTTCTTTAACATTTTCAGTATTCGGTATGGCCTTTATTCCTTCTTTCCAAATTTCAGCTTTCTACCACACTAAAAAGTAGTTGTATCCGTTAGTTTTGGAAATTTCAACCCTCCCAACTCCCATATAAATAGCATTTACTTAAAAATTTCGAATTTTAAGACAATTATGGCTATCTAAATTTGTCTTTCTACATTACTGCCAAATTTAAGTTTTCTACCACAGTTAAAAGTTTTGTTTTATGTTTATACCTCCCTTAATGTTTCCCAAATCCCAAAGTCACAGATAAAGAAGTAAAAATTTCAGATCTTAATTTTTATTTGTAGATTTATTTTTATCTGACTGCCGAATTTCAGCTTTCTAACACACTTGGAAGTAGTTGCTTACTATTAAGTTTTCAAATTTTGAACACCCCCTTCCCCTTCCTAGCCCACTTTTTCCAATTCACTCTTAGAAATTTCAAATTATAGGATTTATTTGGGTATTTGAAGTTGTCCCTCCAATTGTCTGTCAAATTTTAATTTGTCTACCTCAACCAAAAGCTTGTATTTCTAATTATTATTTCACACAGCCCAATTTTGAAATTCTTCAACTAGAGATTTTTCAATGTACTCATATTTTTGGGGGTTCAGATAGAGTGAGAAACAATTTAGGAAATAAATAATGTACACCCGATTAGGATTTGAACCCTGACCTATCACCGTCAG
Source organism: Timema douglasi (assembly GCA_901482245.1). NCBI lineage: Eukaryota > Metazoa > Arthropoda > Insecta > Phasmatodea > Timematidae > Timema > Timema douglasi. Next base: position 140,408 of record CABEEJ010000753.1, read on the forward strand.
CAAACAAGTCTTAATAAACTTCCCATTTTGATCTTATCCTCACCGATGTGAAACAAATGCAGCTACTGTGTATTATTAATATTATTTTATAGTAATCAACGATACCATACATAAAACGTGCTATAAAACTATAAATCTATAAAAAAATACGATTTGAAATATGAGTAAATGAAAGTAGATATTTAACCGCCGGATATACCTCTTTATATCATGTTCTTCCTATACTCTTCCTTTTGAAATCAACAGTTGATATGCTAAATAAAAACTTGTTGAAAAACTTTCGCAATATTCATGTTGTTTTATAAGGGACATAGAATGTTTATTTATGTTTTACTAAAAAAGCCCTAAAACTACAATACATATGCTAATCTATTTTTATGTAAGATGAATATACTATTGAATTTAGCTAAGAATGTTTGCGTTGAGACTTTAAACGGCTAAAATCAGAAACCACAGTAGTTTTACTACAAAAAATTATGATCGATATAATTTAAAAGTGATAGCTAATATTATAGTGTGGAAAAATTATAATTGCTATTCAACACCCACATAGGTGGAAACGTGTTTGCTTATAACTACCAAACTCAATTAGACTTGTTATCTAGTTATGAGAATCTCAGGGTTTAAACACGGTCTCGGTATACTGATTTTTGTCATTCATTGTTGTATACTGTTTCTCACTCTCCGTCCAAGATAATTCAGGCACATTTATTCTATAATATAGCTTACTGTTCCCTACCTCGGTAATGTAATTAAATTATAACTACACGATCAAGTAGTAAGATGCAGTGAGAAAACTATATACAAATCAACACCAATTTTTAATCTCTAAATGGTATTCTTTACTTCATATTTGTTAGTTACATTTTATTTCCTATCTTGTTTCCTTCTAAGTTTTACCCCTTTATTTTGTTTCATCCTTCTTATTTATCTTCCTATACAAATTTACTATCTTCTTCTTTCTGGCTGGCCGTTTGTAATGTAACGCGTTCCTAATATATACAGGTTTGTAAATATTTCAATAGGCTGGACGAATTTCTTGGCTCCCTAGAGCAAGGTTAGTTTAAGTCACTATTTTAGGACAAGTGCAGGCTAAATAGCACAAAACACTCAATGCTTCTGATATGACTGATATTACTAAAAACATAGCTTTGGGAACATTTCTTCAGATATCTTCCTTTCCAGTTGGTATTTTATCAAAGACCGATCAGAAGGGAATTTACAAAATTAGCTTTTACTTTTTGTAATAATGAAAAATATGATCACATATCGGCCAGATTTGTTCATAGTTTTGAAGTAAAAATTTTTTAATAAGATTTTATTTTAGACAAATCTACTATAAACTATGCTCTCTCTATATTAAACTCATATGCCTTTTATTTATCCTTGAATAGCAATAATCAACCCAGTTATAAATAGTTTTTACTCTCTTGCACATAGCATTTAAATTACTAATATTAGTCTTTGCTTTTAATGAGATTATATATCTTTAAATATAAATGTATAAATACTATTGTCCATTAAAACTCAAAGCAATACAACACTATATTCTTAAGATAAATCAGGAAATATTTCTTACGGATACTATAAACGGTTTCTGAAATGGCGAGCAAATACTCATGAGTAATTTTTCTTATTTTAGCACAACGTATTCTATCCGTTTGGGTTATACGCTTATGTACTAGCTACACCAAAGAGTTTGGGATTAGGTAGGTTGAATTTAGAGGAAGTGTAACCTTATTTGCGTGGAGGGAGAGTGAAAATCAATTTTAGAAAAAAAACTCAATACATCCGACAGTTATTCGAACCCTTATCTCCCTGCCATCAGAAGTATAGTCGCATACGATGGTGAAACCTTAAACCATGCAGCCACAGAAGCTGGTTACGATTTAATTGTAACTTTTTCAGTTTAATGAAATAAATTACAATTGATAGCCAATATTTGCAAATGATACTTTAAAATTGTTTATTTTCAACTAAATAGGTATAAATATTCATTTGAGTAATTTAATGTTAGTAGAAATCAATGTACTTTTATATTGATATAGAAAGTGTATTTAAAAACAATTTTGTAATATCAATATTTCAATAAATTAATTGTAATCTAATCTCTGTAATTGATTAAATACTTACATACGTACACACACATATACATACACACACACTTACATACATACCTACATACATACATACATACATACATACATACATACATACATACATACATACATACATACACACACACTTACATACATACCTACATACATACATACATACATACATACATACATACATACACACACACTTACATACATACCTACATACATACATACATACATACACACACACACACACACACTTACATACATACCTACCTACATACATACATACATACATACATACATACATAATCACGTCATTTCCTTAAGTATTAGGCAAGAAACTGTGCATGTATCTAAAAAAAACTCCATTATTAATCCATCCTCACTAACGTTCTCCATATTTTCCTATCCTTGCATACTTCTTCGCTTCAACAATATCCATACATCAAGTCATGTATTATCTTTAATTCTTAAAACTATAAATGTATCTCTTTTTCCCACATTATCCGATCACATTTAGTCATGTCTTACATGGCCTACCCCTTCCTTATGATCCACACACACTCTACCTTCATATATTTTCTTAGTCACTCGGTCCACACTCATCCTCTCAACATGCCTAAAACAACGTAACACGCTTCTTACAAATTTACCTTTAGGATTTACTTTCAAATCGTACTCCTTGAACACCCATACATTACTGACTCTGCCCATACGAGTTTTTCCACATACATTTCTTTGATATATGTAATTGACTAGCATTTATATTATTATTATTATTATTATTATTATTATCACCACGTCTTACTACCCGTTCGGGTTGTACGCACTTACGCTAATGTGTAATGGTAGGGTGATTGTGAGATGAAATGAAGGACCTACAGTTTAACGTGGAATCCGAACCACGGTGGCGACCTGGCATTCCTCACATTCACAAGATGTCTAGCATTTAAATACCATATAGTTTGTTAATATACAAATATTTAGGGCATTAAAACAAATAAGATATAAAATGAAGGTTTTCAAGCCATGTTGGTATTAAAATAATAATAATATTTAACAGTTTATATTTACTACACTAAGAGATTATCTAATGCATTTTTTTAACTTAATTAATTTTATATTAGATCATCAAAATTATTTTAAAACCATTGCTATAAAATAGTTTTAAAATCAAAATTTAAGACGCTCCTTTTAAACGTGATAATTTATTTTAAATATTAATAATGGGGGAGAAAATGAATAGCACCAGTTATATAGGTGGATATTTCTCGTTACTTGTTGAGAAGCCTAAAGAAACATGGAGGCAGCGGTATTATACCATTACTCACTCACGTTTGAATGAAATTTGTTTTCTAGTCCTGGTGATATATCATTATTCGAAGTGCCGTCTGGTAATACAATAACACCAACCGGTTTCCAAAACGAAAGGGGGGGAGGGGTAATTTAAAGGAAAAACGGAACATATCACAAAAATGTTTCAAGCACAATTATTATTTTCAGATAATATCTTTTTTTTTTCATTTAAAAGGTGAGACATGTAAACCTATATATAACCAACCCTATTTAACTGTGTTCATGTGCATGTGGGCTAAGGTGTGAACCTCTTCTGGTTTGATTTATCTGTGACACGGGGATTGGGATTTGAATTTCAGCTGAGAAAAATGTGGTTTTTTTTCCTTAATTTCTTTTCACACTCTCTCCATGAAAGTTTGGTTACATTTCTTATAAATGCTATCTTCCCCAAACCCACCCATTAGTGTAAATATACAAACAGGCTGGTGATAAAGCCTGAACAGACAAAAAACACTACCATCTACCGGGTTTGTTTTGAATAGCAGGGTAAGACATAACACATGTTTCAATATATAATATTAAGCTGGTGACCTGGTGGTCTAGGGGTAAGGGGTCAGACTTCTGTGCTGGAGGTCCGGGGTTCAATCCTCGGTCCCAGCACAGATTTATCTGATTACCAAACCCTTCCTTCACCTCTGACAAGAAGTGTATTAATCACAACTTGTGAATGTAGGGAATGCTAGGCCTTCACCGTGGTTCGGATTCCACGTTAAACTGTAGGTCCTCCATTTCATCTCACAATCATCCTACCATTACACATTAGAGTAAGTGCGTACAACCCGAACGGGTAGTAAGACGCGTGCTAATAATAATATTAAGCTATTTTACAGAAAAATTCTCAAATAATGTCTTATAGACCTAAATTAGTTATGTAGGGATTTAGGGACTATTATTTTCTACTTCTTCTACAAAAATAGGTGTAATACCTCTTTTTATAATATTGGTTCAATGTTAATCTGAAATTCAAATCTGATTACAGTAACTATATTTAGATATACGTTTTGTTTAAACGTAACCAATAAATAAATAATTTTAAACTCTTAATAATTCACTGTGAAGATATTCAAATAGTTTTTTAGACGATTAATGTAAATAAATCATAGAATGGAACAGACTGATTAATCAACAACCAAGCGGTAATTTAGGTAGAGATCAAATAATACTAAATATATAAAAAAATTGAAAATTAACGCTCTAAATGAGATTAGTTGTAAGTAATCTTCTTACGCAATTAGGATAGAGCACTGAAAGATATTTATCAACTTGTAATGAGATTAATAAGCCATTTACATGAAAGTTTTTGGACTTAAAAATCAAAGGGGAAAAAAACATTCAGAAATAAATTAAAACGTCCGTTTCTTATCCGACACCGCAAATATTTATGGAAACACTTCTTGTTTCCCCATTTTCTCTTCTCTCGCATATTTTGTGCTATGATATAAAAATCTCCAGTATTTTCGCCATCATAAATTTTATCATTTGTTTTTTCATCTTGAATTTTTGAAGGTAATTTTATACTCTTGCCTCAGTTGAGGTTGTGTGGCTTAGTGTTAATAATAATAATATTTAGCACCGCGTCTTACTACCCATTCGGGTTATACGCTTTAAGTACTAATTACGATAATGGATTAGGAATTGGGAAGGTTGAGTTAGAGGAAATGAACCCGCATTTGCGTGGAGGGAGAGTGGAAAACCATTTAGGAAAAACCACCCCCAGTTCACCCGACCGAGATTCGAACCTCGATCTCCCCGTCCTCAGCAGTCGAGCTCAACACGACAAGCGCGTTAGCCGATTACGCCACCGAGGCGGGTGGCTTAGTGTTAAAAAGATTAACCTTTACTATCCACATTTTGCTTCGTTTTATTTCTTAGAAAAAAGAAAAAGTTTTCTATTAAAAATGGATCACATAAAATTTGTTTGGATATACAATTATTTTTAAATTGGTGTTGGCACATTTTTAATCAACCGTACACAACTTTAATATAAAATTTAATTTTTCCACCGTGTCTTCCTACTGTCCAGGCAATATATATATATATATTCAATTAATCTTATGGATTTGGAAGGGAAAAAGTATAATTTCGAGGAAATGTATCTGAATTTTAGAGAAGGAAGATTAGGAAATAGTTTTGGAAAAACAACTTTCAGTACACCTATCTGGCATTCTAGCTATGACCTCCCATCACCATCAAACCAGATTAAACATAATTGACACAATATTTTATCCAAATTTTATCTTACTGTAAAATAAATGTGAATAAAACCTTTGAAAATGCAATTTGATATAAAATATTACATTTTATCCAATAATAATTTTTTAATTGATTTCGGTTTAAGTATGAGAGAGAAACCCTGCAGTGCCGTTTGAAGAAGGTTTTATAAGTAGCCTACTAAAGAAAGGGTTTCATAAGCCTCAATAAAATGGTAAAGAAGGATTAAGGATAAATCATAGAAACTAAAAGTACACCTTCCTTGGTGAAGACTAGAAAACCGCCATAATTTGGGATGAACCAAGTGCAATGCAATTATATCGGTGAGAGTTAATGAGTGATTCGAGAATCATTCAAACTTTTATCAATACGATGCAAAATAGAAATATACTGTTGTCAACGCAAAATTGATTTTGAGCATATGAGCATAAAGGTGTTTTTCCATTAGTGTTTTGTCACTGCGACACAAATAAAGACAGATTGACACTCTCTCATTTCATTTAAAGTTTGGTTTCAAATAGCTTCAACACACTTAGTGCGGTGGTCGACCTGTATCCCATTACATAGTGCATGCGTACTGAATATAGTTTATTGGGTATAATAAGTGAATCGTTGTGAGGTCGAGCAGACAAAACTGAAACTATTATGAATCACGCCAAGCGGACATTGTGGTCCACGCCAAAACCGTTTAATGGTCTTAGAGCTCCTCACGGGATCACCTTTCTTTTCTGCTCTCGTTTTCAGCAAATGTTTGCATCAATAGTAGGGCAAACTTAGTTTGTGAAAAACCCTACGAGTCAGATACAGTTGTAATATAGTTTAATTGACTTGTATTTTCACCTTGAGTAAGGATATTATTGGCTATAGTTTGTTGGATCATATTAAGCCTCAGCAAGATCATCTAAACTTCTTACTCATCTTTTTAGTAAGAATGCTTTTTAAACTTTCTTTTCAAGAACAAATATGATGCTGTTACTGCTGTAAGGGTAATTGTAATTTTATAATTTTGATTCCCTGAAATCTAAAGAAATATTTTTTAAAGTTTTCATTCCCTTTTCAATAATATCGAAATATATCCCTCTTAAATATTAGTTGCCTTTTTTAGTTACATGAGCCTTCACGTTATTTGTTTAAACTAACTAAATTAATATGAATGTAATTTAAGTAATTTAGATGTATGTTAAATTAATTAATACATCTAAATTTAAAAACGTGGAATTTTTTGATGGGGGAGGGCGGTAGTGGAGTCGCCAAGTTTGTATAGTCCTGCTTTCAACACCAACAACCAATTTCTTCGAAGCGACCCTCTAGGAATGCTATACGACCGAAATGGGCCGGCTACGCCTCAGCTTCATTTTGAAGAATTGAGGTTCATACGCGCCTTGGAATCCAATAATGTGCTTGCTGTTGAATTGAACGTCCGTCACATGACGCGTGAGCGTGTATGTGTGTTGAGGGCATGACTGTGTTGCTTGGCTGATGTTAGAAATATCTTCCTCTCTTGACCTAACCTGGCCATGTATGGTCCTATTTCACTATTTTCATCCCCAAAGATTCCTAGATCTAATTCCAACTACGTGACGTCAATTCTGTTTACTCTTCCCCACACCTAGTTTTCTGAAAACGATCACATGGAAAGCCAAATTTTAAACTTAAGTTTCTCCCTTCTCTACACCATGCTCTCCTCCCACTGAATGAAAATAAGACAGAACCTAAGAAAGAAGAAATTGTCTTACATTGTGTGTAAAACCTGTATTTAAATTGGAATCAAATAAATGAACTTTTATCAAAATTTTGAATACATAATTTTAATACTACAATATATTATTTACTCCCTATATTACTGCTAATCTAGGGTGTACACAATTAATCACAAAAATTGGGTAAGAATGTGTAATTTTGAATTTAGAGAAAATATACATGAATTTATGTAGAGGAATAGTAGTAGGCCATTTAGTAAAATTTTTCTTTGATAAAATTAATCAATAAAATTCATTTCACGTGTCTACCGATATTTCGACAAAATCCGTAATAAACTTCCCACGATGATTATTTGTTGTTCTAGTAGGCGGTTAGGCTTGTCTTGCCCTGTTAAAAACATTCTTTCCTTGAGCAGCAAGCCCCAAGGGAAAGGGGGGAAATAGGGGTTAGGGGGTTGCGACTCGGATCATCCTGCTACACTTTTCAATAAATTCTACATGACTCTACAATTTTAATCATATCGATATGTTCCGTTGTCAGGAAAAATATATTGTGATCTACAAAGCAGTTCCTGGAGCGTACGAGCCTTAAAAAATAAAGAATGGAACGTATTTCAGATTTAATCATTAGCTTTGAAATTCTATTCTTATAAGCATAGCTATTTTATTTAAAAAGTAAAGTATCTTTCAGATGGTTCCTCTTATAGATAGTCTCTACTGCTACCATACGGAGTTGAGTAGGTTTCATTCCTCAAAGTTTCACAACTCATTCTGTATATCTACATTTAACTACATTAATTGGATAAATTTGAGAAAAGTTGGATGTTAAAAAGGAACTGTATTAATATTAGCGTGAAGAGAGAATGAGTAATTATTAAAAAAAAAATTCAGTACACCTGAACTGGATTCGAACGTCCTGAACTCTCAATCACAAAGAAATCAAACTATATACACTTCTAAATTTATTCCGAATGCCCATTGATAAGGTTCCAAGCTTAGTTTTCTAGTCTGATTTTATTGGGGGAAAATAAGCCTGGATGGATTTTTAAAACTGGCTTTTAACTTTAGCGTAATGTCTTATAAAATATTTTATTAGTTCACGTTGGCAATTATTAATAATGCTTTATTTTAAACGTTAATATTAAATAAGGATATTATTTGATTTAAAACTAGATTAAAATTTAAGAAAATATGTTTGATATTTATTTAAATAATTTGTCATTTGAAATAAAACAGAAGAGTGTTGACTAGATATATTTTCTAATAAAAAAATATATTTACACATCAAAAGGTAACGGCGAGATGATTATAATTATGTATGTATTGGGCGTCACTCCTAGGAACTAGGATAATATAATAATAATAAGCATTAACTTGACTAACTCTGAGAGTGGTGCGATGGCTCTTAACACTCGAGACCATGGTGTGTGCTCGGGAACGTTTTACTGGATGATGCAATGTTAATAATAATTACACTACCTTACCTACAACATTGGTATGCTGTAAATCTCTACAAGAGTTGAAGAAAAATAAAACATGAACAATTGAAATTAAAGATGGATCATTGAATGAAATGTACTAATTTTAAACTACAATTTTTTTTAAAAAATTGAAATTTGTGTGTGTTATTATTATTATTGTTTCCTTGTCACCACATCCCAATACTACCTATGGAAATACGAGTAAATACAATTCTAATCTGACCAAATAAAAGTAAAATATATTGTATTACATCTATTCTTAAATAAAATTAATCAATTAAAAAAATAATCTCTGAATATGTTTAAATTTAGGTATTTATAATACCAGAGTAAAGGAGAAAATAATATAGTATAAGCATATTGGAGTTTTTATTAAAACAAAAAAAATTAAATGTTTAGTAATGTTGAAAAAATCAATGGCGTTAATATTTTGACATAAAATAACATATGATCTAATGCTCTGGATTGAATAAAGTGTCTGTTTATATTTAGTCTTTACTGAAGGATTTACATTAATCCTGGACTCTTGATGATAAAAAGAGAGAAAATAATTATAGATGAAGATTTGACTGGATTTAACCAAGAGAATATGCTGTATTGAAATAGCAAAAATGTAAGAAATTTGTTTCCTCTTATTAATTGCAAACAATCCACAGTTTTAGGATATTAATAGGCTTTAGTTTTTCCCTAGACACTCAGATATATTAATATACCACTTTTAAACAAAGTTTCCACTTTTAAAATAAATGTATTAAGGAACCACAAATATTTGGTTCCATACTTTAAGAACGCCGAAGAAAAATAACTTAAATCTTATTTAAAAAGGGTTCCAGAAATCAAATTTAAAAACGTTCTATTTTTTTTTCTGAGTCCAAAAAGAAAACTTATACATTAAAGAAAAAGACAAAATTTTGACTATAGATTAGGGATGAATATAAAATAAAATGCAAATTTAATATAAAGATTGAAATATATGTAAATGAATATGAACAATGTATCTTAAAAGAATTAAAATGTTTCTTTCCATCTGTCAAAATTGAAATCCGTGCTAGATTTGAGGTATTTACATCACGTATTTTTCTTTTCTTACTTCTTTTAAAATCACGCGACACTCCACTCACTGGTTTAACAAACTTGACTTGAAATAAAATAATGGCCGACATTAAAAATAAATAAATAAGAGTCAACAAATTTCTTAGAAGGATAATTAATATGTTTGATAAAAAGGTAAATGTTCTTCTATAGCTCAAAATGTATTATTCTAATTATTTTAAACGGTGTGACACTATTTTCCTTTGGTTCTATTGTGAATTGATGTAAATAGTATTATTTTGTCACGCATAGAAACACAGCACGTTATATTGTAGTCGAACTTTGAAGTAAAGCATTTAAAACAAAAATAAATTGTAAAATATTTACAAATTAAAAAAATATAAGGAAATACATGGTAAGGTGGCAATTAAGTTGAAATTTGTTTATATTAGTTTTAACTAAAAGTGAAGTAAACAAAAGTTTTGATATATTGAAAATCCCTAAAAAAGGAATTTACAAGTATATATTTGATCCCGGGACATATTGATATTTTAAAAACTTGGATGCTACGTTTAAATTTACTTTCAAACATATTATAATAATGTTTGTGGCCAGTTTTAAAAATTCGTTCAATCCAATTTTTAATCAAATTTAATCTGAAAATGAAAATCACCTGCTTAAATTCGTCCTTAATCTGTAAACTCTATTGTTGAAATTTGCTTTTAACAAGGGGTTTTTACTTGTATACAAAACAAATCAAACTGTGGTTTTATTAAATTTAATGGTCTTATTTTACTATGAATAACACAATTTTTGACTTTATTATATGAAAATAAAGTATTGTAATCATGAAAATGTTTGATTTCTTAGTTATGAAGAACCATTCCATTATATGGGCCTTCAAACACCCCCCCCCCCCCCAGACAATTCTGTCTGTTCCTGGACACAGATAAAAAAAATTGATTTAGTTCAAATTTGATATTTAAAAATTATATGGCTATATCTAGGAACATTTTTATTTAGAAACTAGCCATTAAGTCAAGTGTAGTTGACAGATGAGTGATTTTTGAACATTCCAAATTTTTTGATAATGGGTCTAACAATGTAGATTAAAATGTATATATATGAGATGTTGGACTTAAAAATAACACTTTATATTTTTATTTTTGGATAAATATTTGTTTAAGGATAGTTTACTGATAAGGGAATTTTGAAATTTTAAATATTTTGAAAATAGCTCTGACATATTTTTTTTAAATGTATATATGGTGAACTTAATATGACAAATAAAAATGTTTACATTTTTTTTAGGAAAAAAAACGTTAAAGGGTACTTATGACTGGTTTTTTACAAATTTGAAATATTTAAAAATGACTATGACGATTTAGTTCAAAATGGGTATCTGTTAAGAATTTTACACTATAAATGTTATTTTCTTAATATTACATAGTACCTATTTGACAACTCATTCTTTGAAAATTAAATCTCTCTCTATCTCTCATATATATATATAATCAATGAAGCTTGATCGATTTTGTTTGAAATAGGTATTAGAGGGCTATTTGACACGATAAATGATAATGTATGGTTATTATATTCTTAAATAAATTTATTTAAATTTGTTAAGTGATTATAAATTTTAGGTTGGTTAGGATTTTTCAATAATGGCTTTAAGATTTAGTTTAAAACGGGAATCCGAGAATTTTTTTTATGCTAAATTAGAATATATTTTTATTCTTAAGATTATAGTTAATTTGAGTGTAGCTTACAAATATCTTAATTTGGAAAATTTGACTTTAAAAAAAAAATAATTATAACCATTTTGTTTAATATATATAATTGTATGCATAATGATATATATATATGAAGAGTTTGGTTTGTGGTTAACAAGTTTATATTTTTTTCTAAGGAAAATTTACTTAATGGCTGTTTACTGAAAACCTATTTTTGAACATTTTTTTCAAGCTTAATGTGAATGTTTTTTACAATGTGTTATACAACGTATTTATTAAATTTTGAAAATGACAGGTTTAAATGATATTTCAATATTAATTCAGCCACTTGAATTAATTATTTACATGGCACTTTATTTTGAAAACCAATTATTGCTGAGAAACTATTATGCTTTCCAAAATGTACGGCTATAACTCTAAAACAGTGTTGGGGAACTATAGTGAAAGTAAAAACTTTCAGAATTACAGGAGTAATGTTGGGGGCCAGAAGTTGATCGACATTACAACAGAGTATACCCAATATATATAATGCACAGATAAAGATACATTTAGTTACATCTGAGAATTATTGGTAGTTATAGGACGGATGCCTAGCTTACGATGACATTTCTATACTTAGACAATGGTTTCTGTTATGAACCATGAAACAATTGCATTTCCCGTTGGGGATAAAGGGCTAGTTCAAAAACATGAGTTAATTTGGGGACAAAATGAATAGCAGACCAGTTGTTTCTGGGATTTTATAGGAGGATGGAAATTAAAATATACTTTTACATGGTCTAGGAATAGGGTATTTTACCCACATCCAGTTATTATGTACAAGCTGCTATATTTGTAAATAAAGGTATACAGAATGTTACGTCATTAATTTAACTATTTACAAACACTACACTTTTTTATTCGATGGTTAATTGTATGTGTTTTCACAATTAATTAATAAGCAGCTCTCCATAAAATATTCATATCTGCATACATTGTAATATTTTAAAGCATTAGTATAACAACTTTAATGATTATTTTTAAGTTCTTTAGATGATTATGACAAGATTATGAAATACTTTAAATAATATTATGAAGTTGTGTCAAATATATGTTTTCTGTTAGGAATGTTTTTAACAATAATATTGATTTTATTTGATAAAGTTAAGTTAAAAGACTTTAATATTTTATCTATTATACTAAATAAAGTAGTCCCTGTTAAAAATTATGTAATGCTGGTTTAGAATCTAATTTAAACCTACCATAAGAATTTCTAACAAAGTAACTCGCCCGATTTTACTCTGGGCTGGATGAGATTGAAATATAAATTACCAACTTTGAACAAATATACAATATTGTCTAATCACGAAGACTCTTTGGTTTTCATTAAATAAAACATAACATTGGTATCATATTGCTATATTTGGGTACATATGAGTAATCAGATGTTAATTTGTACCTTATTATTCATTGGTAAAATAGCTAAACGTTTTTTATGTGTGTCTGGGCTAAATCACTCGTAGCCCAGTTGAAGATTATCTGATAATTAGGCCCTGTACCGTTGCCCAGAGGATGTCTGAATGTACAGTACGTATCGTGCGTTCTTTCCACAAGGATCTTTAAATAATGGTGGCATTGAATATGAGGGCGTGAAACCAGTGGAAACTCTTAAATCTAACTTAAGCCTAATCAACCAAACTCTGGTGACTGTTGGGATATTTCACTTTTCGAGAAAATTATCCATAGTACCAGATGAGAACCGAACCCGTGACCCCTAGGTTGGTACCCAAGGACACTGACCACTATAATACAGTCTGTTAACTAAATGTAATCAAATTCGTTAACTCGTTTTCTAACAAATATATTATATTATAATTTTTAGCTTGGAGTAAATAATCATTAATTTTATGCTTAGACACATATGTTAACCATAGGGTATATGATAAAAATATTACTGAAGGACAAAATGGAAGAAAAGAGGTCCAATTGCTTAGAATTTACTTCCTATATTATACTAGAAAATAAAAATGTTGTAAAGATTGTTAAATTTATTTAAGTCACATGATAATTTTAATAATCATAATACTAAGGTGATTAGCTTAGGAAATGGGATTTATAGTTAGACTATTAATTTTATTGTAGTAATCTCGTATGAATTACAAAACCTGACCGTTACAAAAGTTACTATAATTATTTAATAAATTCAAACGTCAAGTAATGGAATCTAGAGCTGCCAATTTAAATAGATATTACTAATATCTATAAAACCTATATTGTAATCGAATATTATCAATGATGACTAAAAATATTATTATAAAAGTTTCTTATCAGAATTCTACCATGTTTATTGAGTACGGGTTTTTCCCAAATGGCTTACCACTCTCATTGCCCACAGATGCGGGCACATTTATTATAATTCAAAATTACTTATCACTACCCAATTAGTTTAATTAATGTGAATTAACCAGAACAGATATTAGGACAATGTGAAAAACATATTATTGTGCCTATATTTTACCTTTAATACTTCAGAATTCTTATACATACATTTTATAATTTAAAACCCGTCGGTTCGTGGATAGGTACAGAAGAGTATAGGTTTTTAAAATGAAATATTGCGTGGCTAGTTACAGAAGGTTCCGGTCAGACAGCGCCACTGACCTGTTTCCACAAAGTGGTTACGAGTTTATTAATCCTCTAGGCTCATTTGTCTTTGGGACTCAAAGTTTTCCTAGGGTCTTTCCTAGAGGGGTTCGGAAGGTGGGTTGTGGTTACCCTCTCGTAGAATGAGAAGGGAGGAACAGGGGGCAGAGTATGTTGTGGTTAGGGGACCCACACAAAGTATAGAAGGGCTGGTTTTCGGGGCTTTGGGCTCTTTGGGTAAAAGGTGGGGTTGAGAAAGGGGGTGGGGGGTAGAATGGGATAGGAGAAACTTACAAAGGCAATAAAGGTTTTAGGTGAAAGTGTTTGTCAATTCTCTCAAGTTAAAAGTTTTATCCAGTCAACCTTTATTTGGGCCACGCAACGTTTTGTCATTAAAACATTTATTAACAAAGCACGACCAAATATAGTCCATTGAATAATTAAATCAAATCACTGATAGTAATATCCAATTAATTAAATGGATTTAAAATGTTAAAAAAAAATCATTACTATCTGTGTTCACACACCCACATTTTAATTTTTAAATTAGTTTTAATGAAACATGTTTTGTAAATGTGTTGTTCTTCCAGGAATACAAAATATAATGAAAAATCCTATAGATTATTTCACTAACTAAACATTAAATATGAATATGAAAATCAGTCACTTTTAAATAATATTTGTACTATATATTTATCAATAAATAATCACATCAAATGTAACATGATTAATTTACAGATATATCGCAAAAATAATTAGTTTTGTTAATAACTTAGTTGATAATTAACATTATTATTATGTACTGTACATACTGAATCATGTACAATTAAATATGAACGAGCAACAATATAAATTCCGATCCTAAGTCTCTGTGATGGTTTCTACTAAATAGCCGATAATCACACAAGACTTTCACAGACATCGCCTTAAACTATGACCGATGAATTATTATAAGTACAGGAAAAACTGGATCGCTTAGTGACGAGAAAGTATTAGTTCTCTAACCCAAAGGTCAGGAGTTTGACTCTCGTATCCAAGTCTCATGATAAGGTGTCAACTATGATTGAGTGTGTTCTTAAAAACTGCATCAATATGTACGAAATTATTATTTCAATGTATTTTATACAAATAATATAATTATATAAAATTTATTGTATTGCAAATATTATATAAAATATAAATTAAGTCTAATAATGTTACAGCTTTTTTCTATTATATCTATAGAGTGGTTTTTATCAAACATGATGGTTTAATGTGCGTACCGGTTAAAAGCCACATATAGGAAAAACGGCACTACACATATACCTATAAAGAAAAATATGGCAAGTCGTTAGATTCATAACTGTTTTCCCCCAAATTCTAATATGGTAGTTTCACTTTATCGGGGGAAAACAATGATGTATTTGTAAATAACATTATACAACTTCATATTAATTACTATTTTAATTAATTGTATGGTTATTTATTCATTTTTCCAAATATATATTATTTTGAGTTTGGTGTGTTGAAACTAATAATAATATTATCATTCTTTGTAAAACATAACCAACCATATCAGCGATTTAAATCTTATTTATAAAATAAAATTTGATATTACTTCCTTTAAACCCCAGAAATAAGTAATATATATTTTTTTTATATTTGGTACAATAATAGGTCATGTGTGCATTTTAAATTGAAAGTTAGGCTAGTAGTAAGAGTTGAAAAAATGTAATTCGTTCTGAGTACATACATTTGAATGGTTAATTATTTACAATACACTGAAAATTATTTAATTCTACTCACAAATATCTCATTCTTTTTAGCTTTTTTTCGTTTTCTTAAAGGTTTAAAGAGTTTTGTACATTAGTAATTAATGCACCAAGTTTTTAAATTTTTATAGTAGTAGTGTTATAGAACCGAGTATATGCTTCCAAATTTAGTGGTATCTTACAATACACTTATATAAATGATATTCTATTGATATGCTTTCAGATAAGTGATACTTTAAGGCAGCACTGGGGAAGGGGGAGGGGTAGACACTTGGTTAGTCATTTCATACATACATACATACATACATACATACATACATACATACATACATACATACATACATACATACATACATACACATACATACACATACATACACATACATACACATACATACATACATACATACATACATACATACATACATACAACATACATACATACATACATACATACATACACACATACATACATAATCACGTCATTCCATTAAGGGTAGGCAAGAAACTGTGCATGTAGTTTAAAAAACACTTCATACTTAACCAACCCTAATACATTTCTCCGCTCGTTTCTATAAAATATCTGGTCCATTCAACCTCTACCTGGCATGAAACCACACTGCACCCCCTAAATATTGTTAGCAATTTTTTCACGTACTCTCTCAATTATTACCCTCCCAAAAGTTTTGCCTGGAATATTCAACAAACCAATTGACCTATAATTCTTACATTCACTAATACTGCCTTTCCTTTTTACAAAGGAATGTGCCGAGCTAATAGAAATTAGCTCGCATGGTTAAATGTTTCTACCTCGCCTCAAGGAAATAACGACTTGACAAAAACTGAGGTTGAGTTTGGCCTTACCATAGCCTAGCCGATGCAGTTGTGTCGTGGGACCATCACTAACGGGCCACATTTAAATATACTGGAATTACAGCTCCTAGAAAAACATTGAATCAAACTATTTCTTGTGAAGTTTCTCCCATCGTCTACTCTTCGCGCATGCACCTATACCCGTTTCTGGCATCCACCCCTCCGACAGCTATACCCTGGCTCGTGATTGGTCGACTACACCGGTTTTCCATTCCTAGTCTCCAGTCAATATAATGTAGGATCTAAAATAGATACAGAGTGATATTCAACTTTATAGAGAAAACATTAATAATTTGGTCTTTTTCTATGACTATCAGCTAGAAAGAAGTTCCATGGCATTGAACGGAGCCGTGGAATGGTTGTCCATCAGATAGCATCCCGCCACTCCATGAATATCTGTTTTGAGCATTAGTGCCACCGATCTACTCTATATGAACTGTATGTCAATCTACTAGGTTTTTAGGTTTGGAATCCCTCCGGGGTTTACTGGTTTAATGCTGTCATTACACTGACCAAGATATGTTTGCATTGGTCATGTGACTGATTACATCTAGACGTGAAAGTGGTGGATCACTTAACGATTCTGCTGTCTACCTTAAATAGGTTTTATATATAATATGTGTTTGGTGTTTATTGGTTTTATGTGACCAATTGGGCATGTTGATAGATAGTTGGGCAATATGTTCCTTCTAAACAAATCTTCTAGGTTCAGTTTCTTTGTATGGCCTCAAGCCGTGTTTTGGAACAACCAGAGCTATTTTGGCTAGACAGTTTGTTGTATAATGTATGTGTTAACACATTTAACGTAAATTAAGTACTGCTCTGATAGCTCAGTCATTATTTAGTAGTCTCTTACCTTTTTGACGTTTTGGTAGTTGTGTAATAAGTCCAAGTCACTCTAATGTAACTGTTTTGTTATGAGGCGACTTTATTTCTTCTATTAGGTCAGCTCTTAGTTGATGGGAGTAGTAATTGGTAGTTCATGGCCTAAATAGTCTTTCATTCCCCTCATTATAGGCTTGTATTCTCATTGTTATTTTGTGTTCCCTGTTTAATGTTGTTTGCTGGCCATGTTCAAGCTTGATCTCTTTTCTAACTTTCAAGTTTGTATTTACTGCCCCGTAACCGGGTTCCTTAAGATTCTCAATGGGAACGTTAGAAAATCTAATGTCTACCTTTAGTTCGACATATGATTTTGAAACAAACTAGGGGATTTATGATATTTACTGCGACGTCCTGATTAGGGCATATTTGTGCCTAGTGTAAGGGATATAGTTTGCTCCTCCATTTAGTGGTCATGACGTGTTCGCTCCTACTGAACCAAATTATAGGAGCTAGTAGCTTGCTTACTACAGTCTTCTTATTCATATATAATGTATATTAATAAGACACTTAGAGCTATATGAGGTATCTTATGTGTCAATCAGTTCATAATGATACCGTTAGTAACTTAGTATTAACTTACACGCCTATACTTGCTTTAAGTAGAGCTTTCTGAGCCTATATTGCCAGATTTAACCATTGTCACGGTTAGTTATCCAGATCCTCTTAAACGGGGGTTACTCGCTCCTAGATTTTTATTACAGTGTCTTACATTGATGCATGTTTTGTCTCATAAAGCTTGGTGATGGGGTGACTACTAATTAAGGCATTATGTAACCAGCCTGGAGTATTTCTTATCAAAACTTAATTGCCAGGCCTCTTTGTTCGCCTGTATTGCCATGCTGTATGGATAGAAAATGCACCGCGACACCCGGAATGGGAGTCAAAATGTATATGTAACCTATTTTTTATCTAATAAATTGTTGTGTGTCTTGTACTTGATCTTTTTGTAACCATGCAACCCACCTTTTATATTAAGGAGGGTTAAGAAACAATAAGACGATTCTTCCAGTCACTAGAATGTTCGAAATACCATCACACACATTGAACAACTCACACAATCTGGCGAGTAATACCGTGCCCCCACATTTAAGCATTTCACTTGTGATACGATTTACGCCTGCTAATCTCTCTACGTTTTTACCACACAATTGCTCTAAATACTCCCTCCATCGCTCTCTTATAGTGTTTTCATCCCGGATCATCTCACCTCGTGCATTCTGAATGCCATAGATCTTTTCTTGCACTCCTCGTTTCGTTCTCTTTATTCACTTCCAGAACCGGTTCTTACTTCTTTAAAAATCATTCTGCATTCTTTCTCCTTCTTTTAATATCAATTGTTATTTAACCTCCTTTAATAATTTCTTTACATGTATAAAATCCATCATGACTTAAATTTAGATTAGGATAAAGACTTATAGCATTGTAGCTTTAGGAGAGGAGTAGATCCATCCTTCCTCCCCCCAGCTCCCACATATATTCTAATGCTCTTGTAGGTTATGGAAAATTTACTCTCCTCATTATAATGTATTTTATGCTTAATGTATCTAGTAGATTCACTTCCCATTAGATCGTATTAATAAACAATAAATTGTGAAAAATATATTGAAAAAAACCTTCATTTGATATTTGTGATTGTTTATTTAAGCAAAACTACTTTTTAGTAAGTGTAGTTATATGAAGATAGTAAAGCCTTTATATCCTGAAAAACTGCCATGTAAATCATAAATAAGAGCAAATTTCGAGAAAGAAAAAGCATCAAATAAAGTGTTTATAGGTTTTAAATATTAATTATTACACTCTATTATAATATATATATATTTAAGTGGAGCTATATCTAAATTTTCATGCTTTATTCAGTACAAATATTTTAATCAATTTTGATATAGCAAGTTCACATAAATATTATAAGACTTGAACACCATTTAAAATAAATGGTACGGAACTCCACACGGACTTTCTAGTTCTATTGTTTAAAAATTGAAATATTTATTCAAAATCGTAATATATGTGAAACTAAAAATTATACAGTAACAAACCCAAGCATAAATTGCTTTCTACTTACGTAAAACATTTATTTGAGTCCCGGTATTAAATTTTAAATTTTTAAAGAATTAATGTCCTCATTTGTATGTTTGGACCAATAAAAAAGATCAATATTTGGCCCAAAATGGTCAATATTTCATATTAAAATTTTCGACATTTTATTATGTGTTGTACATCTTCAGGTCATCGCATTGCTATTAAATTCCTCATTTATAAATTTTGACCAATAAAAAAGGTAAATATTGACTATTGAGTCTAAAATAGAAATAAAGCATAGCTGTAAAAATAATTCTCTTAATAGGTTTAAAGAAAAATAACACAATGAACTTTTTGAGAGACTCATATTTAATTACTCTATGGCATTGGAGAATAATTGCACTAAAATTTAAGTAGTATCTCTTTACAGCTAAAGCTCACAAAATTGTGTTAATATATTTTCCAACATCTCAGAAACTGTTGGTTTTATAAAAAAAATATTTCATATAAACCTTTTTATATTTTTTAATAGTACTACAATTTTTCAATGATAAATTATTTAATATCTCAAATAGTAGCGCAGATACGGAAAATTCCACTTCTATAAAGTACTTTAAAACTTATTTTCACGGGAAAATAAAAATAGCAAGTTTATTTATAATCTTAATATATAACCTTAATAAACGCCTTGATACAAATTTTAATCAAAATCGTTAGAGCTGGTTTATAGAAAATCAATTTTTTTTCTCTTTTTGCTTTCTACTAAGCTACTCTTAATTATGGGGTTATAAAGACACACAGATAAACGGCATTGCAAAGACCACTTTTTTACGGTTCGGTGGGTCATGAGATGTCGACATCCATCAACATTTAAGGTTAGATTTTCTTTTTACGGTCGTAGTACTTTACCTTTAGTTTTCGAAATGTTTATATATATATATATATATATATATATTTGCGTATAACTTGAAAGTTATTCGATTTATAAAAATATGTATTGAATAAAATATTTGTATTATAAATAGATTTACATATTTTCAAAGATAAGCAATTTCGTGTCTCTAATAGTTTCGGAGATATGATTTTTAAAAATGAGAATTTACTCATCAGACCGGAGCCCTTAAAGTCATTTTGCCGAAATATTGAGAGTAGCCATTTTGTTTGTAATATTTACAAATATTTATAGATGAAATTTAATCAAAATAGACTTTTTCTCTTTTGCCCTCCAGTGAACTACCCTTAATTTTAGGGTTAGGTATCCAATTCCAAAAAACCGTTGGGACAACCATATGACAACCCTAGATACCAAGTTTTAGCCTGATTGGTAAAATAGTTTAGGCTCTAGTTGGAAGTACAGACAGACAGACAGACAGAAATTCAAAAAAACACTTTTTGAATGTGGGGGTCATGAAACGTCAAGATTCATCAAAATATCGAGTCCGATTTTTTTTGACGATCACAATACTTTTCATACATATAAGATAGCGAGAAAGTAAAAAGTAATAATGCTCCTTCTATTTTGGTTGTAAAAAATGCCCAAATATACAAACGGGATGTCAATTTTTACTTTCTCGCTATCTTACATGTAGAAAAAGTATTGTGATCATCAAAAAATCGAACTCGATATTTTTATGGATCTCGACGTTTCATGACACCCCCGAATACGAAAAAGTTGTTTTTGAATTTACGTCATTCTGTCTCTGTCTCTGACTAGAGCCCAAACTATTTTACCGATCGGGCTAAAACTTGGTATCTAGGGTTTTTATAAGGTTGCACCGAGGAGTTGGATATCCAACCTTAAAATTAAGGGTAGTTTTCCGAAAGGCAAAAAGAGACAAAGTCGATTTTCTCAAAATCTGCTTTAACGATTTTGATTAAATTTCCTTAAAAAACATTTATATATATTCCAATAAAAATTGATGCTATATATATTTCGGCAAAATGACTTTATGGGCTCCGATCTGATGCGTAAATTCGCGTATTTTTTAAATTATATCTCCGAAACTATATGAGATATGAAATTACTTATCATTGAAAATATGTAGATCTATTTATATTACAAATATTTATTTAGACATATCTATATAGAACCAACAACTTTCAATCTATACACTAATATAAATATATTTTTTAATTTTTTTAGCACTAAAGGTAAAGTATTGTGACCGTAAAAAAAACCCTAACCTGAAATATTGATGGATGTCGACGTCTCATGACCCCCAAAACCCTAAAAATTGGTATTATTTACGACGTATGTCTGTGTGTCTTTTTAACCCAAAGCTTGGTAGTAGTTTAATAAAAAGCGAAAAGAGAAAACAACGATTTTCTCAAAATAAGCTCTAACGATTTTGATTAAAATTTGTATCTAGGCGTTGATTAAGATTTTAAATAAACGGGCTATTTTCATTTTCCTGCGAAAAGGACTTTTAGGGTACCTTACAGAGCGGATATTTCCGTATCTACGTAGCAATTTGAGATACCAATAACTTATATTTGCGAAATTATAATACTATTAAAAAATAAAAAGCTTGTATATGAAATATATTTTTATAAAAAACAACAGTTTCTGAGATATTGACAAATATATTAATACAATTTTGGGAGCTATAGTTGTAAAGAGATACTACTTAAGTTTTAACGCAATAATTCTCTAATGCCATAAAGTAATTAAATATAAGTTTATGTTGTTTTTCCTTAAACCTCTTAAGAGAATTATTTTACAGCAATACTTTATTTCTATTTTAGACTCAATAGTCAATATTTACTTTTTTTATTGGTCAAAATTTATAAATAAGGAATTCAAAAGCAATGCAATAACCATAAGATGTGTGACACCTAATAAAACGTCAAAATTTTTAAACTGGAAGTCAACATTTTAATACGAAGTGTTGATCCTTGGGGACCGAATATACATATTTTTACTTTCTCGTTACCTGACAGGTATAGCAAGTATTGTGATCGTCAAAAAAAAATTGAGCTCGAAATTGTAATGGATATTGACGTCTCATGAGCCCCCGAACCCTAAAAAGTTGTTTTCGCAATGACATATGTCTGTCTATCCATCTGTCTGTCAGTCTGTACCTCGGGGTATCGCCTTAACTATTTTACCGATTGGGCTAAAACTTGTTGTATAGGGTTTGCATATGTTTACCCCGATAATTTTTTTGAATTGGATATCCAGCCCTATAATTAAGGGTAGTTTCCTTAAGGGCAGAAAGTGAAAAAATCAATTTTATCTAAATCAGCTTCATCCAATTTTGATTAGACTTCATTTATAAGCTTTGGTCAATATTACGAACCAAATGTCTACTCTAATCTTTTCGTCAAAACGACTTTAAGAGTTCCAGTCTGATACGTAAATTCTAATTTTTAATTTCATCTCCGTAAGTCTTTGAGATATGAAATTACTTAACTATGCATACATGTGGATCTATTTATAATAAACATATTTTACTTGAAATACATTTTTATAAGACCCTTTGACTTTGCCAACACTTTAAGGAAAAGTATTACGACCGTAAAAAATATCTAGCCCAATATGTAATTATTATTATTATCACCGCGTCTTACTACCCATTCGGGTTATACGCATTCACGATCATTTGTAATGGTACGGTGATTGTGAGATGAAATGGAATACCTATAGTTTAACGTGGAATCCGAACCATGGTGGAGGCCTGGCACTCCACATATTCACAAGTTGTGATTAATACAAGGGTGAAGGAAGGGTTGGGCAATCAGATAAATCTGTGCTAGAACCGAGAATTGAGCCCAAGACCCCCAACATAGAAGTCTGACACCTTACCCCTAGATGGCCAGATCACCCCTGATATTTTGATGGTTGTCGACGTTTCACGACTCCCTTAATCTTAAAATGTCGTTTTTGCAATGCCATCTGTCTAATCCTTATATTAAAAGCAATTTACTAAAGGATGAAAAGAGAAAATTTCCCCTTTCTTAAACTCGGCTATAACATTTTTTGAAACCCGGTTTTAAATTTTATCAAATTATTTTCAAAGAATTAATGTACGCATTTGTAGCTAGTGTTTGGACCAATAAACAAGATCGATATTTCGTACACAGTGGTCAACAGCTAGTATTAAAATGTAGACTTCTGGTTAAGATTTTAACATTTTATTAGGTGTTGCACACCTTCAAGTCATAGTATTGCTATTACTTTCCTCATTTATAAATTTTGACCAATGGAAATTGTAAATATTGACTTTTAACTATAAATGCAGGAGCTAGATCATTGTACAAACATTTCTCTTAGAGTTTAAAGGAAAAATAACAAACTTTTCGAGAGACTTTTATTTGACTACTTTATGGCATTAGAGAATTATTTCGTTAAAACATAAGTAGTATCGCTGTACAACTAAAGTTCACAAAATTACATCAATATCTTTGACAATATCTCATAAACTATTGGTTTTGTAAAAATATGTTTCAAATGAAAGTTTTTAATTTTAAAAGTGCTACAATTTTACAATGATAAGTTAATTATTATCTCAAATAGTTGAGGATAAATGGACATTTCTGCTTATATAAAGAAACTTTATTGTGTTTTTCATGGGAAAATGAAAATATCCATTTTGTATATAATCTTAATCAATGAGTAGATACGAATTTTAATCAAAATCGTTATAGCGATTAAAAAAGTTTCTCTCTTCCCCCTTAGTTAAACTACTCTTAATTTTAGGGTTAAACAGACACACAGACAAACGGCATTGCAAAAATCACTTTTTAGGGTTCGGGGAGTCATGAAATGTTGACATCCATCAACATCTGGGGCTAGATTTTATTTTTAGAGTCACAATACTTAACCCGTTTGAAAAGTTAAAAAATATTTATATTTACGTTTAACTTGAACATTTTAGATTTTATAAATATGTTTTTCATATAAAATATTTGTATTATAAGTAAACCTACGTATATGCATTAATAAGTAATTTCAAATCGCAAATAGTTTCAGTGATGGGATGAAAAACGAGAGTTTACGCATCAGTCCCTAACCCTTAAATTCATTTTACCGAAAAAATGAAAGTAGCCATTTTGTTTATATTGCTTATAATTGCTTAAAAATTAAATTTCATTAAAATCCTTTGAGCCGATTTTGAGAAAAGCATTTTTTTCTCTTTTTATCCTTCAGTGAACTGACCTTAATTTTAGGGTTGGATATTCAATTCTAAAAACTCCTCAGGACAACCCTATTAAAACCCTAATTACCAAGTTTTAGCCCGATTGGTAAAATAGTTTATGTTCTAATCCAAGTTACAGATAGAGAGACGGAAATTAAAATACAATATTTCTTTAAATTTTGGGAGGCATGAAACGTTGAGATTCATCAAAATCTCGAGTTAGATTTTTTTGACGATCACAATACTTTCTCTACCCGTAAGATAGCGAAAAAGTAAAAATAAATGAAACAATATAGTATGAATGTGGGCCTTACAAATTTATATAGAGACTTACATTTCACTGCCCCTTCCCCCCTCTCTTTATAGCCCTCCCGACAAACCAGACACATTTCCTGCCTTTTCTGATAGACTCATGTGAGCGAGCGTATATTTGTAGTTAACAACATTGTCGACATCATTTTCAACCACCAAACCATTGTCACCGCAGTTCACACATTTCTCGCTAACCATTAGTGGCGTTGTTAGCAAAGTGGTTAGGAGAGGGATGGGTGGAGAGCCCTGCTAAAGCCATAGAAACGAGCTATTCTCATACACACGTCATCCTCACAGAGGTGGACGAACATTTCCATGTTACATAAGACCAATCAAGCTAATGTCGAGTTGAGGCTGTTTCATCAATAAGGACCAAGGCATGACAAGTACTGTAACTTTGTTATGTAATTATATCTCCTACCATAAAGGATTTAGTCACAGTATTCAGCCCCCACGGTTACGTGTAATAAGGAATCAAGTTTTAAATTAACTGGACCATCGGATATGGGGAGGTTGAGGTTCAAATCATGGCCAAGGCGATTTTTTTAAATTAAACATATCAATATAGCTTTACCATTTATTCTCCAAGAAAATGGTTGAGCACATTGTTTTAAAATAACCCTTCTAATTCATTTATTTTAGTTAAGAGATTAAATAGTAAATGTATTAAAACATATGAACTAAAAAATAATAATCAAACAAATAGGAATTATATTTTAAAAATTGAAAAATGACACCTGGACATGGGAATCGAACCCAGGAACTCTAAACTAGTACACCATTGCTCTTACCACTGAGATATCCTAAGCACGGGATTTCTCCTGGATATCTCAGTGGTAGAGCATTGGTGTACATAGCCAAAGGTCCTAGGTTCGATTTCAGTGTCTAAGCGTTGTGGTATTTCATAAAAAAATTATTTATATAAATTATAATTTTATGTGTCTAGTATCAGTGTCTTTTGAATCTTGTTTACATGGCGTTAAGATGAATAAAATTGTGCTTTTTGTTGGGCGCCATTCCTAGGATCTAAGAGAAAAAAAGATAATAAAAAAACATTTACCTAGGCTAATTCAGACATTGGCACGACGACTCTCAATTCGTTATACCACTGGGGACTACTTAAAATAAAAATAAAACAATTTAAATAACAATGGATTGTTGAAATAAAAAGTGGTAAGTTAGACTACAATAAAAATAAATGTATAAAATAGCTATTGTAACTTTTGTGGGTTTATTATTGTTTCCTTTTTTACCACATCCCAATCCTACCTATGGAACTCCGGATGGTTATAATTCTAATTTGACAAAATAAAATAGTATTGTTGAAACAAAAAAGAAGAAGAGAAAATCTATAAAATTAATATTTAGACATAAAATAAAATGTTAATTAATTCTCCAAATAAGATAGTCTTTCTGAAAGTTCTTACATGAATTCTGATTTTTGATCAAAGAAAAAAAAAATTGAAGAGTTGGCTTGACCTCACCAATGAATTAGTCCATTCTGAAACAACACCAACTTCAGAAACTTGTTTCACTTTATTGATGTTAACTTTTCCACAATTCTTAAAAAAATAAACAGTCTAGCTCTTGCACATACACACTTAGCTTTCCATTTGATACTCGCACTTTACTTTACAACCATTAATTCACTTTAAAAATAAATTAAATTAAGAGCTCCACAGATTTTGCTCCATATTAGACCAACACCGAGGAATAAGACCCAGTCTCCTACAGAAAGTCTTCAAAACTCAAATTTAAAAATGTTCTAATATTTACTTCCAAGTCCAAAGAGAAAACTAATATATTAAAACAAAGGATAAAATGTTGGCTATGGACTAGATATAAAATCAAATACAATACAGGTTTAATATAAATATTGACATAAATGCCAATGAATGTGAACAGTGTTTTCATAAAAGGGTTAAAATGTTTATTTTAATCTGTCAGAATTGAAAAGCGCGCTAGTTGGGAGTTAGTTACATCTTTCCTAATTTACTTATTTTACAATCACGAGACCCGCTAGTCACTTGTTTGACATATCTGCGCATGCGTTGAAATAAATCATGGCCGACATTGAAAATAAATAAAAGAAGAGTCAACAAACTTTTTAGAAGGATAGTTAATATGTTTAATAAAAGGTAAGTGTTCTTCCTTAATTCATTATTCCTTAATTAATTATTTAAAACAATGTTATACGTTGTTCCTTCCGTCCTTTTATTTTATTGAATGGATGTAAATAGTATTATGTCAGGCCGGCAACACAGCGTGTTAAGCAGTGGCCGAACTTTGAAGTGCTTAATTTCAAACGAAAATAAATTGGAAACTATTCACAAAAATTAGAAAAATATAGGGAAATACATAATAGGGTGTCAACTAACGTTACAGCGTAATATTCAATTTCAATAATTTGATATTTAGATGTGGCTGTAACCGTACTTAATTATAAATGCTTGACTACTTAATCCATAAAATTTAAAGAAGTTCTAAATATTTGTTTATCCGTTACTACATTAAATTGTTTAGTTATGAAAAACTGTGAATTTATTATATTTGTTAATTATTAAAAGTAATATATTACTATATCACACAGTGTCTTATACCAATGCCTCATTAGACAAATTAACATGATCTTCCTACTTTCAATGACCTGTTAATGTGGTATTCGAGTATCAATCGCACTACTACAAAAAATAGATTTAAAAATTTCTAATGTTGTTAAAAAGGCAAATACTGTGAGATAATTAATCAATTTTATCACCAAATAAAGAAATAAGATTAGGAAGTCTTAAGTTTAACAAAACCTTTTTAATTGTATTTAATATGTGTTATTTTATTACAAAATACCGTTATAGGCTTTTATACAAACATTTAATAGCTTTTAAGTTAAATTAATTTAAAATATTACATCAATATAATTAATATATTTATGTTTTAACATCTAAAGTGCATTTCTCTCGCACATTAAATTTGATTCTAACGAATTTTGTCAGAGCTCGTATATTTTCAAGTCAAAAGTGTAAATATTTTCTCGAGTAAGAAGTGAAAATATTTTCCCAACTAAAAAAAAAGAGAATATGTTAAAAATATCACAATAATATATAAATATGTGAAACAAGAAAGCAATCTTGTAAAATAAGTTAAAGTTAAATTAAATAAGATTATCAAAAATGAAAAAAGTCAGATAGTCTGGTGTGTATTTTTTTTAAATTGGTATTACAAGCCTAAACATATAAATACAAATACCTTTTATCCTAGAACTATGTTAGGAAGGAGAGGCTTATCTGTTTGTTACTGTAGTTTATTGAACCCATGCCGAAAGCATTGATTGGTCAATAACATTTTATGTCAGATAGTTTACCCCTATTCCACAAAAAAAAGCACAACAAATTCTCTCTGCTCATTAAACAATATGGCCACCATCCCTCGTTTTTTCACCTAAGCTCCACTCTCCCGCAGGCCCTCATACACACAACACACAAAATGGCGGGTTTGTATTGGTAAAAAGTTTTAATTAGTCATGTGATACATTTAGTGGGTAGATCGTATGTGATAGAAATGTAAGTGTGAACGTTTAATTCCAAAAATAAATCTAAACGGGTGTTGAACTGATAGTCAGGTGAGTGGCTAGCACGCATGACTGATCAGGAAGATTCAGTGGCTTGTTCTCAGCTAATTGCACCCAAAATTTAGTATGTTGATTTTTTCCTTAGATCAGAGTGGTCCACGGCCCACATCCAGTTGTCAATCACTGAAAATGTGGTCCTTACATTAATCTGGATTTAAATTAAAGAGGAAGCCTTGGAGGCAGATGGGAAATAGCTGGGTTAAATATACAAATTTATTTCAAAAGAACTTAATTGCATTTTATTACATATTTATTTGATTAATAAAAACATGCCTAAATATATATTAATCAAATTGTTTTATGAAAGTATGTGTGCATGCATTTTGATCAAACTCTTATGGAAAATAAATATGTTTCTGGCGGAAATTTTTTAAAAGTTCTTCCAACAAAACTACAATTTATATATAAGTATAAAAAGTAATTGTTTATTAAGTGTTGTTTGTAGGCATATATTAAGTATAGGAGATTACTAAATATATATTAAGCCCACGGTGCAAACTGATTGACAGATTTTGTCCTAGAGATGAAAAACGTTGGAGCATTTTGCATTTGACTAATGCTG
Source organism: Timema douglasi (assembly GCA_901482245.1). Lineage (NCBI taxonomy): Eukaryota > Metazoa > Arthropoda > Insecta > Phasmatodea > Timematidae > Timema > Timema douglasi. Next base: position 169,810 of record CABEEJ010000753.1, read on the forward strand.
ATGCAGTTAGTTGGGAATGAGACCAGCGCTACAAGTTTTTCCACCTTGAGCAAATGTTGTTTTTCTACACATTAAATTCTCTAATCTCTCACCTTTCCCACCCAGACATTTTAAAACCGTACAAAGTAGATTACACTGCTCCTATATTCGGCTGATAGTAACTATCACCTGCCGTATTATATTGTGTATGTACACTCAGGTTAAAAATAATAAAAAAAACGTTCAGGATGCACATAAAAGTGAGGGGTGTATTTTTTTTTTAAAAAGGGGGCCATAACAAGAGGTGTGTCCGTACGAGGATAGGTGATTAAGAGTTTTCAATATATTATAGAATAGTTTTAAATATTGTTCTTGTATATCAGAAAGGATCTTTTGTACTCTCTTGGTTATCTTTTTAAATATAATCATTTATTAAGTACTTTCTTTAAAATTGTTATTGCTTTGTAAGAAAAGTTTATACGTATTGAAGTTTTAATTATTTACTAATAAAATATTAGTAAACTGTAGTTAATACCTTTATTTTGGTTTTTATAACTTTTTTTTTAGCCTATTTATCCCTTTATCTAGATATGAATTGAAAGCTCTATCTACATCTTCTATTTATATCTACTTTACTTTTCCCTGTTTCCAATTCTATACACTAAGCTCGAGCTTACACCTAAAATGTAACCTAAAAGCTACTGTCCTTAATCTTCTTTTACTTTTGAATTTATGCCAGTGGGTCAACCCAGGGCATTTAAATTGCCCCGTATCCTCCACAGCTAGATCCCTGAGCAACCGCCTGTGACCTTGTTTTCAAAGTTGCTAAGGGCTGCAGGGGCGACGAGCATCCCCCTCTACGCCATTTGGGGAGAAGCCCTATCGGGGATGGTGCTCCTCTTACTACTAGAAATCATTTCCTTGGACCTAATATTATCTTAGTACTCACCTACCCTAATAAAATACAAAATTACTTCCTACTATAACCTAAACTAATTAATTGTAGCTCCTGTCCTTCTGACTTAACCTAATACAGTCAGCTGCATTTACAGTCTATCAACAATAAGTCCTTGAAGACATGTCATTTCTCGACTGTAGCATCCTCCGGCCGTACGGAGTGGCCAGTCTTCTCGGTCAGTTGATGGCCAGAGGCTAGATGAATCCGGTTCAATGTCTCACTCATTACCCAGTGAGGCCGGTCCATGTCAGCGAGGGGCAGGCTCCACCATCTGTGTTTTTACCCATATTTTCTTATCTTGGCCATAATTCCAGGATCAACCAGGTTCGCTTATGGCGTCTCCGTGACAGGAATCCATGTGGTTCCTTCCCTTTTATAACATGTATTGATTATTTATTTATTCTTACTTTCTGTCCTGAGGCCTAGACTGTAACTCAGGACCTAGACTGTAACTCAGGACCTAGACTGTAACTCAGGACCTACGTTACACTATTTATCTTCCTCCACTAATTATTAATTTATCCAATTTACATTCATATTACTTAATTTGATGTTGATTATAGCTCTTAATCTAAGTGTCCCTATTTCCCCATCTAATTTTATCCTACTATAACAATGATCATTTTACGAAAGCTCTCCAGCAGTGTCTATTTTATAACTAAAGTTGCTTAACTAAGTAACAATGGTTTTAAAGAACAGCGCCATGCCTCTAGTCCAACACCTTATACAAGTCAGAGTTTTCAAAGTGGAACTCACTCGTGTATAGGATTCGGCAGCCGGTGTCTGTGAACAAACACCTCTCTCAAGGCTCCTCTAAACCATCATGGTTGTGTCCTTTAAGCGTAGACACGTGCCTAAACGTGCACAGCGAGCAATTAAGGGATCAATGACCCGATGCCTACCTCCGAACCTGTCATCGCCGGACAACCAGGGACCATCACCACCACCCCACCCCGCCTTGGCCAGATTTCCATAAGCGGGAGGAGCGGGCTTCTCCGGAGTTCTGTGAGTACTGGGCGCACACAACCGGGACAGTAAGAATGGTTTATCAACAAACAAACGTTAAATATAACTCATCACTTACTTGAACGCCCTTAAACTAAAATACAATAAGCAGACGTCATAATGATTACTTATGAATGTCAATCCGGGTTCAGCATTAACTTAATATATCGCTAATAGCTGTATCACATTTTGAAAAAAGACTGTTCCAATCCATACTTCCCCTCCCCTCTCGAATTCTCCCTCTTGTGTTAGTGCACGTTTTGGAATATCAGGTTGCAGCAACCCTATTTGGGGAGTAGCAGAGATTACTAGAGTTTACTTATAAATCACTTATGCAAGTCACGCGTCTGTGTGTCTAAGTTTGAGCAGATTACATGTTGATTAGTGATTGTGGCTAGACAGCTTGTCAGTGAAAGTTAAATACTTTTTGTTTCATTTTGAAATATTAAACATGTATTTTATTTACAAATGGCTGCGTAAGCACACATCTAACAAGCTCACCTAAGCTAAGAGAGAAACATTTAACAGCATCAGCCGGAAAACAGACTAAGGCAGCTCGTTCACCTGATCAGATTTGCTGATGACAGTGAGGTCAGGGCTAGGACCCTCGATGGACGTACTTAGGGTGATTTTAACTCACTGGTGTTTCACTCTCCATTCAACCAAATTTGGGTATATTTCCTTTAAACTCTATCCTCCTTATCCTTGTCAGCTTAGTTTAAATATTTGTATAGTATAGAAAATAAGTCGTAGGACCCAGGGAACTTACAAATTGCTTATAAAGAAGTTGGATATTTAAATATTATCTTTTATTCATAATTTTTTTTAATATATATTTTTTAATCTCTAAAGTTGTCTCATGTCACTTGAATTTGGTTCGCAAGTGGCTTTGAAACACACAGTAAGGAGGCCTACCAAAAATCCAGTGAATCCTAGTTTTATCCTCAGTGAAGACAATAGTTTATTATTTTCAAATGGGTTTGATTTACTAAGAATATTTACAATTTGTTGTTTAAAGGTTGGTATGGCTGTAATAATTAAAATTAGTTTATAATTTGTTATTATTAAACCCTATGTTCAGGAAGTGATCTTTAAATTGAGTAAAGTAATCAAATAAACCTCATATCAATTGATTTTCGAAGTTAAGCCAGTCGGTATCCAATTCTTCCCCACAGGAAATGTCCTCTAAAGCCCTCAGTCTTGTTTCAGAAGAAATTGGAACCAGTGAAATGGATGCTTACTCCCCTCCCCCTCTCATCCCATGTCCCACGCCTTCCATCTTCCAATCTTCTTCTGTCTGCCTGTCTCTAGTTCTGTGTACGTACTTTATATATATAAAAAAAAGCTTCCTTGCCAACCCCATCCTAGTTGAAGAGACCTTGAAGAACGTAACTCAAACACTTATAAAAGTTAGGGTGGTCTACACTCGAAATGTGATGCCAGGGATGTTATGACAGAACCCTCCCCCTCCTAACAACGCTTCTCTTCGTTTCTTGAGGACAATGTATGTCTTTCTATTCACTTCACTCTTATTCTTTCATTTAAACTCTTATCCAATTTCTTATAGAATGTTTACGTATAAATGAGAAAAGGGTGTTGTTATTCTTGAATTTCCAAATTTTGTTATTGAATTTATCAAAAATAAATGATCATTTGTTGAAATAATAAAATTTACATCAGATACACATGGGATAAACGTCAGGCTCATTAGGTCTGTTTGGACATTGACGGGGTCAGGAATCGAAAACCTGAAAATGAATCTACTCAGGGTAGTTTCTCTCAAACGGTTTACCACGCTCGCTTAAATTAAATGCGTGTAATTATTTGTTCAAGTTATACTATGCTCATCTCTATCATATTATCTAATTTATTAAATCCACATAATATGGTATACATAATGTTAAGAGTAAAATTTATCATATATCATTTTGTATTTATATATGCTAAATGATAAATAATTGAATACATATTTATCAATCATTTACGTTATTGATTTGGTCCTGTTAAATTCCTTAAGTTCATTTATAAACTCTTTGGTTTTCCGTTGCAAAATTTTCCCTGGTAAATATAAAATAGATTCGTTCATAGTTGGATGCATGGTTTGAAAGATAAGAAAGAATAATGTAAAGATAAACGATATTCTACTGTAAAAGAACTGAAATTAGTTAAAAGGGCCCAATTGAAACACCGCATGGCGTTCCTAGAGTTCATTTCATAAGGATGAACATTTATTCAGGATCATAGCATTATTAAAACTTTTAGAAAAAAGTATATTCACCAGTTTTCATAAAGCTATGTAAATGCTTTCTAGATCTCTACCCTTTCTCCTCTCTTTTTTTAGTTGATGGGGTTTCTCTCTAATCTCAATATTTGATCTGAGCACGTTTCGTCGTTCTAACTTTTAAAGCTTGTAATTGTGATTAAGTTAAATTAAGGAATTGTCGACAAACTTGTCTTTCTCTGGGATCTCATTTTATTATTTGAGTTAGTTTATAAACTTCAATTTTTGTTTGATTCTTGAAAGCAAATTTATATATTTAAAAAAGAAAAATTCCTTGACAAGAAATGGAATGTTAAATAATTATTTTTTTGTCTTCAAACAACCGGCCCAGACTAACAGAATTTTAACTCCTCTAATGGTATAGGGACTAGGAAGGTAGATATAGGAAATGTACTTGCATTTTCTTGAATGGAGAGTGGGTAACCATGAATGAAAACCCAACCTCAAAACATGCAATCGGAATTCAAACCCCAACTTCCCCGTCATTGGCCAACTAGAACTATATGAACCTAACGCCTAGCCCACTTGTATACCAATGCATGTTTATCTAAGTAAATACACGGTCCTTTAAAAAAACACTTTGTCATGGAAAGTGATTTTATGTGATTAATTAAGTTATATGCATATGTGGGCATGATAACTAAGAATTAGGAATGTCTAATTATGTTTGAAGTGCACCAGCTCTTAAGTTACTCGAACCTACATGCCATATGGGCTCAAGAAACCAGCAATAGTGCAAAGTTAGCAGAATTAGGAAAGGATATCTCCTACACTCAAATATACCAAGCCTGAGTACCAAGTCCCATTTACCTTAACTTTTCATTAAAATAGTTTATTTGATTATTGACGTTGAGGGAGTTAGGATTTTGATTAGTATATTATTATTATTATTATTATTATTAGCACCGCGTCTTACTACCCATTCGGGTTGTACGCACTTACGCTAATGTGTAATGGTAGGGTGATTGTGAGATGAAATGAAGGACCTACAGTTTAACGTGGAATCCGAACCACGGTGGAGGCCTGGCATTCCCCACATTCACAAGATGTCTTGTCAGAGGTGAAGGAAGGGTTTGGTAATCAGATAAATCTTTGCCGGGACCGAGGATTGAACCCCGGCAGCCAGCATATAAGTCTGACACCTTACCCCTAGACCGCCAGGTCACCACTTGATTAGTATAAATACAAAGTATTACATGAAGCTAAAAATGACCTGAATGCCGTTTTATTATCAAAGTATAAAATAAGACTCAAAGGTAAACAATGCAATTTTAAGTGATTGTGGACAGTGCGCAATAGTAGACAAATTCAATAATACGTGCCAGGAAGCACTATATGTACTTAAGTATACAAATCAATAATTAATGAAAGTGATCAATACACATTTAGCTAAATTAGAGAGTACATTATAAGTATAAATATAAGCAAACGTAAATAGAGTTGTTTATTGTGAACCACACACAAATTTGATCATAAGGAAGGAAACAACCTATCATCTACACAATATCTACACAATTGGCTTGAGCCGCTCAAAAGATCATTCTTAATGGATAATATTAAACTTGCCTTAAAAGTCTCCACGTATCAAATTGCCGTATTACAAAATATAAGTGTTTTTAATATAAGTTGAGTTCTGCTCATAACTGTACACTTGAATCTCGTGTTGATTAGAAACATGACTATTCTCTTCTACCAACCAGTGAGGCAGGAGAAACTTAGACACTAAAATAATTATTTACTTTCTATCCTAGTGCTAAGTCTACAATTAACTCCTAACATAATTGAGTTATCTAATGCATTTCCTAATAACTTTAAACATAAAAATATTATTCGAAACATCGTAGGTTACGCTTGGACTTACTTCAACTGTAAATATACACCAAAAGTATTAAAATGCAAAATAGCACACAAAGGTAAAATTAAATAATTTTAAATTTTTAACAAACCATCCAAACACTGACCAAAAAGGTTTAAGACCTAAAGATGTTAATTTCCAAAAAATTTCCTAGTTCCGATAGAAATTAAATTTGTGAAGAAAAAATAAATAAAGAAGTTGAAATATAATCATATTTAAGCCCTACATAGTTTTGAATAGATTTAGACGATGCCTAGTTTTCAAATAAATATTAATATAAAAAAACAATCTTCCCCAAAATAACAATCACTTACATGTTGGTAAGTCCCTAATTCCATTTTAATCAATATGGGTAATATCCAGCCAGTGAGATCGTTAAAATAACAAGTCTCCAAATATATACAGTAGCCCCATGGCTTCTTTAGTGCTGACTGACAGCTCACAGCTGACTTCTGACAGTCAACATTTAGGTATATACCTAAATTTTGGCTGCTAGAAGTGACAGCTGCTAAACACATGTTTTTACAGCTCATATGGTTCTACTTAGGGATACATAATTTGGTCTGGTAACTTTTCAAAGCCGTCAGCTGTGAGCTGTCAGTCAGCACTAAATAAGCCATAGGGCTACTTTATATATAATATGTCTGTGTGCACCTTGATATTGATTAGTATGAGTAAGATATATATAAAATCATGTATACATAATGAGGCATTATCTGTGTGTAAATTATTATGTGTGTGATAAGTATAAACTAAACAGGTAGTAAGATGGTCGGGGCTTCAATTCCTGGATGTATTTAGTTGGGCTGATATAACAGAGGCGATTTATCACTTTGGTTCCTCCATCCCTTCTTCAGGATAATTTGGGTGCGTTTTTTCTGAGCCATATTAATCATATATTTTCTTAAGATTTTTTTTAACCATAGCAATTTTTAATTATAGTGTTAAAAAATTAATATCCAAATAAAAAATATTCAAAACAGCGTTACTATAGTTGATTAGGTAAAGACAATTAAATGCAATTCTAAATTTAAATGCAGCATAACATTTGTAAACTATTTTTTATCGTACTTTAATACCTTTTATATAAATAATTGGCTACACTAATCAATATATAGCTTTTAGGCAATCACTGATCATATTTTTAAAATATTTTCAGTGTGATGTAATAAAATAGTTTTCAATAAATAGCAATCAATTGAAAACAATGGCATTAAAATGTATAGTTTCCCCTAAGGTAGCACCTTAATTCCAACTCGATACATGAGTCTTTATTGCGTTAGTCAAGAATTCAAATATATCAGTTATTTTTAAACACACATTGACAATTAAATCACAATTACTAATATGTCTAACCAGAACTTAGAATGTACTTTTGGGCCATTTATTAAAATTAAAATTAGAGCACCTATTATTATTGGTTACTATTATTATTTAATTAGCCACTGTAATTGTTTTATTTGGTAACAATGTGAGCTGCCTTTGTAAACGTGCAAATTTCATGCAAAAGCTTATCTTTGGTATAATATTTAAAAATTCTCATTCGTTCGTTCACTCATACTTCAGGGGTTGTCGTTAAAGCTGTTAAATAATTATATATAAGTAACATTTCAACAATTATTATTATAAAAGTAACATTTTTCGCTTGTAACATTACTATAAAAAAGGAGGTAGAAAACAAACAAACTTTTAATTTATTTTGCTAAGAGATTAAAAATTTGCATTATTTTAATTAAAAAAAAGTATTTATATAAAGTATGTTTATTTATCAATCTCTTAGAAAGTTTGAGAGTATAACAAAACACACAATAAAAAATGTTTCATTTCTACAAGTCTTACACCATAATTTCATAATGTACCCTGACAGGTGAAAAGAAATGTATACATAGAAGTATTTACAAACAAAGGTTGTCAGATGGTTTTGTTTCAAAAGTATTATATAAAAGAAGTGTCAGTTAAAAAAATTACTTTTTCTGTTTCAGAAATAAGTTATTTTGCCCTCCACTCTATGTAATATATGTACAGTACACTTTATTCCAATAAAGTTTAGACATATTCATAATATTAAGATCTTGTATATGGCTTTAACAAAATTTTATAGGCATAGAGTAACGCATAATTTAATTGATTGTTTGGATAGCCTTAGTACAATTGCTCACTATCCTAACCTTCCTGTTACTGGTGATCCAGCTTGTTGCGAGAATTATTAGATTTATTAGAGTAGTGGGAACCATCCAGTATAAAAATCAGTTTATTTACTGGCTTTCTGTACAAGTCATTTATTTATTGGTGCCATTAGTATAAAAATTCGTTTAATTGTTTATCCACCTTGTATGTTTGTCAGTATATTTATTTATACATCCTGTATAGGAGTCAAATTATATAATGTCTCATCCTCTATATCAATTAGTATAGTTACTGGCCCATTCTACAGAGCAATTAAAATAAAAACCGATAAATTCTTTAAAATAATATAATATATTACTGATCCCTATATAAATTGTATAACACATTACTATATTTTCTAGACCTGTTGTATGTTTTATCATCCTAATATTTACAGAACGTGACTAAATTAAATAGGCTTAATAAATACACTGAACCTGAACAATTAGGCTATAACATGATTTAATTAAATATTAGGGACTAGCAGAATTACCCGGCGTTTCCCTGGGTAACCACGAAATTTCAGACCTCTACCTGCGGAGCATATCACCCAACGCTCATGACAGACACAGGTTAATACACAATAAAAAAATTGGCAAAACAAAACACAATAACTTTAAGAGAAGCATTTAAAGGACTTGACTCGTATCAATGGGCATGCGAACTAAGGTGTCAAGCTCGTTTGGTGCAGTTTTCCGATGCCAGGTAGGTTCTGACTAATTCTAGATGGATGCAATAAGTGTATTTATACGAAATGATTTCGCATTCTGTCTCCATGTAATTATGAGTGCATTTGATATCACGCCCTACATTCCATTTCCCTACCTAATTAGTCTAGTTAAATTATGATAGCCCAGATGGGTATTTAGAAGCTATGAAAAAAACATTTGTCATGGAATTTATAACATTAGCATCAATTACATCAATAGCAAACCAAACAAGACGAGACTTATGCCCTTGTACACATGCCCTTTGGTGGTAAACTAGTATATTCATTTTTTTAACAAGAGAATCCCACACTTTCGAAAAACACCAATTGAACAACCAAACAAACATTATGTGAATTAATTTTCTTCGGGAAGCTAATTGAGGAATGAAATCACGTGATCAAGCCTTCCTCTATTTTGATGTATATACCTACATACCTCACTAATGCCTATTTTTTCCTTCACTAACCCTCATCATTAAATAAATTGTCACGTGTAAGTGACCTAAATCCACCCTTTCTTTAAACTGCACCCATACCCTGCCTTACACCTAACATAAATTTACTCATTTCAGTGTAAACACGGGCTTTAACGTAATAGTATCGTCTGGCATGGAATCACAGTGATGGGAAGATTGGGATTCAAATACTGGCAGGGTTTGTTGGGTTTATTTTAATTAAATTATTTGTCACTCTTCTTTTGCGCAATTTCATCGGATTGGTTTTTGTACAAATAAAAACCTTCAACCTAACGGAATCTAAACTAATGCCCCTTGAGTTGAAAATTATCTCCTTACACGATTGAGTTTGGTACAAAAAAAAACTTGTACTTATTGCTATTTAATTAATGTATCTTAAGATGAGAGTCATCTCAAAATAACACCCTAACTATCTTGACAGTGTCTTTAGATTAAACTTTTAGTTTCTAAAATTTTTTTTATATAGATATGGAACAGTATGAATAATTTATTTTAATACAATCGTTCGGGCTCAATATTTTGTTGTGTTAATTAACTTTCAATCAGGCTAATTTCAACGTACTTTATCTGTTATATTGATACAGAAAGAGAGTATTTAAACCAAAGACAACTATCCTTGATTGAAATTCATACTAGACCCTGCCGAAAGTCTATATATACCATGAAGTTGCCTTAATTAACGAAAACAATAACCCGTGTTTTTCGACCTTAGTAAATATTTCTCTGAAGGTCACTAAGCTATCCTTTTATTTTTCCCTCGCCTTTCTGTCAACAGGAAACCTTGAAGGAAAAAAATTAAAATAACATATTGTGACCTTCATTTCACTCGGTCACACTATACTCCTTGTGATTTCTAGCAGTGGGGTGTGGAACTTAATTTCAAATTTCTACCAATCCTTAGAGTTTGATTATTTGATAGCGTGTTCTTTGAGTGTATATATATATATATATATATATATATANCTATTTCGATCTAAATTAGAAAAGACGGGTCAATAATTCTCTGGTGAAAGGGGTTTTGGTTCATATATATATATATATATATATATATATATATAGGTGGTCAGAATCATGTATTAATGGGGTTGCCTACTTTAAAGGACATATCCCAGCTCTTGCTGTGTTTATTATGGGAATGTCAGTTCTGAGGATTCAAAACTTTTAAAACAATCCTGAATTATCTTAGAAACTTTTGTTTTGGCCCTGTTATAAAGAGATATATTAAATAGAGTCCAGATACATGTTTCTAACCTTTTACTTTGATCACATAAATGCAAAATTCCATGTGAAACGTCCTTGAAAATGAGCTGTCGGTGATTATTTTTAAAATCCAAATCTTAAATGCTAGATTTATAATATTATAGGGGAATGTTGATAACTTCCACCTCCAATATGGTGTGAAACTTATTTTGAAATAACAAACTACTTGTTAAACCACGCAGGATTTATCAACGTGTGTAAAGGGTCTCGGTACGTAAGTAAGCAAACTCCTTCAGGGAGTAAGTAGTAAGTCACTTGGAATAGTGTTTATATTCAAGTTGGGTTGATGAGAGGGAGATCAAGGGAACTTGATGAAATGGACTCTCTGTGTTAGACATGCCGCCCACGGTCAAACGAAAACATTCGCGTTTCTGGGAAATAGCCTCGTGGCCCTGCGAGGAATGGTGACTAGGGTTCTTGCCCACTCCGTTATTTGCAGGAGGTGCCTCGTCCCCAGGCAAAGGATATGGTGACGTGAAAAATCCACTCTTCTCACAAGTATGATTGAATATTTGCTGGTTTCCTTATTTGTTGGAACGTAAATGCCCCGCTATTGGCTATACGCGTGTTTTTTTTTGTTTTTTTTTCGTTAGAGGATGAACATGTAAGAGCTTATGAGCATTTAAAATTTAGTAAAAACAATTTGTCAGAATTTGTAAAAAGTTTGATTTTATCGTGGCTTAGTTACTAAAATATTCACCATTATATTTTAACCATTTTATTATTTACAACCTCTCATTAAACTAAGGTGTTCACAAACTATCTAAAAGAAAATTCCCCAACTCTTCCTTGTGCCAAATTTCTCAATCTAAAACTAACATTTGCATTGAAAAATATGTTTAAAAATATCAAATACTCAATTTGCTATTTATAATTATTTTGGAAATGCACCCAATGAATATTTATATTCGTAGGTTCACCATATTTTCCCCGACTGTATTTACACAGAAATACATCCTAAAAATGCCCTTTAAAATCATTCAATGTTTAAAATCTTCCGGGTTGCTGTAGATACTGAATAAAAACATTTTTTGAGAGTATGGAATTTTAAATGGTATTATGGCTTGATTTGATTTGCGTTTTGAGAAACATTTGAAGACTGAATTTTGTTCCAAGATTAAAATTGAATTAAAATAATATCCTCTACCTGAATTACTTGAGATAAAACCTATGTTGAGTAAATACTCGTGTTTTATATCTGGCGTTAACTTACTCATACTTACCACCAGTAACCAAGGGAATAATTGAAAAATAAACATGATTTGTTTATTTCGGAATTAAAGAAATCAAATTTTCCGGTGTAGAGGATGAGCGGATACCTGAATCAATTTAAATCCACCTGAAATAGCAAGATATATCTAAGAAGACTTATGGAATAGTTTTTAACTCTACAACTGTAATATAATAACTTATAAATGGAACACTAGTTGGTAAATTAATGTTAGAATAATGTACATTAAGTAACCAAAAATAAAGAACTTTTTTTCTTGGGTTTCGACTTTTGTCGAAATGAATTCAATTTGATTAGCTCTAGCGGTGTGTAAATGATCAAAGCCTCATTTGTTTGCACATTCGAACCTCGTGAATTAGTAATATTCTCCTTTCCCCCCTGTATCCCTCAAAGAGACACATTCCTGTAGTTTGGAGGGAAATATATTCAAGATCCAAGGAGTGCAGACACAGAATGAACTGACTCACACAAGTACACATACTGTAGTTTGGAGGAAAATATATTCAAGCACCAGCCATGGAGTACAGACGCCCGACCAGGTTGCCTCACACAAGGAGCCATTCTGTAGTTTGGAGAGAAGTACACTATAGAGTCGTAGCTATCCGGTCCTCTGTATTATCTGGACCAGTTTTCGGTGTTAGCAAGTGCGATTTAAACTAAACAGATTGGTGCATACCCGATATAAAATATTTACTGAATTTATAATGCAATACACTCAACGACCTATTTTCACTTGTTTTCCTTCCTTTGTAGCCGATGTTCCATTTCCAAAATAAAGTACTGTATAGAAAAGATTTTAAACATATTTCTCGTTCAATATGTACTATCCCCCTATAGTTATTTTATTACTATTTTACATTGCAATCAGAAAATGGGAAGATTATATTGAAACAAAGATAAATGTTCTGTGTAGATTAAAAATACTGAAAATTATTTACACTTGGATTCCGTATTATCCTGCTTTTCCGCTATCGGGTCCGGAATATCAACACTTTTGGCCGGATAGTCGCAACACTAATGTATATTAAAGACCTGAGGAGCACAGACACCAAAACAGGCTATGTCACACAAGTATACTCCATTCACGGTAGGAATTACTCTATGAAAGGTCGTTTTTCCTACCAATATCCTACCATATAATAGATTTCTGGTAGGGAAAAAGGCTTTTCAGAAAACAATTCCTACCGTGAACGGACTTTAAACATACTGTAATATGCAGAACACAACTTGGTGGGGGAGAATATTCAAGATGAGTTTTTACACTGCTTATTACTACCCATTCAGACTATCCTAATATGTACACTAGTTAGGTTGGTCCGAAGAAAGTAGAATTTAAATAATAACTTTCCTCGCTTGCGTGGGGGGTAAAGTGGAAATCAATTTTGGGGAAAAACATATACAGTTCACCAAATGGGATTTTAACCCTAACCTTCCAGTCACCATTAAACCAGACCAGTCCACTTTCCCATCAATGTGGATAAGTTGATAAAATATCCGTTGGAAATGTCAACTAAAATATTTTCCATGGCCGATGGGACTGTGGTTGACCCGCACATGTGGGCACAAGGGAAAAGGTGCCAATGTAATATTTTCTAGTTTGTCAGTGACTTGGCGTGAGTGGGTTGAAGACAGGTGTTTAAAGGTGATCCCCCCCCCCC
>CABEEJ010000753.1:183394-222318 GCA_901482245.1 Timema douglasi
CCCCCCCCCCCTCAATTGGTTTCCCAATCTCCACTTCCTATCAATTCTACCTTCTACCTTCCTCATCTTTATACCCTCAGTGTGAATATGTGTATTTCAAGGACGGGTGGTAAGAGGCGGAGCCTGGTCTGAATATCTACTTCTTCCACCGGTCTATAAGCCTTTGAGGGATAAAAGGGGAGGAAATGGTTGGTTCTCTGCTTGAGAGCCTCAAACCTACAGTAATCAAAGTTCAAACAGGTGAAACCTCTAACCACTGAGCGTACTGATCTGACGGGTGAAGGTTTTGTGGTCTATCGCGAGGGGATTAAAGGGGAGGGGTTATGGATTGGTGGTAAGTAGTGAGAGAGGGTAGTGTGTAATAACAGTGGGGAAAGCTTCGCTTTGATTTATATCGTAATTAATTACAGTGATCTCTCCGCTTCCCTCCGCAATTCCATATCAACCCCTCAAGCTCACACAGGGGTACGAAGCCTGAGGTGACTGCTCAAGCGGCTTATGGTCAAGTGGAGAATTCAGAAATAGGGGTAGGAAAACCATATCTAGTTTAATCATCTTAGAGGAAACTGACGTAGACTAATTATTTTAATCTCTCCTAATGAATTAAGGATAGTTGTTTTTCATATCTTAAATGTTAACGTCTGTTGTAGGTTTTTTTCAGTCAATAGGTTATTAACAAAAGTATGGTTGTTGTTTTTTTGTCACAGTTGAGCGTCTATGTTGTGTAAGTTTAGTCCCTACTGGCCTCAGAAGCAAATCAAATAAATTAAAATATTTAAGAGGAGGAATATGATGAGATCCAATAATGATATAACCGGTGAAAACATTATTTTTTATATACAGCCAACTAACTTGTACACCAATAGTGAATATCACAGTTAGTATCTCCTGGAATCGAACCAGATAGTCCCTTGAACAATCTAAATACCTAGCCGCGAACACGACAAGAGCTGGCTTAAGTGTAAGATATATTAATCTTGGGACTTAATGAACATATCCCCGAAAATCTAAGTATGTTTATCACTGCGTCTTACTACCTGTTAGTGTTATACGATTACATACTAATTACGCTAATGGTTTTAGGAAATATAAAGGCTATATTAAAAGGAAGTGTACTCGCATTTGCATGGAGGGAGAGTGGAAAACTATTTTTGAAAAATCACAATTAGTACACCTGACCAAGATTTGAACCTCGACCTCCCTTTCATCAACGGCATGGCCTATTGAAAGAGTAGCACGTTAGATCACGTGGCTACCAAAGCGGGTATCTATCACTAATACTTTTTAAATGTGTGTCTTATTTTTTTATCAGGCCATTTTTCTTATTGACCTTATTTTAATTTAAAGCAATAATTTATCTATTTTGGGTTTAATTGAAAATATTAATTTGTACGGATAAAATATATGAAAATTCAAATTCCACCTGTGGTCCGTGAGTGAACAAAGTTTTGATTACTTTTCAGGTAATTATTACTTCCCATTATTCCTGGTCATAATTTATAGCAGACAGGTTTTAAGCGGGCTGCTACATCAATAGAATTGCTTCCAATTGGTCAGGGGTGTACTAATTTTTTCGGAATACTAACGCTATTGGGGCTATTAGTGTTATAGAATCGAAAATTGTGTTTTAAAATTTCCTGACTAAAAAATGGTGTTTAAACTTCGTCTGAATTCTATATTACGTTTTCCAAACCCTTCCTTCACCTCTTACAAGACATCTTGTGAATGTGGGGAATGCCAGGTCTCCACCGTGGTTCGGATTCCACGTTAAACATGTAGGTCCTCCATTCCATCTCACAATCACCCTACCATTACACATTAGCGTAAGTGCGTATAGGACGAACGGGTAGTAAGACGCGTGGCTAATAATAATAATAATAATAATAATATATTACGTTTTAAAATTGCCTGAATCACAAATTTCGTTTGGACGTCATTTGAATCACAGCAATGTTTGAAAATCATATAAATAACAAGTATTTGGATATCATCTTAAACATAACAGATATTTAAATATTATTTCAATCACAGCCGGAATTTGAATTATATATGGTTTTTGAACATAGTCTGATCACAACTTGTGTTTGTACATCTTCCGAGGAACCAAGTCTCAACAGTTATAGCCATGGTCGAGGTGTTCATATAAATTAATTTTACGCTTCTCAGGTTTAATTACGTATAGGAATACATTTTGTACATTTTCGATGCTACTCTATATAATATGTTGACAGGATTCCTTACATAAACGCAAATTTAAAGTTAATTATGGCCTCAAATTGATAAAGTACGCATTATGATAAACTACAAAATAAACAAGTGACATAAGTTCAAAATTAACCTGAATGAAAAAAACATAACATCTCATAAAATAAAATAAGGAAAATTCATAGAATACACCTAGAATGAATATTAATTTACTCACTTTGACTTAATTTAGTAACTTTAAAAGTCCATATTCAATTATATTCAATGACGTGGTTTGTTTCTTAAATTTTGTTTGTTAACATTTTTTGTGTGTGATTACTGACAGTGACTCTACAATTAGGGGAAGGGCTTCTACGATGACAGTCGGCTATGAAGGGAGTTTTTCCTCTGTTGAGGTTCCACTCTTCCTATGTGATACTTTTAACTTCCTGTGCTGTAACTATTAATTTATATTTGTATACAGTACTTTTATTTTTAGATTATAGTAAGATGAATGATCCAACACAACCGTATTCTATCCACACATACTTTCTTATATAGTTTATAGTAATTAGTAACAATATTTTTTAATCTATAAAAAACTAAACGATTCCTAGCTAATGTTTATTCATAAAAACAAACCCATTTTGAGAATAATAATAAATATTCTTCAACGAAATTGCTAAAACTTTTTTTGTTACAATCTCTAGATAGAAAACTTTTACGATTCAATGATTTATCTACATAAGAAAGTAAAAATGAATGAAAAAAAAAAACCTTTTGGAAACCCCAATATATTTTTTCAGCTAAGCTTAACAATATTTTATCATGTCATTATCATCATTATTATTATCAATAATAGATATCAAAAGTGATGGCTATAAATCACATGAATGGCCGTATGAATAGACGAAAATAAAGTTAGCAGCTTTTGTAGCTGCTAGACACGTTTACGAACTAAGAGCCAGTTTCATAGTCAGACTTAGTACTCCTAAAGTGCGAGTCGATACTAAGGGCCAGTTTCATAGTCAAGTTTAGTACGCCTCAAGTGCGGCGCTACACTAAATACAAGACGACACCTACCTAAACCAGAACCATTCTGGTTTAGGTAGGTGTCGTCATGTACTTAGTGTAGCGCCGCACTTGAGGCGTATTAAATTTGACTATGAAACTGGCCCTAAATCCAGGACGACACTTACCTAAATAAAAATTGAATGGGCCAGTTTCGCATAAAAGACTGGCCCGTTCCATTCTGGTCTAGGTAGGTGTTTTCTTTTATTTAGTATAACGCCGCACTTGAGGCGTACTAAGTCTGACTATGAAAATGGCCCTAAGAAATAATCGATTAATTCTTTCTATATTTTTATTGTATAAATATATGTGTTGTTTGTGTAATTTTATTTTAAAATTTTAACTGATGTGTTTAGCTTGTACTTAAAACACCGACATTATGTGTGTGAAAATATTACAAGCTATCTTAATATAGTTAAGTACGTCCAATAATAAACATTTAACCAACACAGAGAGTAGATATTTAATATTTAGCTAACAAGATAAACTCTTGCTAAATAGTGACTGTATTCGTCAACAATGTCTAAACTAGAATAGAATAAATATAAACTATCTACATAAAGAAAACATAAAGATTAGTTAGGTTATGATATAAGTACAGTTTACTAAGCTGTGTTAAGCTAAGTTATAATAAAATTTGCTCATATTTGTTAAATGATAGACTATTCAAAAGCCGTACACAACTACTGTGGCTGCATAAACTTATTTTGTCAACAATTCTGAAATTTTTGAACGATTATTAACGTATGTTTACCAACTGACTGTCATTTAATTTTCATTTAATTTGGTTGAGGTATTTAACGTGCCTTTTCTGAACCTACTGACTATATCAGCACACGATATATAAACTAGCCTACATCCATCTCCAGCCGTTAATTCCTCACTGCTAAAGGGGAAAATCACATTTCATCAATTATAATTTTGTTTGCCATGCCATAAATCGAACCTGGGACACTTAGTTCAATAGACAGACACGCCTTAAACTGATAAAAGGCTTGGACAATTTCTATATCACTGTAATATGTTGGTATCAACTGTATTTTTAACACAAATGTTTGTGTTACAGCGTCAAAATGTAACTTTAAGCTTTATTCGTGAAGCTTGACATTAATAGCCGTAAGACCTTCGTTGGTATAACGATGATTACTCATAATTGATCCTATAAATCGTTCCGAAAGTTTTGCACATATCGTGGAACACTTTGTATATAGAAAGGCTTTACGTCCTGGTCACAAATATAACCGTAGCACTAGGTTCAAGCATATATCATTATTTAAGGTGAGAGTATATTTGTATGAAGAAAAGCTTGGACTAATTTGACGGAGAACGTGCAAAATTCACGATGACAACGGTGAATAATGAACCAGCACTGAAATTAGCATTCCTGTCTAGAGAAATAAAACTTGACCACAATTGAACAAAAGGTCCTGGTTTCAATATCCATGTCAACAACTTAAATATTATTTTGCTAAAAATATATCTACTCCCAAATTAATTTCCCCCACTAAACAGCTTGGTATAAATTTGTTTAGTTTAACATAAGTTTAGGTTTTGTAAACTAATTAATTCTGAAAATGTACCATTTGCTTACTCTCTAAGGTAGTAAGCTTACCTTGTATTATTTCACTATTACGTAGCTCATAATATAAGGCCATGGTGTAGTCTGTCAAGGATAGTCTGCTACATTTCAGGATTGACAGTGTGTACATAACTGCATCGATGGTCGCATGGTCAAATTCTTAATTCTTGAATTGGACTGGAATGCTAGCTAAGGGGATAATTTGGCTCAAATTGCGGTCTATTGTGCTGAGGGTGGTTTTAATAAATGTCTTGTCCTCTCCCTCTGCGTAAATGTGGGTATATTTCCTATAAATTCAACCTTACTAATCTCTGCTCCATACGTGCAACACAATCAAGTTTTGAGATATGGCGAATAGTAAAAATAAACACATATTTTTGTTTAGAAATTTACCAACCGTCCAGTTATCCAAATTTAATAACACACTAGTGAAATAGGTATGAGAAAGGTAAAATTTAGTAGAAAAGTTCCCGCATGGCTTGGATGTAAAATCATTGGAAAAACACCCTCCATTCACTCCTTTGGCATTTGAGCCCATCCATCGCTGCTAAGCCAAACTTGATGAGCTTACCGTTGAGTTAGTGGATCTACCGATACAAGTAGATAATTCATCCAAAAAATAGATGTTTCGACACAATCACATACACTTTCTTATATTTTTTATTATAACTTAAATAATTTTTTCTGTTGTAAAATAGCGTTTAACAAATTTTACTCAAAAGTAATTCACCATTTTTAAAATCATATTCATCATTCTTTATTGATAAATTATAAACCAAATGGTTCAACCTTTTTTTACAAAATTCAAATTTTCAAAAAATATTATTTGTAAAATAACCTAAAATTACTTGTTATTTGTAAAAATAAAACAGTATTCTCATTTACCATAAAAAAGCTATTGACAGATTTCCATTTTGAATTCAATCTTACAGGTCAATTCAATTTCCAGAATATTAAAAAAAATGCTATAACTTTTGGAAAGTAAAATACCTTTAAATTAATTTATTTTAGATAGATTTTGATACATTATTATTGATATTAAAAAATAATCTCCCGATATAAATTTTAAACCAAATCACTAAAACTATTTTATAAAATATCCAAACTAAAAAAAGTCATCGATAAACATTACCTATAGCCAATATTTCCCCCCAAAACAAGAATTTTATTTATCACTAGCTGACCCGGCAAACGTTGTTTTGCCATATAAATAATTTTTAAGTAATTTCTAGTGTAGACAAAAAATAGCTTACTTATTGTAAGTGTGTAAGAATGTGGTATATGCGTGAAATAGGCATGGAGCGCTGTGAACGATGAGGGAATATAAAAATAACAAAAGGCAAACATTATTTTTAAGTTATTATAATTTATTCCTTAAAATTATATATCATTAATTAATCAATTACGACAGTAACACTAACAAACAATATCAATCTCTTAATGCCATAGCGTGAACAATATTTTTTGTTAGTCCATCTTTAGCTAACACAAACAAACTGGATGGTTTACCCACTCGAGAGCATGCCACGTATAATTGTCCGTGTGAAAAACATGGTGTTCTCAAATCTAAGCCACAAATAGACATCGTTTGACCTTGGGATTTGTTGATAGTCATTGCAAATGCCAATCTAATCGGAAACTGAATACGTTTGAATTGAATTGGCACATGACGATTGATCAGTTATCGACCGGGGATGAAAAATGATTAAATTACTAAAATGGCTATTAAAAAATAGGGGTTGGTGATAAAAGGGTAAAAATTTAGGGTTGTATGTATTTTTTAATGCGACATAATAAAAAAAATAAAGATATTAAAAAAATGTCTAAAAATTATAGAAAAATGTTAAGGGTGGACAACCCTTATCACTAAGGGGTATGAAAAATAGATGTTGGCCGATTCTCAGACCTACTCAATATGCTCACAAAATTTCATGAGAATCGGTCAAGCCGTTTCGGAGGAGTACGGGAACGAACATTGTGACACGAGAATTTTATATATAAGATGTTAATCTCAAACAATACACAGATATACTTTTAAAGCAAAATATTTAAGGCCATTTTTCAAATATTTAAAATTTTCAAAAATACCTTGTAAGTAAACGACCCATTATCGAATTTTTAGCCAAAGCCAAGCTTGCAGTCTTATTTGTCATTTCAAACACTCCCAAAATACCCATTTAGAAACAATTCTCTAGAGCCAATTGAAATATATTTCAAGTTTTTGAAAAATCAGCCGTTATTAAACTACCCTTCAACGAATTTTTGCCCAAAAATTAATCAAATAGTGCTATTTGTCATCTTAAATAGATTCTAGATATGCGTTTTAAACAAAACCATTAGAACCATTTCCGAAAAATGTGTAATTAAAAAAAATTCATAGGTAAACTACCGTTGGGGTAGGGTAAAAATAAAATACATGTTTTGTGTTACAGCCCTATAAAATCTAAATCTAAGGTTTTAACAAAATCCGTCAGACCATTTTGAGGTAGTGACCAGGGACGGACAGACAGACAAACATGGAGACAAACAGAATTGTAAAAGACATTTTTTTGGGTGCGTGTTCACATAAACGCAAAAAATCGTCATCATTTTGAGATCGATTTTTTACGATCACAATACTTTCTCTTAATATAAGATGAGAAGAGACTTACACGATAATCTCATAAGAAAATGTATTCACACCACCGTAAACGTATATCACCATTATATTTTAATGGGGGGGACGGACGGTAAAGGTTAGGTTTTAAATCCCAGCTTAAGGTTAGCGGAGTGATTTTCCCATATCCTCTAAACGCTGATGCCAATAAACTTTCTATAAACTACCCTCCCCACACCAACCCCATAGATAAGGCACTACACAGCCAGTGTGTTAAGACGTATTAACTGAAAAAATATGTTTAAACCATGAATAATAATTTTCTAGGGTTGGGAGAGAGGATGCGGTAGAGGGGTTGATCTTGTTATTTTCTAACGTCGTATAGGTATGAATGACTTTATCCCCCCCACCCTGTACCGGATGGTCCCATGCGATCCGGTAATAACCGGTGTGTACCGCCTGTATTTTAAACCACGGATATGTCGGTAGTGACAGAAGAATAACGAAGCCGCCATGATTTATAAACGTAGCGTTTACACTTTCTCTCCCTCCCTTCATGACCAAGGCCCGGCTTACACCAGTGTATCATCCCTCCGGCAAAAATCATGGAGCAGAGAAAGTTAAGAGTTACATGGCTTGTTTTAGCGGTCACTTAATTCAGGGGAATGAACATTTTTACCTAATTATATTGGAAACAGTGTTTGTTCAGTCAGAGATATAAGCTATGAGTGAAGAAAGAATGAAATCATGGGATGAATCCTGAATAGTTCAGAAGTGTAATTAATGTTGGCTCACTACTACAAAGGCTCAGGGTTCAATTCTCATGTTCAAGTGTAATTTTTCAACTAGGTATTTTAAATTTAAAATAAATATTTTATTTTGTGTTCCGCTTCTTATTATTCAACTGATCTACCCGCAAAGCCAAAATAACATGTTAGGTATGAGTATGGTATCAGTTAAAGAAAGTGTACACGTTGAGTGAGAGCAATAAATATTTAGGTAAAAGATTGTCTCATTACACTCAGCTGTGATACGAACCCTTAACCTGCACCTCACCAGCACTTTATACAAGACGAAATACTCCTTTTCGCCCTTATCGCCAACGATGCGATGCACTATGAGAAGGGAAACTCTGATTTCACAAGTGATAGCTTTATTTTCAGTGCCAAGATTCAAACCCACAATCCTATGTTCACTGAGAAGGCGTTCTACCGGCTAAACGGATATCAACGACTAGATATCATTCCTAGACTGATATGATCAGTGATATGTCCAAGGAAACCAGATTCGTGTTTGTGATAATAAACGTGCTACTGTGCTCCATAAAATCTGTATTTATTTCCATCAAATGTTTAAATCCACCTTTGAAAGCATGATGGTTATCCATAAAACTTATCTAGTCTGGTTTATCTATGATGAAGAATGCAAGTTTTACATTCCAGCTAGATGAACTAAGGATATATTTAATAAGTGGCTTTTGAAGCACCCTTCACGAGAACGTGGCTGCATCTCCTCTAAATTATTACTTCTCTCTTCATAAGTCACCAGTCCATGGTCCATTTTTCATAATGAGGACCCTATCTAACACCTTAAAAATATTCCACCACGTCTCACTATCCGTTTGGTCTATATTCTCTAAAAAAAATCTATATATATTCATACGTCAGGTAATGTTATCTGCATCTTTCACTTTTTGTAAGTATTATCAATTCATACCAAGTAAAGTTAATATAGTATGGTAAAATGTTATTAATTTAAGCAAAAAATATGTTTTTGTTGAATATAAGGTCCTTCATATTAAAATTGAACTGTAATAAATGCGAATACTTTTACAGGTGCAAAAAATATATTTTAGTAATACTTTAAACCGAAAGATTAATTATCATCTAAATAATAATCTAATAGCATAAGCTATTATTTATGATTTTTAGTGAGGAATTCTCCATCTAGATATCATATTCTTAAAATTAAAAAAGGACACTTAGAGAGCTCAGTGGTCAGAGCATTGGCGTACTAAGACAAAGGTCCCGAGTTCGATTCCCATTTCCAGGTGTCATATTTCAATTTTCAAAATCATCTAAATCGTTTGTAAAAAAAACTAATTGAAATAGAAGAAATATATAGTTATTAAAGTTACAATATATATATATATATATATATATATATGTATAAATTTTTTGTAAGCTTAGTAATGAATTATGAGTTTTAATAATTTCAAAAAACTAAAACTTGAAACTAAGCATTTAATAAACTAATGTATTAGAGTAAATATTTGAAGATTAAATTATACAAAAGTTTTAAACCTATTAACATTAATACAAACCATCTAAAAAAAATACGAATATTTGTAAAATTTCTGACTAATTAAATTTTTTGTTAAAAATAGTTGTGTTAAAAAACTACCAATACTCTTTCAAGTCGGCCTAAATTGCTCATATTCACACTTTTTATGAAATACTTCTGAATATCAATAACAACATTGAATTAAATAAATCTATATTTGTCTTGTATGTGAAACATTGAATATATTATGTACGTAGTTCAGCAAGGTTGTATTTTATTGCATTAATTTATTATAGTACATAATTTGATATTTATTTCAGCATGGTAATAAGTAAATAACTTTATAATTTCTTTCTAATAAAAAATATTTATATTTATTCTGTTTTCATATTGAAATTGAAGATTAGAATTAAATTATGTATTAATTTGAAAGTTCAATAAATTTCCAAGTTCATCTCATGACATGATTAAAAAAAATTAAAACAAAGTCAAATCTTGGCATATTAAATATGAGAAAAAGCGTATTCTCAAAAACAAGTACATACAAATACTATTTAGGTAAATGTTTTCTCTGCCAACAACATTTATTTGCATGGGATAACGGAAATAATAATGAACAATATGATTGGATATCTGATATAAGTCATTACCTTGTTTGGTGTGTTCGGGGTTGCAAGGGGTGAAAAAGGGTAGGGAAAAGAGGCACATTTATACTAATTACCTAGTGGGAGAGAGGGGGAAGAAAGGTTGGGGGGCTAAGAGTTTAATTTGAAGTTGGCTCCACGGGATGTGGGGGGAAGGGGGATATAGCCTCACAGTAGTTTTTAAATCTTTATCCAGGTAAATAATAATAACTTTTATTTTCTCTCTTAATTCTTTACTAATTAGATTAAGACGCTAGTTGATTTGTCGTTGGAAAGAGAATTTACATGAAGCCTGTTTCTGGATATTATCTTCATGGCAAGAACACGGCAGGAACAAGAGATTTTAACATATACTTTTGTAGTCACCATTAAAAATACGGTATTAATTCATTAGTTTTAGTTTCTAAGCATCGATATAATATATCAAAACTAAATTAAATAGCAAACTTTACACTAGATTTTTAGTAGTAAGAAAACATCCAAAATCAAGGTACTCTGTATTTTTAAATAAATTGAATGTTTTTTTTAAAGAAATATATTTATATATCCTATGTTCACAAAAAATATAGTGTTTAGTTTTAATAAACCACACTTCTGTCCATGGAGTCGAGTAATTTTTATTTTCCAAGAACTTCCCCTTTTAATTTTCACAGAAATAATTCACAGGTATTTTAAATATACATTGCTATAACATTATTGATCTAAAATGAACTTTAAGATCTGACTCCTCGCTAGGGGTCATCCATAAACCCCATTATGCTCTATTACTACCACTTTTTAGCCCCCATCCTCCATTCTCCTTTCCCATGTAGCTCGAAGTAGACATGTAGTCTGACCCCTACCCTCTCCAACGTGTGTTACATAGATTTTCACATAAAAGTCAATACCATTATTTCACAGGGAAGCTTTTGTGTCAATAAAAAAGTGATTAAGATAATATTACTAACCCATTACTGGTATTACTAGTGGTGGAAACAATAACAATAATATTTTTTGAACAATAAGAGCTGTGTTATGTAACACTGTGATGTATACCCCATCCCTCCCCCCCATGTTACACCATTTATACATTAGAGCACATCCCTTCCTCCCTTTTAACAGTGTTACGTGATTCATGGATAAATCCCTCCTCATTATTAAATAGGTAGTAAGACACATAACTAACTTCCTTGCCTAGTGGGGCCTTTGACATGGCAGAAACTATATGCACTACAAGTGTGTATTGCAAATTGCTTGTACAATCCATATAAGGTGTCTAAGATCCACGCCAACAATAATGTATGTATACTGTTTGGGCTCTCGTACATAAATTACACTAAAAACATTAAAGTACCCCTAATTTTGAAACATTTTGGTAGTTAGAGGATTGCATACAATCTCATAAGGAGCTAATTTTGAAAAACTTGAACTGCGAGCACTGACGTCACTCCAGAAGCTTGTGAGAGAATTCTACTCACCAGCCAAACACTGTGAGAGACAAGGCTTGTCTGGTGAGTAAAGCATGACGAAACAAAATTAATGTCATCCCCCTCTTTGGTTGCAACATTCTGAGAATTATTTAGTTGAAATAAACCTATTATTCCCCAAATTATCTTAGCAGAAGTAAAAAATATATTATTTCTTTCGACGATTCATGCATTCCTTCAATACAAATATTGGTTTATGTAAAATAACAAAAATATCTATCTTTATTTACTCGGATTTAAATAAATGTTTAATATGACAACGTGACATCCTCATAATCTAGAGAACTCAATTTCAAATCCTGACTGTTCTAATTTTTTAAAATTTGAATTTTACCAGACTGAAATAAATAAGCTTTCATTTTAAATTTGTATTAATAAGCATATAATTTTATTTGAATATTTTCATGAAAATATATAAGGTTTTTGAGCCTACGTATGCTACCCCAATATTCTTCTTTAAAAATAAGTGAACAAGTTAAATTAAAAACAGTAAATTCTCTTTGAGATTTTGTGTGTAGCTGATTATTTAGAAGACAAATTATTGGGTTTTATGACATAAAAATATACATATTTTAAAATAACGCTAAGCGAACTAATTATTACTGGCATATAAGGGCATTTAGGGCATATGTATGCTTTAAAAATAGCTTTGAAAGTAAAATGGTGTTATACTAAATTCAAATTAACAATGTTATTGAATAAGACAAAGTTAAATTATTATAATCGAGCTACGATCAAGCTCGTTACCTCCAGCTTCACAGACAAACACACTAGAAAATGAGCTAAAATAGCTAGTAAAAATAAGAGGACGTTTAACTGATACTTAATATGAACAAATTTTAAGGCAATACATTTTGCAAACAAATGGAAAATGGCTTGCTAATAAAACCAAACAAATAATTTTACATGATGCACTTAATACAATAATAGGGGTGGGTTGTGGTATCCCATTGCCTTAATCCCTTGAGACTACATCGGTCTTCCTAGTTTTGTCAGATTGAAAACTCAGTCGCAAGCGAAACAAAGCCACACCGACTCACACGGCAATAGAAACATTTCAAAACTAGATCTGTTTTAATACAGCCTGTGGCTAGCGAGCTCATGAGCTGCGAGTTTGATCACAAGTTTCAAACTTAGGGGTCCAGATGTGTATTGCAAATTTTTATAGAAATATATCTAACGGGCTAAGATTCCACATTTACAAAATGTAATACACTGTAGGCTCCTTCGATATAAATAGTACTATACTATGCTATAGGCACTACAGTCATGTAATGCGGATTGCCAGTAATATTTTCTCACGGGGTCAAGTACGTAATTATACACCATACACAGTAGTACGCCGAAATAAAGAGGAAGATACTATGCGCTTTACAAATATGTATTGCAAATTGCCAGAAGAATATATCTCACGGCGCTAAGATCCACGTTTTCAAAATGTAGTGTAGAACACCCACGGCTAATACAATCCTAGATCTACCACGGTTACGTGAAACCACGGATAGTACCGCATTATTATATAACGTGATATTCATTTAATATAAATAAATTCAGTAAAGTTTAATTGATAGTAAATTCACATTAAGACATTACCAAAAAATAAATTAATAATAACGTTTACTGTACACTACATTGCAAATACTATTCTCCATTATTCTGGTGGCGATCACCGATGAGGAAGATGATGTTTATGATTATGATGGTGATATGATAACACAATGTCCATAGTAGTCACGTTTGTGATACTAATAGTACGGCTGGCTCCCGTCTGGTGCGTGGTTTAAACTTATAAAACTATTTTTCTTTAACTAAAAATAAATAAGATTGGGCAGCGGTAAACCACGGATACTGAATCATCGGATACGCGGCCCTTACTGTATATACATTGTAGACTTCTTAGAAATGAATAACACTATAGACATAACAGACGTGAAACGCAAATTTCTAGTAATATCTATCTCACGGATTCAAGTTCAAATTTTACACTTTAAGTTATCGATTTGAGTGACATTATTTGGTCAGCCGTTAATTTAATCCAGTGCTGATTGTGATTATATTAAATGTTTCTCAAGTATCGTGTGGAAAATACTGACAATTAAAATTTAAACTGACAAGGATGGATGCAAGTATGATAACTGCAATCGGGCTCATTAAAGCTAAGATTTAAATTGACCATTAACTGGTGTAGATTTTATAGCACATAATTTCCCATATTAGATCAAGAGGAAAACACATTATACATTCACCATTATAATTGAATAAATGCGTGGAGGATGTGAATTACCCCTTTAGGGAGGAGAAAAAATTAATTTATCTAAAACTTTTTTATAGCGTCATTTTAAAATAAAAAAGTTTGTACAGTGAGTCATCTAGGGAGAAAATCATTATATTTCTTGACCATTTGATGATTTTTTATTGAACTACAAAATCAAAAGAATACCATGTAATACTGTGTATACTTGGAAAAAATTACCCTACTCTATATCTTAATTCTTTCTTAACGAAAAAAATATCATCACAACAATTTCCCTTTATTTTTTACTTTAATCAAAGATTATAATCATTGGCTTGGTCGATAAGGGAATGGAAAAAGAGGTGGGATAGGAACTAAATCAATAACTTGGTGCTTTTATAGATTGTTCGCTCATAATTGCTATTATAAGGGATACAGCAACTTAGTTCACGTCATTATAAATCGATGTATCACCACCAAAAATAAAAGTTGGTGTGAAAAAACCCGAAAATAATGTATTTTTATAGTGCTCTTTTCTGAATTTACCTATTCACATATTTTATATCGAGATAGATAGTATAGGAAGTGGATAAATGGTACCAAGCTATGTCGTCCACCCTTAAAGATAGCACCTAAATTAGGGAGGTAATATAACTCGAACCCGACATCACATCGTTATGATTTTTTCTTTATTTTAATTTGTCAGACAGAAGAATTGAGTCTAGTGAAACCATTTTATGACAGTCAAAAAAATAAACAAAGTAAAAAAATAATTATCTTATGAGTAATTTATTAAATTGATTTCAAATTCACAATGTTTAAGCTAAGAATGCAGTAAACTTCACTTCAATTCGATTTCTGGTTTGAGATTAATATTCTGTTAAATCGGTCATGAGACTAACTCCTTAGCCGCCTCCTTCACTACTCAACTTATATAAAATGAAAATCCCCTAGATTTGGGGATGTACTTTTTATTGATTTCGGCTGATTCCTTTATCTTGAAGGTATCATTAACGACTTTGAGTGTGATTTTGCGATATTTATAAGATTTGATTATAATAAGTAGCTACGTGCATCATCGAGAGCATGGTCTAAATGTCAGAATAATCTGTACTGTTTCGTCAATGATGGGTGCGCCGTCATTTGAAAACTGGTAAGGTGTACTGAGGGTGTTTATTTTTAAATTGTCTTTCACTCTTCCTCCACGAAAACCCGTGAACATTTCCTCTAAATTATATCGTCCTATCAATGCCTCTCTGCCTAATTGAATGTAAATAAATAAGTAACTCACACATTGTACCATTATTAAATAGTTAAAATGTATTTTAAGAATAAGATTAACAGGCTTTAAGACATAATTAACTATAAAACCTAGCCCAAAAATATTTCTATACAAAATTTTAACTTTTTATTTAGATTGCCTTAACATTTGTTATTTGTTTTCTATTATTTTAAACATATCTCCTTTATAAACACTCTCCCCACAAGTTGATAACGTTCCAAAAGCTGGAAACGATTGCTCCTTCGCCAACTGTTCCATGGCTTTGTTCACACCATCTGCCAGTGACGGAGAGGGAATTAATAAACACGCAAACAGAAAGGGGGAGCAAATCCCATTCGACGTTCCACTTTTTCAGTTTAGACTGTTGGCACCCGTTAATCTGCCAAACTATAAATTATCTTTGAATTGGAAATATGGAATTGATTTGGTATCTAGAATAAACATTATCTGAACAACCAAAAATTATACATTGTTAATTTAAAATCCATTCATTAGAAATGTTAGAGTAATATTTTCATTTTTGGTATACTCGTGAAAACTGTTCTCTTATTAATACTTTTCATGGTTTACGGCTAACTGTAAAAACAATGGCGGAATGATTTATTGAGTAGTGTGGTCATTCATAGCAAGCACGCGTTTATTGTGGACTCCCCTATGATGAGTGCGTCATTGGCAAATAATTCAGACTAGCGTTTTCTCATTTTAATGAATGTGTGTGTTTAATTTTATCAGAGTTTGGGATGTAGTTACACAGTAGAGTAAACTTTTGGAGCAATATGTACACATATTTTAGAATCCTCCTTTTTAAAAAGCCGAAATAACATCAGCGCCAGTTGAGAGGTCTTAGGCTTATCTTCTTTGTATTATTTTTTACAATAAAACATATAGTAGGCCTACATAAATACTATCTGAATTTCAAGTAGCTAATATTTTGTGGAATCTATGTGGTATCAAAAAACTAATATATATGCTGTATAACTAGTTATACGAATATTTATTTTAGTAACTTGGAATGTATAAAAAAGTGTTTTAACAATTCAAATATTGATATAAGGAGTTTTGAGTAGGATTATCTTTTTAAGAGCATTATATTTTTACAAAAGAATTTTTGGTGTAATGTAAATCCTTGTGTACTCTATATAATATATATAATTAAATAAATTAATATGGTCATTCTTTCCCTGTGCAAAATTATAATGAATACAGAAATACAAAACTATGACTGTGCAAAAAAAATCCAATTTATTTTTAAAGATTAATATTAATGTCACTAAGCAAGAAAATGATTTTTTAAAAGTTAATGATTCGTTTAAGTCACAAAATGTAGGTTAAAATAAAAGGGTCTACGAATTTAATGTTAAAAATAATAAAATATAATTTATATCACTGGTTTTTAAAGTGTATTTTTATTTTTTGTACCACGTCTTAATGTGTATTTAATATGAACTCATGCACATAAATAAAAGAAAGATAGTTTCTCTATAACAACATAATTTAACGGTTTTTCCTTTAAAAAGATTTTGGAAATCTATACATAATTTACGTTATATATTCATGATATAAAATATGAAAACCTCAATAACTTATACATATTTTAAAAGCTCAGATTACTCTAATTTATAATATTTTTAACAAATTAAAAAAGGTTTTAATGTATTTTTATTGTAACTTATTAATTTGAATTTATAAAGTGAGAACAACCATAAACATTTACAACACTTATCAAATGATCCCGTGTCTGCATTACAGTTTGGCTATGCATTCACATGGAGAAATACCCTTCATTTGTTACATTGAGGTTTAACATTCCAATGAGCACAAAAAAAAAACCAGAGGAAAAGAGAGTTATAGCGGATTCTTCATTATATAAAATGTTGAATGATTATCTAAATGAGGTTTGAATTTGTGGAAGGACTAGCAAAGCAGGAAAGTTTGTACTGATTTATATGTAGGTATATATATTCGAATGTTTGTACAATCAGTTTAGTGGAACTACAATTTTACTCAATGAGAATTCAGTTAGTTTTAAAAGTGGTTTGCTTCTGAGCCTGAAGATTGTAACAAGAATTTGAGGAAAGTTTTAACGATTAATAACTTTTAAAAAAAAACATTTTGGTTTATAAAATAATTAGCGTGAAAACACAAATCAAGCTATTTGATTTCTTTTAATATTAAACATTTTTTTTATGAAAAATACCTCCTAGCGCGTAGTTATTGGACTTAATTATATATGTAATGTTTAATAAAACTTATAGTATGAATGATTAAAATGTGTAAGATATTATTATGGTTCACTAATTGTAAATGTTTGATCCACTTTCTGATTTCCACGAGATTAAGCCTGGCCCTGGAAGCGTAAGGAAATAAATAGTTTGCTGTGTTTCATAAAAGGAAAATAAGTGAATAATAAAATGATATAAAACAATTGCTGTGATATATACATATATATTACGATATTAAAATATAATTTACTAACGCAAGTTGACGTGAGTCCAGACCAATCTGGCATTTTATTTGATCACTTCATTAAATTAGTATTGAATACAAATTTAAAGTATGAAAAAGTACAGAAACATGATATCGTTTTAGTTTGGTTTAAAAAAATACCAGCTATAATATTTATAAATATTATTCTTAATATAAATCATTTAGAGTAGTGGGTAGTATCAAAGGTTGGGTTGAGAATTCCAATGGTAAACGAAGGTGTTTCAAGGGGTCCACGATAAACAATATATTTGTATGAATAATCACTTTCTATTATTTATGTAATAAAAATTACCAAAATAAATAATCTTAATTTAACAGAGGACTCAAGACTGATGGTATAAGCCATTCAACCAAATTAATTAAGCTGTATATATTTAATTTGAAAAATTAACGTAGTCTCGATATATTTTGTTTGGTTTTTTGATGCCAACCCATTAAAATGTTGCAATAAAATATGTATCCTTAGATGCATCGAAAAGAAATATTATTTTAATCAGTCATGTTAACGATTTTATTCTCTCTTCAAGTTTATGTATTCTAAGCCTAGCCTATATTAGGTTCACAAATACACTATTTAAAGAAAAAAGGGACTCAACGTCTTTTAAAAGTTTAACAATGACTGATATAGACAAAAGATAAGGATTTGTCCTGAGACTTTAGTTTCTAAAGTAATCTTAACTGTTCAATCAATATATATTTGTAATTTTTTTTACCATCCCTCATATTTCTAAAAGTGCAGCATATTATTATTTACATTTTGAATAATATACAGCGTAACATTCACATCATGAACCAAACATTAATTTTAGATAATAGTATTAAAATAATTACTAATAAAAAACATGAAATCTAACAATAAAACACGACATAACTATCTAGGATGAGCTAACACATATATTGTGTTATTGTTTTATGCTTGTGACACATCCAGGGTGAAAGTCAGTTTTTTTCTTAGCATGAAGTAGAATAAAAACATTTTTCTTTATTTATAAGATCAAATAATTCAAGTAAATCTGAGCAAGCTATTGATTATAATAGATACATTTGTATACCCTCTTCTCAATTTGTATTCTCCCCAGGGTACAACTAGGAGGGGGAAGTTTACGCCATTCCTCAATTCAACCCCCTATCCCTAAAAAATAGATAAGGCTAGACTTTTGTTTAAATGATTTCAATACTTGTAGTTTTGAAAACTAGTCATGCCTTAGTTTTCGCTTTTTATAAATGCTAGAGATTTGATAAACATCGTGTTAGTTTGATATTCAAAAATTCCTATCAGCAATAAGTTGATCTTATACAGTAAAGCTCATCCACAATTCGCTGTGGTACGTTACTAAATAACAAATATAAGTAACCTAAAAATTGAAATATGACACTCTGGACACGGGAATCTAAGCCGGATCCTTTGGCTTAGTACGTCAATGCTCTAACCGCTGAGATATCCAGGAATCATCCCATACTTAAGGTCATTCTTCACTCATATTTTAAGGCAGAGTCTATGATGGACGTGCGGAAATCTTCGGCTAGAAATGTGTGATTTTATTACGATCACGAGCTATCAGATAACGCAGCCACCTTCAACTCGGTAGTTGACTTATTCCTACCACTTGTACAATTATTATAATTATTGTAAGGGATTCCATATTTAATAATCAAATATCCAAATCTATTATTTATGTTTTTAGTAAGGATTACTCCGTCTAGATCTCATATTCTGAAAATTGAAAAATGATACCTGGACACGGGAATCGATTCCTTGATAGCTCAGTGGGCAAAGTATTGGCGTACTAAGCGAAATGCCCTGGGTTTGACTCACGTTTCCAGGTATCATTTTTCAATTTTCAGAATATGATATCTAGATGGAGTAATCCTCAATAAAAGCATAAATAATAGCTTTGGCTATTTTATTCTTAAAAATAAGTAAGCTGGTACATTAAATCCAAACAATACAAACGTTTATAGAATCTCCAACTATTTTTGTTGAAAGAATAATGTGTGTAAGATTACAAGAATAGCCCGCTTTTAAAATTTTGTTATTTATTTAAAGCTTCATTAATTATGTAACTCTAATGACTCCACTGACCCTCGCAGGTACAAAAGAAAATATATGCTAGGTCACTTGCTAAAAATCGCCCAGTACGTTGAATAACTTCCAAAGGTGATCACGACAGGTATTCCATTAATTTGGGATGGAAGGATATGCGAGATAAGGTCAGTGTTTTTGCAGATTTTTAAGCAACACTTTTATTAGAAAAATAAATCAATTATTGTTCCAGTGGATAAATAGATTCTAATTTTCTACACAGATCAATATCAACAGCTCTTGAATATTTCTATTGAGCATGTCATCATTTAATAATAAACTTTTCAAATGAAGAGAATAAGCTATACATGTCTAGAACACCCTTGACAGATATTCAAAAATGCTTACACTAAATTATTATTATTATTATTATTATTAGCACCACGTCTTACTACCCGTTCGGGTTATACGCACTTACGCTAATGTGTAATGGTAGGGTGATTGTGAGATGAAATGGAGGACCTGCAGTTTAACGTGGGATCCGAACCACGGTGGAGGCCTGGCATTCCCCACATTCACATGATGTCTTGTCAGAGGTGAAGGAAGGGTTTGGTAATCAGATAAATCTGTGCCAGGACCGAGGATTGAACCCCGGCCGCCAGCATATAAGTCTGACACCTTACCCCTGGACCGCCAGGTCACCGCTTACACTAAAAAAGTATTTGATTTATTTTTTATTTAAATATGTTTGTTATAAAAACTGAAAAAACACTGCCCTTAACTTGCATGCTCTACCATCCCACTTTAATGTTATTTAAACCTGGTCCTTCCCCCACACCCTCATGCCCCCATTCCCAGAACTGGCTTCCCCTCAGGTGTCAGAGAGAAATTAATGAGAGTGGGGTGAAACGGTGTCAGAGTACTACACTGCTTCAGTGTCATTTCGCTCCCTTGACACATTTTTCCTCTTCCTGAACAAGGATACTCCGTGAACAACAAAACCTTTTCTAAAGGGAAAGACCCGCATTGGTGGGCACTTAGATTAAGACGTAAAGCTTTTCTGATCTGGTTTTCCCGTGACGGGAAGGTCAGGATTTTAATCCCGACTGGCTTTATTGAGGGTGCTTTTTTTATCATAAATATCTTCCCACAAACCGTTCACATAATTATGGTTACATTTATTCTACATTATAGCTTTCAAATATCTATCACATTATCATAATTAAATGGAAGAATCCCGAACGGGTAGATAGGCGCAATGAAAAAATAAAAGGAAATCGTATGTGTTTTGTGAAGGATTGAGAGAACACCTACCTTACTTGTTGTAGTAACTAAACAGTATAAGCTGTTAGACTCATATTACTCTTGATTTACTCCAACAGGGAGGATAAGATTTGAGCCCCAGTTGGATGCAATGTAGATGCTTAACATCCCACATTTTCTCCATTCTCATCAGGAAGAGATTTTATACATATAATAATTATAATAAGCCGTATGTAAAACTAAAATTTCTTATGCTAGGAAACCATTGGTAACTAAACATCAGGGTTGAAAGAATTTTTAGGTTTTAAAATTATTTGATTTTTCCGGGTATTCCAGACCAAAATAATTATTGGAAGTGAATTTATAAATAAAATATCTTATATCGATTATTATTAAATTTTGTTTCAATCTTGATACATGATATTATTATAGATATACATGTTAGTGCTCATTGTAAACGCGCATGAATTGTGGGTAAAACTAACACTTTATACTGCATTATAAGCTATCACTTTTTTTTTTCCTAAAAACAACTGCAAATATTTCTGAAAAATCTTGTAGATATTTACTTTCTCTTGACCCTTCGGAAAGAAAGTATTATGATCGTCACAAAATTCGAACTCGAGATTTTGATAAATGTTGACGTTTCATGATGCCCTGAAACCAAATAGTAGTTTTCTCGGGCTGGAGCCGAAACTATTTTACCGATTGGGTTAAAACTTGGTATCTATGGCTTTCACAAGTTTCCCCTAAGGTTTTTTTTACATATATCAAACCCTAAATTTAGGAGTAGTTTACTGAAGGGCAAAAAGATAAAAATCTATTTTCTCGAAATATATTCTAACGATTTTGTTCAAATTCTATATCAAACACTGTTTATCTGTATAAACATGATGGCAATTTTCATTTTCTCGTGAAACAACTTTGTGGGTACTCTCTATAGTCTATAGGGTAATTTTCCTATTTTCACCATTTATCCACAACTATTTGAGAAACGAAATAGCTTATCATCGTACTGTTGTAAAATCTACCATTAAAGATAATAATCTTGTATTTGAAATACATTTTCATAAAATCAATAATTTTGGAGCTATAAGCAAACATTTATGCCTTTTAATTCAGGTCTTTGAAAATTAATTTTATTCTTATGCTCTTTGGTGGACAAAGATATTTCTTTTTTCTAAAATTTTCTGTTACAGTGTTCCTGGTTTCTAGTGACATAAAATAAGTAAATAACAATATATATTAATTCAGTTATGATCTTTGGTGTAGTATTTCTACAACAATGTTTATATTATTTTGTTTTACAAATCTTACGAGCTTTTAGTAAAGGTCCATGTTAAGATAAAAGCGGGAGAAAGTCTGTGCAATGCACCGTACAATTTATTTAATTTCCCTAACTTAGTTGGCTATTCCCTGTAACACCGAATTCCCTAACTTCTCTGGAATTTCTCTGCTCTCCATGTGCGTGTCAACTCTAGAGACACCAAAATAAAGGTGAGAGATAAGGAAAATAAATATTAATTGTTATTAACTTTAATTTTAAGAGATGAGATTAAAATTAAGTCCTGTGTTTAGTTGTCAAGTTCAAATATCAAGTAAATGAAAATTATTAATCTTAAAGTTAGATTTAAAATAATTTTAATAAAATGAGAGCTAGCCACACCAGTAGTCACGTTCAATAAGGCATTAACATAGTCTGATCTAGTTTTTAATTTCAGAATATGTAGGAATATGTAATTTAGGAAAATTCGTCATCCCTATGTATGAATGACGAATTTTCCTAAATTACATATTCCTACATTTCCACGTGGATTCAGGTGCATTTACTCTCAATTCTACCTTCCTCCTCTATACCCTATCAATGATTTTATGCGGATATACTCGGACAGGTATATGGGGAGTAGATATTAATATACTAAATTAGAGATATAATTGGTTATTTATTAAAAACTAATATTTTATGTTTATTTTGGATTGTTCACGGTTTTATTATTATTATTATCATCATCATCACGTCTTAATACCCGTTCGGTTTATACGCACTTACGCTAATGTGTAATGTTGGGGTTATTGTGAGATGAAATGGAGGACCTAAAGTTTAACGTGGAATCCGAACCACGGTGGAGGCCTGGCATTCCACACATTCACAAGTTGTGATTAATACACGTCTTATCAGAGGGGAAAGAAGGGTTTGGCTATCATATTGAAGCCCGGACCCCAGCACAGAAGACTGACACTTTAATCCTAGACCACCAGGTAACCCTTCACTGTTTTAAATTTTACCATAGATAGAAAATAACTCGCTTTTCTTTTCTTTTCTTTAAGCCTTTAGTCGTGAACAATAATATATAGCTGACATTGTAAAATAGCTAAACGCCCGAATACATACGAATATACATACTCATTCAACCAGACCCTCAAGCGTGATAGTCAAACTATTGTTTTTAATCAGGGGAAAATAAAAATCAGATTTTCATCGTAATTATAATATAATATATTCTCCAGTTTCTCACCGTTTCTCAATAAGAGTGGAGTTGGTCCAATAGAACGTGGCCGGCTGGTTCCTCTCCATAAATAAACAATATTTTCCTGTCAGCGTCCAAGATAAAGTAGAAATATACAAGAGAGGTGCTGCAATGGAAATGAAAGTATCTATCCCACCCCGCACCCCAACCCTTGAGCTTGTAACTAACCGCAAACCCTTCCCTTTCAAATGTTATCCTCTAGGGATGGATTACTACATCCTTTATGTAGCTGTACTTCCGCACCCCTTCTTCTTCCTTCGGGCACCCCTCTAGAGTTCACTTTCAAACAACATTACGGGTTATTGCGACTGCGCCATACTTCCCTCCCCCCTTACCACTCCTGTCTAATTTAACCCCCTAACCTCCCAGGTCCTTTCTGCTACCCCTTTGGACCGACAATTTAATTAGAATACCAAATCTGTTGGGCCTCGAGACTTTGCTCTGGACCAGACAGTGCAACCACGGGGGACGTTCAGAGATACAGGGGGGCTCAGAAATAAAATGAAAGGTGGATGGTTGCGTGCCTTCCTTGACAAAATTTCGAACCAGAGAGAGGGAGAGACAGAAGATTGCGTCAATATTCATGGATCTAAGAAAGCTACAAGAAGATATTACAAACTTTAAAACATAAACCAAAATTATTACTTTCTAATCCTTCGACCGAGCAAAGGGTTATTCGGTTGTTTACAGGATACTATCACATGTTTTACAATAACAATTATCACTAGTCATTGCTCACATCCTAGTAAGTAAATAAAAGGTTAAAAGTTTGTCTGCTCCCATACAATGAGGGAATTTCCTGGTTGTCAACCTGCACCGATATGCACGTGTAAAATGGCGTCCATCTCGTATGGTGTGGTTGGCTGATGACGGAGAATTCAGAGTTCAAATTCCAGCTGGGTGTACTGATGGCGACTTTCCCTAAGGTGATAGATAGTGTAGCGAACGAGAGTTAAATGCAGTGTTTATGTAGTTTTTCTAGAAAAACTTTTTTTGACAAAATAAATAAAAATTTCTCTAGTAGAATTATAGAGTTTCATTTTCTTCGCACAGTTAACTCAATTTCTGCCATTAGTATAGCGACACTGGATGATACATTTTTTAGTTGTCATTAAATTCCAGAATTATAGGACACCCTTTACAGATATTCAAGAACCATGTGAATAAAATTTAACTCTACGTTTCTAATTTTGACAAAAATAGTGTTTTTGTAATACAACTGCAAAAATACTAAACTTTACTAGCGCACCCTACACTCCCACTTTAACGATTTAAGACTACACCTCATTAAATCATTAATATAGTTTCTCTAAAGTTCTACTTTTACCATTAGTGTGGTTAAAGATGGATAACCCATATGAGGTGTAACCATATTTATAAAAAAATTCACACTCGACTGCAAGTAATCACCGTTAATTTTCTATATATTTATTAATTTGTATAATTAGCATATAATACAGGATTGGGGAAAAGTTACATTAGGATATAAACACGGCCGCATGAAGGGAGTAATGGAAGAATAAATTTCAAAATAGTAAAGTTATATAGACAAAAATATGCCATTTCATTTGATATTCTGTATGCGCATTCGTAAGATATAGGCGTTGCTGTGTGCGCATGCCCAAGATACTGACTCTACCAGGCGTGGAGAAGGTGTGGCGTTAGTTATCATGTATCCATCATGTTCGGTAGAGCACCGTGCATTCGCAGTGGAGACTTATTTTAAAAATAATGAGTCTCCCATCACTGTGCAAAGAAACTTACGACAACATTTCGGGCTGGGGCATCGTGACAACACCGGACGATCGAGAGAGAGGTGGTTGAAACAGTTTTTCAGTACCGCATCATATAATGAAAAAAACTGGTCATTTATGGAGTCAGTGGATACCTCAGCGGGTGCAGGAGGCCCAACAAGCGCTAAGCCGATTTCCTTGGTGATCGGCCGTCAGGCACGCCTTAAAGCTGCAAATATCGTATTGTTCCTTGCACCAGATCATTCACGATGACCTGCATTTTCATCCCTAAGAGTTACAGAACGTGCAACACTTTACACCACAAGATAAATTTCACAGAAGAACCTTTACCTCAGACTTCCTTGGACGTTTGTCAGCTGACCCGCAGATCTTGAATAACTTCTTCATATCTGATGAGGCTCATTTTGAACCCTCCGGGGGCGTTAACAGGCATAATTTCCTATATTGCGGACTGGTTATCCCAATCCAGATCCATGAAAAACAACTCCCCATTGAACGTTTGACAGTGTGATTTGGCGTTGCATCGTTTGGCATCATTGGCCCATATTTCTTTGACGACGCTCGGGGTCGTGCTGTTACTGTTAACAGCGATCGCTACGCCCAGATTTTGAATGAGTTCCTTCTTCTGGAGCTGGCCACCCAAAACCTGCCACAGCTATGGTTTCAACCAGATGGGACAACCACCCATATTGCCCACCAGTCCATGGCCATCTTGCAAGGTTCATTTTCCGGTCAACTGATTTCCATATTTGGAGACATTCAGTGGCCCGCGTGGTCACCGGATTTGACCACCCCGGACTTCTTCTAAAGAGTTAGGTGTTCGCCACACGCCCTCAATCGCTAACTGATCTGAATGATCTTATACGAAACGTAGTGTGCAAAATTCCCTTTAAAATGTTGGATCCTGTTGTGCAAGGGTTCGTCCACCGTTTGCAGGAGTGTGTTACGCGTGACGGTCGAAACCTATCTGGCAAAATATTCAAGAAATGGGATCTGAAGTTCATTAAATTAAAATGGCATATCTCTGGCTATTTATAATGTTGCTATTTTGAAATATATTCTTCCAATACCCACGTAATGCTGCCTCGTTTATTTCCTACTATCACTTTTAGCCAATCCTGTATGTGCATAGCAATATATGATTATAAACTATATTATTTTACATTTTGACCATATATTTTATACTCTTACAATTATGTATAAATGAGATCACTATTAAAAATCTCTCGGTGAACTAACTAAGCTTAATATATAGATTTATAAATATGACAGTCTACTTTATATTACACACCCAGCTATAACACCTAGATATTTACTGGATAAGCTCAAACCCCTATATACAAAAAAGTAAATAGGATATATTCAAAAGAACAACCAAGAATTGAACCAGTGTGAACTAGACTTGTGTTCAGCTACCTTAACCAATTACACTGCTATGTATGTACTTCTGTGTTATTAGATTAATGCTTGTTTTTAATTCCCTTTTAATACTGATTTATAAAATACCATTCAATTCTTTCTATCACGCACGGCTTTGTTCACAACTTAAGTCGATGTCCGGATTTGTATTATTGAATATATTAAGCTAGGAGTACATTTTGGGGGAATTTTAAACTAAATCTTCACATGTTGGCAACACTGCCTTTATTAATTTGTTTTTTGACTTTAAGAGTTACTTAACGGTTTTAATAATGTGAGTTTAGTTTATTTAGGGGGTTATTGTGTCAAACTTGTGATATAAAAATAGTGGGTAAAATGTATTCATTCAAGCGTTTAAACAATCCAAACTTATGTATTGATTCCAGTCCCAAACTATTTTCACAGCAAGATCTCAATGATCTGGTAAGAGGTTTAAATATACCAAAGTAAACAGCAGAAATTATTGGTTCTAGATTGAAGTCAAAATAATTTCAAGCACATGAAATGTATTTCTCATGGTACAAACATATAGAGCGAGAATTATTCCTTTATGTTTCTGAGGACGATTCTCTGGATTTTTTGCATAATATAAATAACTTAATGGATTATTTTGAAATAAGCTATAATCTTTCACAGAGGTGACTTTTTACTGATTATTCATATAGGAGCCTCAAACGAGTGTTGCTCTACAATGGAAATAAATATGGATCAATTCCAATAACTCAATCTGTGCGTTTAAAGGAAACATGAGCGCTTAAAGAAATTGTCAACATATTTTTAATTATGAAGAACATGGTTGGTTAATCTGTGGTGAGTTCAAAATGATAGTTATGTTACTTAGACAGCATTCTGGCTACACAAAAATGCCCTGTTTTTTTTAGAGTAGGTAGTTGGGCACAGAAAAGCATTAGGATGTTAATATCTGGCCAAAGAGGAGCGGTTTGCTGTCTGGATTGCAGAACATAATTCATAGACAAATTATAGATCCCAAAACTGTTCTTCTTCAACCCTTTCAAATCAAACTTGGTTTGATGAAACAATTTGTGAAAGCCTTATTTAAAGAAGTTCCTTGCTTCGAATATCTTTGTACTAAACTCCCATCGATCAGCCATGGGAAGTTAGAACAAGGTGTTTTGTTTGACCTTAAATTTGCAAACTGATTATGAATAGAGATTTTGAGGTAACAATGAATGAAAGAGGCATGGATTAATTTCAGGTTTATTTTTGAGAACTTTCTAGGGAACAACAAGAATTCACACTACATATATAATATAGTTGATGATATGTTGGGAATAATAAGCTCAGCTACGATGAGTGTCAAGGTATATTTTTATACTCCCACTTTATTTTTCCGAAAATCTAGAAAGTTTTAGCGAGGAGCAAGGTGAGGGGTTTTACCAATACATTAAATAGATGAAGGTGGGATAACAGGGGTGATGGAGTGTAAACATCATGGCTGACTATTGCCGGATACTGTAAGAGGGACAGTAAAGAATAATTATAAGCGAGAATATCTAGGTAAACTTAATTTAACCCAGCCTAGATTAGTTTTTAATATGTATGTAAATAATAAAGTCTGATAAAATAATATTTTTTTATAATTTAATAGAATAATTTCGGTCAAAATGAATACAAAAGTTATAAAACCCAGAATTTATTTAATGACTTCTGCAAAATCCTTGACGTGATGGAAATAAACGGAAGTTATTTTTTAAATCGACCCTCGAAACGAAACAAAATACCTATTGAAAGAAAACATCAGTGAGATATTTTATAAATGCATATTAGTGTTTTCTTTAAGTGTAAGGCCACAGAAAAATAAGACACACGTCTCCACATTTGTAGTCACGTGGGCTAAGACATCAAATTCATTTGGTTAGGTTTGCCAGACACAAGTAGGCCGGGGACTAAATCCTGGCCTGCTGTACTGTGAAGGTTCTCTCCGAAATGGTTACCCACTCAAATGATGGTACATTTCCTGTAAATACTACCTTCCTCATCCCTATCCCATTAATGTAAATTGGTGGATAGCATGTGCGGATAGTAAGACGAGGTGCACACATAAAAAGTTAGCATGTTGCACTTTAGACTTTTAATTAAATCCCAGCCTTTATCACAAATAATCACATTCGTAGTCCTGTTACACCTTTTAAGTTACTTGATCACGTGCGTTGATGTGAGTTTATTTTTTTGTACTTTCCCGAGCTTTGATTGGTTTTTTATTCTGTAATGACAGCTTTGGGGCCTGTCG
The DNA here is from genome assembly GCA_901482245.1 of Timema douglasi. NCBI lineage: Eukaryota > Metazoa > Arthropoda > Insecta > Phasmatodea > Timematidae > Timema > Timema douglasi. The sequence continues at coordinate 212,458 of CABEEJ010000753.1, forward strand.
TAGTCCCTAATCCTGCGCATATGTATGTCCGCTGGGTATGTATACATTTAAATCAGGGAGAACTGTGGATGTGAAATTAAAATTGGAGAGTTAAGAGTTTCAGTTTTAACAGTTTTAATCACATATGGATTAGGTTAATGATTAGTTGGAGAAGTATAAGTACTCGAAATACCATTATTGTTACTAAGAAACTAAAAACTTCTTACGTGTCTTCTAGAGCGTTTTGTCTCAAAAAATAAATTACTCTTCCAAATGTCTTCATGCTCATTTAGTTTTAAACAGATCCAGTTTTTATTATTATTATTATTATTATTATTATTATTATTATTATTATTATTATGTAACTCGTCTTAATAAGCAAGGGGGCTTGTAATATTTAACTACACAAATGGGTAGGAATCATGAAGGTATAATTCAAAGGATATGATCTCGAATTGGTGTGGAAAAAAGGTGGAAAACCATTTAGGAATAAAACACCATATATTGGACCACTATTATAACATCTACCTTCCAGTAACCAAAAAGCCATAATAAATGTACCTGAAATTATAATTGCGTGAGCACCGGTGCAAATGTTATATTTATTGATAGTATTATTTTATGAGTATAACCCGAATGGGTAGTAGGACGCGGTGCTAATAATAATAATAATAATAATAATAATAATATGAATAATATGAATAATATGAATAATAATATTTTCGTTGTTGCAATTTAGTGTTAGTATGAATAATTACGTCCACTTTCTAAACCACCTGACTAAATAAGTACCCAACTTACAAATTAACAATGTTTACCCACATTTTGCTATTCGTCCAAGATCCATGGTTAGTAAAGATATAATTTACAGGGAATATCCTAGCATTTTCTTTGAAGGAGAGTGAGGAAAGAATTAAGAAAAAAACATCCTCAGTATACTAACTAATATTGAGGAAAACGATGGTTTAAGATAGGGAAGTAGGGAACGCGAGAAAAGGCCAGTGTTTTTACAGTTCTTATAGGAAAATAGTTTTTTGCCAAAATACATCAAATTCAGTTTGATTACAAACATAGAGCTTAGTTTTATTCACACGGTGATATCAACAGTTGTTGAATATCTGTTTTGAGCATAGTGGCATTAAGTGACAAACTTTTTAAATGAAGAGAAAAAGCTGTAATTAAATTCCAGGACATCCTTGACAGATATTCAAGAAATGTTGAGGTCACCGTGTGAAGGAAGTTAAGCTCTATGTTCGTTCCCCACATCCCAACATTAAAGTAAAATCATTTGGATCAATGTGGAAGAAGACGTAGATCTCTTGGGCACCTATTATAAGAGTATTTTAAAGGGATTTATCTTTAAAATAGTATCTTTATAAATATATTATATAGATATTTTTCCTTTTAAGTCTCACTATTAATCTAGGCCTTAGGCATTTAACTACGATAATGGGATGGAGATTAAAAAAGTTTAAAATAGAGGAAATCTAGCCGCATTTGTGTGAGAAAAAAGTGGAAAACTGTTAAGGGAAAAAAAATACGCTTTGTACACACGGTCGGGATTGTATGTCATACCTACCCCATGTTGATAAATCAAAATATATGAGCTTTAAGTATGATCTCATTTTTCGTTATTACATGTTCAACATCCAGTTACTTGATCATTAATTCACCAATGAAGAAGGGGGATAAAAATATATATCCTCGCTAAATTTTGCGGTAGTACTTGAATACGAGCCAGGGCCTTCTGGTTCAATAGACAGACCAAGCTAAGGTGCTGAACTTATTCTGTATTGAACATTTCACTGACATAATTTCACCAGCATTTACTTAATCTTTAATCAGGAAGTTGAGTTTCGATTATAGTGCGAAATTATATTAAATTATTGAAAATTGTATTATTGTTGTGAAAGATGAATTTAAATGTTCCCATTAAGTTTAGTGTGTATCAATTTATTTATTTCTAAAATTATTAGTATTAGTATAATAAACATTCCAATTTTAAAAGGATAACTTAAAGCAATAGATGAACAGGAACAAATTCCCTCACATGAAAAACTAGATTAAAGTTTGTGTAAATAAATATTGCAGATGACAAATTAAAAAAAAAATTCTGTAACCAAAATGTTTACTTTTAATAAAAATTTGTTTTAAGAGATTTTCATAAATTTATTTGGATTATTCTAATATGTGGTTAAAATGTACAATTTTGTATTGTTTCCCCACTCTCTCAGTTTCAAGTTATTATTTGCATTTTAGAAACTGAAATTTGAACAAATTTTCTCCCAAAAGACCAGAAAATTGAGTAAATACCTTGGGTCTGGAATTCAATTCATATATTAACCGAATAATAAGAGATTGTTTAATGAAATCTCTCAAATAAACAATTAAGTTATGGGCCTAAATCTGATATAAAATTTGACCAACAAAAATGTATCAGTACTTTTTTAACACGGTGTTTGGGTTATACGCTTATTTACTGATTAATCAAATGTGTAAGGGTTGAGGGAGGTTGAATTTAGAGGAAGTGTACCTGCATGTGCTTGGAGGAAGAATGGACAACTATTTAGGAAAAACCACCCTCAGTACAACCACCGTCCACAAACCCCGAACTCCCCTTCATTAGCAGTCTAGTCTGTTGCGAGATATACGGCCTAGACCATGCTTCCACCAAAGTGGGTAAAAAAGTTATCAAATTATGAAACTTTGAATTAATAAGTTTTGTAGTCCACGTTCTATTACATACGCCGTTTTTACTACTCTAATGAGGTAGGGACTATGAAGGTACATTTAAGAATAAATTTGCTTAAATTTGGGTGGAGGTAAAGTAGGAAACCGCTTATGAAAAACCACGATCAGTACAAACAGCTGAGATTAAATTCTTAACCCCCACTCCACGCTACCACCAAACCAAATTAAATAAGACTTAATAATGGGCCCACTAATGCCGGTTCAAAATAATTGAATCAATACAACAAATAATTATTTGTGTTTACTATTTCTAGCTATTTTTAATGATTTAGTTTTAGTATTTTATAGTTATGTGTATTTATATATATTAAATATTTGTGTGTGTATACAAATAGGCTGTATGTATATAGTTTGGATTAGTCAATGTTTACCAGGTATTTAACTAGATAAGTCTGCATTGAAATATCTACTATCTTTGTTTAAACCTAGTCAAAAAAATAATTTGCGAGAGTGATGGCATGTCTACGGATATCATAACGAACGATATGTCCTGAAATTGAAATAAAATAAAAATTATCCCCATAGTAAATAAATTGGTCGATTTATCTATATGTGAGACTACATAAAAATATAACAAATATCGGGTATAGTATAGTAATAGATATATTTCTTCAGAAAACGTACCAACAAAGAAGATTTTTGAGTAACAAATTTTATTTGTCTGAACAGTCAACAAAATTGCTTTATGTGATTATAACGTAATAGTTAAGTTTTTGATAACTTTTCTACTTGTGACAAACAATTAATTTTGTAATTATAAAAGGTGATTTAAATATTCAAAATTAAACCTAATTATGAAAGAAGTAGAGGAACTATTACATAGGTAATGAAAACATACCTAATATTTGAGGGGTACAACAATTTCTCTTCGTCGGCACGCTAAATGATAAAAGTCACCACTAAATTAGGATATACTCCTTAATGTGTCATGGAAAGTGGTTTATCCAAGGTGATTATTTTTTAATTTATTTTATTACTTTATTCAATCAAGAGCAAATATTGTAATCCTGAAAATTTTCTACCACGAGAGTTTGATGAGTCCTTACTTTGGTATGTGTCCAAACTCAAAAAAGTGAATTTTACAATTATATCTGTCCCCAAACCTTTCTCTGTGTTGCTAGTCACGAATCCAAAATGGTTGGGTTGATTTTGTTCAGACTTTGTATTTATATTTTATAGGGTTGTACTTCAGGATTTGTTTTTAAATTTATACCTTGGCCCTCAAATTAAAAGTTGTTTACTAATGAGATATTAATTTTAATTCCAAATTTCTCGAAAATAGCTCTATCTATTTTTCTTAAAATGGATATCCGTTAAATTTTTATATTATAGCTTAAATAATAATTTGTTTCCTAAAATAATTCATTTTATAGAAATTTAATAATAATATATTTTTGTAAAATTGCCATTTAAAAAAATTATCTTTAAGGATTTGGTTCAAAATATAATATACAATGGCTGAACGATAACTAGGGTTTATTGAGATTATATAATCCCAATTTAGGTGTTTGTATCATAAAATAATTTGTAATTTAAGATAAAGGTATAGTTTTAAATTTTAATAGTTCGTTAAAAAGAGTGTTATAATAATTGTAACATAAGTCCTATATCTTTATGATGATCGCTTATGTGCTGTATTCTTCCGACATGACTTAAGTTTCAACATTAATTAAGAACACTACAATATAAATTATTTAACATATTTTCAGGCTCAAATACTACCAAAATATTTTAATATCTTCTCAAGAATCCAATTGTTATAAGCATTTACTTAAAATTACCATAAAGTTCAACCAATTTAGCTATACGTAGAATTTGGCAATGAAAATAACCTGTCATTTATAAGAATTTAGATTATTTTCTTATAAATGTTCTTCTTTATTAATATGTGTGAAATAATGTTATAAAATATTGTTCCTTTTGTGCTTCACCGATTTCCGTGCGAGAGTAAATGTTGAAGACTTACATGAATAATTATTCATTGACGTCAAGCAATTAAAATTATATTTGCGGTCTAGCGCAGTCCCTTCATCTTGTGTTAGCTTTGATACTTGAATTGTATTACCTATTTCACAATCTATTTGTGTATTTTAATTGCAACCTCTTCTGTGCCAAGAGGAAAATATTAGCTCTTTGCACTGTGGTTTGTTATAATAAGAACAAAATATTTGGAATTGTTAATTTAATTGTATTCGTTTGTTACATTCATCTGTTTTTGAATGTCTATATTTTTATTTATAGCTATAATTCCACTGTAAATTAATTTAGTTTTCATTTTCTGCGCTCTCTTTTCTACACTATTAATATAGTAAATTTGGGTCTACAATCTGGTTACGACATAGCCTGGTTACCTGTGTATGAGCTCCACGTCCTACTTACCATCTGGGGTGTACGCACACACATGTACTGTACAATAGTGGGTTAAGAACTGGGAAAGTATATTTTAGAGGAATTTACCCACATTCTCCTCAAGAGTGTGTTGAAAACACTGATCTTGGTTTAGAACCCTTTCCTCCTTGTCCCTAGCAAGCCACCTTAGTCAATGTGTCTATCGAAGTTTGTTTATTTGGGTACTAAAAAATGTTTAACACATAGTTCAATCAGAATTTGTCATCGAATATACTTTAACAGGAATTGGTGAAGGAACTGTACTAACTGTTGTAATAAAATAGGTTAGTCATAAGTAGCTCAAGAAAGTGCTTAGGCTATATTCCCCGATTCTGGCCTCGTGGTGAAGTGGTCAGTGCACCTGACTATTAACCTAGGTGTCCCGGATTTGATTCCCGGCGCTGGTACCTTGGGTATTTTTTCTCATAAGAGGAATTATCCCAATGGTCACCAGGGGTTGGTAAATTTGACTTAAGTTAGGTTTAAGAGTCTCACTGGCCCACACCTCCATAATATTCACTATCATCACATCATCTAATTGCGGGTACGTGTAGACAACCTTCATAGATGTACCTTGGGAAACGTACTGTGCCGCCAGTGCGGTGAATAGTCTACATACAGGCGACCGAAATGGATGTCATGTCCCTCCCGGTCAATAGTGCCATTCGAAAGAAAAAATCTCAATATTATTTAAATAGGGCGTCACCCTTCGATACATTCCCTATATTTCACAGCACTCTTGGCATAAAATTTCCTTATATAAATATATATATATATACAGAGATAAAATTAGGGAAATCCTCAGCTTGGAACAAATTCGAACTAAATGACACTATTTTTTTTATGATAAGATATATTGTGAAAAAATAGAGTAATACTAACTAAGCCCAAAAAATATTTATTGGGCAGTACTTCAGATAATTAACGATAAATATTCGATAAATTTTTTCCCGGGATACCCTTTTAGAGCTACTGATGATATAGATAGACTATCCCGATGAGCAACAATGCAATGTGGTGAGTATATTCGTCTGTAAGAAGGTGTGCATTTAAAATATTTGTATTTTAGAGTGCTCCCGAAGTATGTGGTCTAAGAAATTGTTAAAATGTAGGTTACATAAAATAGTATTTGGAGCTAAAAAGCGAATTTGTGTCACAAGCTAACAATGAGAGGAGACGATGATATGTATAAATATGATTCACGTATTATGTTACTCTCAAAACTAAGAAAACAAAACTGTACTTACCAATGAAAATAATTGGTGATTTTTTTTTGTCACGGTTTCTACATTATTACCCTTGTGAAAAATATAAGTATGGCACCATCTAACTTTTCATCTAAAACACAATAGAGAATTATTTTAATGGAGCAACAAAACATGAGGGAGCTACGTATTGCTGTTCCACACAGTTTGTAGTAATAAAAATAAAGTCGTCTTTACTTTTAAGTTATTCGCAGCAATCGAAAGTTAAGAATAAGATTAACATTCCCAATACGTAGCAATGAGCGTGTGTCGGGGTCCAATCATTACTGATGTAGTAATGTTGGGATATTAATTTTATTCAACATGAATCAGTGAGTACGTTATCTAATCGTTTAGTAAGATTTGGTGGTGACGAGGAGGATAAGATTTGAATTTCAATCAGGTGTACTAAGACTATTTAAAATATAATCCCAATCCTCAATCTCTGTAGGTAATGCCACAGTTGCTATAAAAGCTACCTTTAATCCTCATTAGCGTTGTTAATTAAATATGAACAGTCTGGATGGGTGGTAAGTCAGACAAGCTTAGTTTTCTCCCACACAGTGTTTTACTATACATTAAGGCTGTACCCAATTTAATAGTACGCTAATGGAGTATGGTAGCAATAAGGAAGGGGGATTTTAAATTAAATGTACCCAAATTTTTGTGGAACCATACAACGTAAATCTGGGTACGTTTATTGAAACACTCATCCGGTATTTTAACTCTGACATTCCCATCATTGGTGAGGCAATCTATATGAACTTAATATTCAGTTTACATGGTCATCGATGCGATTAGCTTACATATTAATTATATTTGAGTTAAGTTGACAATTACATTAGAGTTTTGTTGCCAATGTAAACAACGTAGTTAGGATAATGGTAATTATTAGCCTGTTGTATAGTGAGGCCAATTATATCTTGGCCGATGAAATGTGGACTATGTTTGGCATGATAACTATTTTGTAAAGCCTCTCCTTCATACCACTCCTCTACAATCTCTCCCATTTCCTATTGGTGTGACCAAAACAAGACTCAATGGACCAGACTATTCTCAAAACGTCGAGTCAACAGATAAAGAAAAAGTGTTGTTACACTAAATGTAAGCCTGTAATAAATATATAGTTTTAAATATATTATTATTGTTTGAATACAAGCAAAGGACAAAGAAATGAAAGATCGTTAGAATGAAATATATGCTTGATAAAAAAGAATATTTTTCAGACTTGAAGCTTCATGGTGTTCTTGAAATTGACACTGCATCATAATCATGTAATGAAATAAATAAATAGTCAACGTCTAACTTTCCTAAGTTTGTCATGAAACAATGGTTTATACAAATCAACTATCGATTTCATGATTACTTATTTAAAGCAAGATGGTAAGACAAGTAAGATCACTGATGAAGTGCAAGTGTTCATTAGTTACATAAAAAAAAAAATAGATTATACAACATGCTAATAGCTATCAAGCTTTCGAAAATCCTCAAACATCACCAACCAACTGAACGTCATCTTCATGACTTAAACACATGGACAATGCTTTCGTTCCTAGATCACTCACTAGATAAACTTTTATTGAAATAATGATGCCAACCATCACCAAATAACCAGCGAATCAACTACTAAGAAGTATAAAAAGCATATGACCATCGTTTTCATCCTTGTTTTGTGACTAGATTCATGTAACCAAGAAAACTAAAATTCCTTTCATAAAATAGGTAATTTACTGTACACTCTATTTGTCCTGAAATATACAGTCTTACCTCAATGGACTATCTTTGGCCTTATCTTGGAAGTTGCACCAAAGTAGAATAATGCTCGCTAAGCTTGCTACCTCATAGAGTAAATGAAGGGTCCAAATTAGAAGTTTAATGTGTATTTTAAAATATATGGCATATTTAAAAAAACTTATTACATGAATAAAATAGATTTTCAAACCACTTTCCTTGAACAAACTTTCAAAACAATGATATTTCATTTTTATTTTGTTTGATAAACAATAAAATCATGGTTCAAATCGATAATGAAAGACAACTGATATCTCTTCTGCGCATGTGTTTTTATAACTTAGCATCGCTGAAAACAAGGACTTGTGCTAGTAATAAATTAGGCACAAGTTTTACTTACAATTGCTTGTCTTGAAAATAGACAAAATTATAGTTGATCGTTAATTTGATAATAGTTGACGTGTTAATTAAGTACAAAAACTTCACTCATTTAATGGGGCATCATTCTTAGAACTTTAAGCCTGGTAAAAAGATTATTTCCTAGATTTACTTTATATTTATGACCGATGTCCATCTGCTAACTTGAAATGGTCGTACTATAGCTAGCGAATTCGCAGTGTAACATTTCTGAGAGTAACAGACATTATTTATTAAAAAGTGATACCATACCTTACTATATAGAAAATGACTATATCCAAAATGATACAGTCTAATATTCATAGGCAGAACAGTTTAGAAAATACAAACTTATTGTGATCAATATTAATCAAATTTAGCTATATTGTTAGAGTTATTTTATAGGTATTTATAAAATATATCATTAGTGACAGCTGCATAGCAAATGAAGTGACGTTTAAATACGTGAAAGTAGGACTAATAACTTTCCAATCTGTCTTCTTATGAAAATTGAGCTGTATAGTCACACTTTCTAGGACGTCAAGACCACGATATACTAGTAGATTCCAAGATATGATTAGATAAAGGTTCGAATCTTGGCAAATGGGGTTTGAGATGTGGAAGTAATAGAGGGACCTTCCATTAGGGATCGATCACTGGTTTATTTCTATACTCTCTCAAAGCTAACGTGGGTCCACTTTCTCTAAATAACTTTCTTTTCCCAAGAGTAGCCATCTATTCAATATGTATCCAAACAAAGCTTATTTATCACTATGGAAGTAGTTAGGTCTGTTATTATTCCAGTTTTTCTAGGAAAAAATAATATTGGGCCAAAATAAATAAAATTGTTTAGTAGATAAGTTTAGTTTAATTGTCTAGACATGACAATCTACACATTTCTTTAATATCTGTTATGAGTATGATGGTATTTGGTGAGAATCTTTTAAAATTAAATGAAAGAGTTTTCATAATATTACAGGATACCCATTAAACATAATATTCTTATGAGTTAATTACATAGTATTAATTATTATGACTTCTAAAATTTGATATAGATGTTGAAAAATCTCTAACGACTATACCATACCGTCAGAGAGTTTTACTTAATTAATTTTGTTAGTGCTAGTTTCGTAATTAAATTAGCTACACTTTTATGTATTTGGTAGTAATATTAAAGCACAGTCAATTAAATCAGTTTATTCATATTTTCACGTCTACATAAATATTTTTTAACATGTATCTAGGGTAGGATTGATTCGCTTTTAAACATTTTAATGAATAACAAATAAGTAGGCTAAAACCCAGTATAGTAGGGCGCAAAGGGGTAACTGGTGGAAGGGGTAAGTACCTTGTAGATAAGGGGAGGTGCGCG
>CABEEJ010000754.1:0-10519 GCA_901482245.1 Timema douglasi
GATGGAGTTATGAGGGCTGCTTGAGATTGATGTGGAGGTGCTATTCTCAGGGTGATTAATAGTGAAAACTGAGGCAGCATCTTGCCAATGACAATAGTCGCTGTCCCAGGTTGTGTCAACTTCCTCATCCAACCATGGCTGAATTGACAACACCTGAGCAGCAAGCTCGACATCAGCAGGGGAGGTTTTGAATTGTTCCCCTCCCCTTTTCTTCATCGAATGCTGCCTCTCCAACTGCTTTTGTTTCCGGACCTGCGATTTAAATTTTTCCCAGCATCTGTGAACATATCACATTAACAACTATAAGCACAATTAGTCAGGGACTTTTTGCATAGCTACAAAGGAAGGGTTAGCAAATTCAATTTAGTTAGAAAAATAAAACTCTAATCATTTTTTTAATATGAATATGATAAAAGGTACCGTAACATAATATAGCTTCATAGGCCTAATCAAACTTTAAAAATCGTTTTATTATTCGATTTACAATCTTCTTGAGTGTGTATTAGTAATAATAATAATATACATATATTATAATAAAACAAAGGGAAAGAATGTTATATGCTATATAGGGCTAGGCTATATATTCGTAGGGTTTTGTTCTCCAATATAGTTGCATAGTTTAGTTTTCTCTGACAATGAAATTGAAACCATAATTTCCGTGGGTGCAATAATAGATTAGTTTATTTACTTCACTAAAAAGAAACCACACAATAATTTGTTGACCTGATAGACAAGTAGGCCTACCAATTACAGTAGTTTACAGGATTTATTAAAGTAACAATAACATTGGCAGTTTGATGTATAAAATTTATAAATATAATCCTAGACATATTAATAATAGTGCTCCGAGCTAAAAAAAAAAGGAACAAGGATTTATGATAAGAATGAAGTGACTAGTCTATTTCTAAGAACAAAGATTTCAGTACTAAATTAAAACTATTTTCAAAGTATAATATGGTAAGGTAGTCAGACTTTGTTTTGAATGAACATAGTTCACAAAATAATCACAAAACAAGTATAATGGTTTGATGATAAGAATTTAAATACAATTAACTTTTTATCTGGGTTTCATCACGTCTGGAAACGTTGAAGTTGGAGTTAAATTCTTCTGTTATTTTCTTCCAAGCTTCCTTCTTCTGAGAATTCGAAGATGCATCTGTTTTTTTATTCTCAATTATGTTTTTATATTTATGTACAAGGTCTAACAATAAAGCTTTTTCCTGGGGCTTGTACGGGGCAAACTTCTTGGCCGACATCTTTGAAACAACCAACCTCCAAAACTTGTAATAAATGACGATGTTAAACAAAACGCGTTCTAAAACTCTACGAAATTATACAAAACCGTGAGTCAAGCCGGGTTGAATCGCGCGGCGTTGCCAAATATCTTCTTTCCTTGTAAAGAACTAGTACCTAGCATTCATCTGCTTGGCAGTCTCTTTGTGAATGACAATAATCAGGTCGAGTTAGAGCATCGAAAACAGTCTGCCAGAGGGATTACTCACAGGAGACATCCGTCCCACGACTATAGTCACGGGCCCTACAATATAACTATTGTTTGCAAATACAATAAGTACTTTATAATAAAATACGACAATGATCAATGGCTAACTTTTTTTTTCTTCGCTTTTTCATTGATGGATTGATTGATTGCAGTAGTGTCTCGCCGTTTTTTTTACTATGTATATGCTCATACACTAGCTCTTTCAGTTACAGCAATATTATGAGCATGTGTACGGTTTGTTTGTGTTTATTTGGAGAGTATTTTCGTCTTCTATGTTTTGCCTACCAATGTAATGTTATAATTCTGAAGCAAAGGAAGTGCCTTAATCACCTTGGCAATTTCTGCCATGTTTGTGATAGTCTTTCAACAAAAACTCTTGGGAAGAAAATCTATAGCATTACTAAACATGTTTATTATTTGTACTTTGGTTTCAATATTCACAATCAGGATCAAAACTAGACTTTATATATTTGCTCTTTTACTTGTACGATGAATCTAAAGATTTGATTAACTGGGAAACTCAAAATTATACCTTTTTCTGTACCTACGGAGGGACGAGAACCAGATAACCATGTTGATGTGCTATTTTTGTGTGTCAAAAACAAAAAACAAACACAGTATCAAAAATCTGAACATACCTTCTTCTTAAAGGCCTGTACCATATAGTGAATACCTGCTGGTAGCAGTTCCCCCAAAAGCATGGGAGGAAGAAACCAGTGATGAAGCTAGTGAATATGATTGTGTTGTAAACTACTGAACCATTAACTCCTAAGGATTTGGATTACCCATGGGAACTGATAACACACCACATTCAATTAAGTAAGAAGATTTGATTGACTAAGTTCATGATATAAAGTTAACCAAAGAGCAAGCTAAGCTTCATGGTTCCTGGTTACAATACAGGAAGTTACTTTAAGCTGAATCTAAAATAACATTGTACTGACAACACAGTGAAGTTTATTTTATAATGTAGGGCAGAATGTGTTTTTGTATATGTATATATATAAACGGAAATAAATATCCATCAGTTCCTTCTCATCATGCCACTGGCTTGAAAGATATGTATGAAAATATGTTTAAGATTCTCAGTGCAATAATGTACCAAGACTACTCTTAACATGTCCATGGTGATCTAAAGGTTATTGGAAGTCTATAGGGAGGATTCACATATTATGGTTCTTTTCTATGTTTGTTGGACTGTCGGGTGACAGGAAAGTATTTTACTGTGCAACAATGAGAAAAGAGAAGCGTTTATTTACCCGGAAGAAGTAATGTAAAATATGTTACACTGGTTAAACCAAAAAATTTTCTTTTTCGACCTTTACATATAAAGTTTGGATTTATTTAGAATTTTCTTGAGTCTTAGATAAAATAAAAAGTGGACACACCCACCTCACAGACGCTTTCTCCATTATAACAGATGACAAACTGAAATAAGTAATTTTTATTTTGACCCAAAAGGAAACTTCTAGGAGATTATGTATTTGGGGCGTAAGCTACAGGATACTGAACTGGCAACTTTGCAGTTGTTTGAAGCAGTTGTGCATGGATTTATTGGAAACATGAAAGAAGACAATGCTTTTAATATGAGAGACCAAATGGCTTTGAAAATTAATTTTCTACTTTCATATAACTGGTTTTTTCCCTGGCAATTTGGGAACGTTGGTTGGAAAGGGAAATTCTTTTATCAGGATTTATTAACGATGTAAAAGCGTTATCAAGGTTGCTGGGATACCTCCATGGTGGGAGATTGCTTTTGGTTTCTTAGCCCCTTCAGGATCAGGTATTTTGTGAATTTAATGTTATATAATATCACATTTTTTATGAATTTAGGGCTAAAAAAATCAGTATTTAAAAAAAATATTTTTGAATTTTTAATATTAAACTTTATTAAATAGATATATTTAACTTAATTTTAATTATGTATTCCTCCAGAAGTTTCTGTAGAAATATGTAAACATTTTAATTTTAGTTTTAAGTTTTTTATTTAAAAATATTTTTTTAGGACTTATTGATCATTTAAAAATAACAACATATTATTTTAATTTGTAAATATTTCTCCAGAAATTTCCAAAAAGTAGAATGTATATACCCAAATACTCCTGGAGAGGAAGCTCCTTGAAATTGAAATCTAGGCGGACACACAGGGAGTTGCAATGTTGTGTTTACTTTACACCACTGTCGGGCTACAGACAAGTCAATAAATTGGTTTTCTGAAACACTGGACACTTTAGATATAAACCATCTCATATTATTTATTTTTAAAAACATCGGACATCTCTATTGCTTAGTCACTAAGGTGACTAACATGTCTTAAAGAACAATGGCTTGATTTCAAACACAGGCATGAACAAACAGGTAGCTTAACTGTCCAATTTTTCGTGTTAATTACAAAGTGCATTGTGTGGACAAAGTGCATAAAATTATAATAATCATTTTCACATAAAATTTATTTATGTTTATTTTAATACTGAATAACTTAGTCAAATAGTTAAAATCAAGGCCACATTTACAGTGTTGGCCGGCTCCTCAATCATTGTCATTTTGCCATCCCCTTAATTCACAATTTGTCTTACTACCCATTGGGACTAAATACACTTAAATTACCTTGATGAGTAAAGTAATGTTGAGAAGAAATGTACCTACATGTGGATTAAAGGAGAGTGTGAAATTATATTAGGAAATAACACATGATTGGGATTCGAATTCAATATCACATTCGCTGGCAGTTATTTATATAATGTAGTGATTCTTTTGCTCAGAAGTCGCCAAACTCATTAAGATGGGAGTTAATATCAAATTTTAAAATACCCTTACAAGCTATCCAGGCTTAAACTTTGCTGTATCATGTATTTGCTATGATTGTAACTGTTATATACAAATTGCTGGCTCATCTCTGAACATAGTGGTGGACCTTGGATTCATAATTGGAATGGATATGATATGAAATTGTATATACATTCTTCATACAAAAATGAACTTATGTTTGATTATAGAATAATAAAAAAAAAGTCAAATATGAAAAAATTAAATTGGCATGTAGTTAAGTGTAAAGAATTGAGTTCACTTTTGTCGACAATTATGTTTATTGAGCGTATAACCCGAACGGGTAGTAAGACGCGGTGCTAAAATATTATTTATTATTATTATGTTTATTGGTTAACTGTTATTCACATTTATTTGCAACTATGAATCTTTGTCCGTAAATATGTTTCTGTATATTTTTTCAACGCCTACATAGTTTAAAATTATGACTCATACAGGTATTTAGTCCAGAGTAACGCCTTCACTTAGAGTGCAACACAAACTATAACTGGATACTTTTCATGCATTAATAATATTGAGGCTACATTTCTGAAAAAAAAAGCCATCTTCCTGAACATGTTGTATGATACGACTGGATAATTTTTCAATGTCATTGTCTATAAAAGGAGCTAAATTTAATTGTTTAAGAAATTATAAACTTTTTTGAAATCACTGAAATTTTGCTCTCAAATTGCAAACTAGACTAACCATTGAATTTTAAAAACCTTTCATGCAGAGTTTGCTAGTGAAGAATACCAAGCTACGAAACAATTTTGGGAATCTTTCATTTTTCTGGCATTTCTGGTATCCATTTTTACCACCAATAAAAGATGGATCACTATCTTTTGTGATAACCACAAGTATTTGTACGGGATATCCTTAGAAGGAATAAATGTTGAGAGCTCAGAGTAAATTTCCTCACTTCTAGTGTGCCCTTTCAAGGGAATAAATTTACAAACCTCTTCTTTTACAGGATCACTGAAAAATAAATATTTGAAATACAGTTATCTGAGAAATATTACTTATATCCTTAAATTCTTCAGTAGAATTGAACACTTATTCAAGTTAAATTCAACCCTTGAGTAACCTCACCACACATAATCTCAACTCATATATTCATGATATTAGCAGAAACCTGAGTAGGTTCTATTGTGGACATTATGTTGATTTTTTTTTAAGTTGTTACATAGTGCTTCTACAGCCTCTAAAAGTGCTTCTTTATCAATTCACCATGTCCATAATCTTAAGTTTTTTGGTTCTGTTTTTTAAAGAAATATTCTGGGTGAAATATGGGCAATAAAGAAGGGTGGAGGTTTTTAATTTTCTCCATATTCTTTTAAAAAATTGATCAATTTTCACTTGACTGATTTTTCATTTTCTTTCACTCTATTTAAAACATTATTTCAATAGAATTATTTGTAAATGATTGGTTGTATTTTTTGTAATCTTGTTCAACGTTGCCTTTCCCCCATCTTTTTTCCTGGTTTTTAAACTATTTTTAAGTTCCTTTTATGTTTTCGGTTCGACTCCCTTGTGCTAAACTTGAGTCAACAAATATGAACAGTTTATTATCAAAAACTATTGAGGCTTAGAATGTTAAAAAAGATCAAAAAACTATTTAATACTAATTCAATGTAATTATATGAAATTTTCATTTAATAAATTATTTTGGTCCTGTATTTCTGATCATCAAATAGAATTGCTAAAAAATAATATTTTTTTCTGAACATTTACCCCCAATTCTACTCCCAGGAATCCAGTGGTCTCCCAGTATGCATAACTTAAATTTGGTAGTCTACCAAATCTATAAGAAACACGGCTTTAGGCTGATATACTTTAACCTCTTTGTAGATTTACACCTTTTCAGAATATTCATGTGTCCAAAAATATTACTACACTAATTTGCAATCTTAATAAATAAACTTAATATTATAATATAATTGCTGGAAAAACATATTGGTGAGCTGGAAACCTGGAAAAATAGGAAATTTTTAAATATGGTTTTGGCTAGACACCTTGAAAATAGAACATGACATTGTAATAATATGGAATTGTACATCCCAATAATTTATTATTCACATCTATATTCAAAATTACAATATTATAATTTAGAGCGGTAGTAAGATTTATTTGTGTTAATTTGTTAAGTTGTTTAAAAAGACAACACTGTTTTGTAAACAGAAACACACCTGGATTACTGCACTTTTTTTTTCTAAGAAGCTTCGAGAATGAAATGTCGCTAGATATACCCCTTCAGAGTACACATCTCTTCACTTTCCTTCCTGACGAGGAGCTGAGTAGGTAGAGTCTATGAAATCTTAATCCGTGTTCTAAATCTCACATGTCGGGAATTGTCGTGTATATGACGTGATAGTCGAGCTTTAAAATTAAAATCTACAACGTGTGAAATATCTAGCAAAAAACTGTTTATCTACTTAAAATAAAAAACTATAAAACACCAGAACTTTTAATTTATAAAATAAGACAGAATCCCTTTTTAACTATTGTATTATAATACAGAATAGCAAACTTGGACCCAATTCAATCATTATATCAAATGTCACCTTAATGGTGGTGAACAAACATTAATATATCAGGTTAGCTTTTTAAATGTTACAACCTTCTCCATATTAGTGCTTCTTAATTCATGTATAAAGTCTATAACCCGAATGGTTAGTAATACATGGTGCAAAAAATATTTAATATATATTTTTTTCTTCTTTTTATTAGAACCTTATCAGAACATAACTAAACTGTTGGAATTGCATATATATTCATACCACGACCGTATTTCTTGGTGTTACTACTAGAATGTACAATTTGAAATTTTATTAATGGTTTTGGAAAATTATCTTGCTTTCTAATATATTTTGGAAATCCATATAAATATGTGTTTGAACTTATATTTTGTTTTGTGCTTGAATTTTTGTATTATGTCCTATCACTCCTACAAGCTATTATTTTGAACTGTTTTGTGTTGATCAATATATGTTTAACAGCTAATATCTTTTCCAAAAGCTACTTTTGATAGATCTAAATGCTCCTTTTGTTCCACTAGATGTTGAATTTATATTGTAATTTGTTTTACAAGCCTGCATATGTTTAGGTCTGTCTAAGGAAACTGGACCTGTCCTTGTTCAAAAGACTGCCTTCTGTGATGCTCACACTCCAGCCGATGCTGACTCCCGGCCCCGGGTGGCCACTGCCAATAAGCATCAACAACTTTTCACAAATTCTAGCCATAACCCTCTGGAGACTGACTTGACCAGGGAAGATTTGAGACAAAAAATGAAAAAGGCTCGCCGCATTCTTGCCAAAAAACGTTCAACGCTCCCTATAATATCTATTCCTACCATTCCACCTGAAAGGTAGGATTAGTTTTTATTATTTTATGTGATATTCATTTAATACATGGACACCATATTTCTAGAATATAAATTATGTTTTAAATTACAACTTACAAGACATTTTCTGTGTCTAAACTACCCATGTTTGTTCATTTGACATAGTCAATATCTATATTTTCCTATAATTTACATCAGAAATTAAATTTAGATGTTAATATTATTTACTAATGTATCCAAACTAAAACTTTAGGTTTTAGTCTTCGTATAGTCAAATTGGATGTCTAATTTATCAACATTCTTTCATAACATGACTAGGTCTACATTACATTATGATCTTTGTTGTTATTTATAATTTTCACTGCGTCTTACTACCGGTTCTGTTTATATATATGTATAATAATTAGTCTAATTAGGTAGGGATGAGAAAGGAAGCATTTTAGAGGTAGTCTACTTGCATTTGCGTGTAAGGAGAGTGGGAAACCACTTTGGGAAAACACCCTCATTATACACGACCAGGATTCAAACCCTGATCTCCCAATCTTCAGCCGGCCAATCTAACACGAGAAGGATGCATAAGATCATTCAGCCACTCAAGTGGGTATCTGTGTTTCTTTTTAAAACATTTAAACATTTATGCTTTTAACCCAAACATTCACTAATCATTTTTAAAGGAAAGAATACTAATATATAGACAGATGCATATGTTATATATATAAATTTATTTACATAAAACATATATTACATATATATATATATATATATATATAGTTTATTTACATAAATATATATATTACATATATATAATTTATTTACCTAAAATATATATAATTTATTTATTTACATAAAATATAAATAACCTCCTTGAGTAATCCACAAACCTACATCCAATATTAATTATTGGGACTAGAAACTAATTTTTCCACTTCTTACCTTACTAACAGGACCATTGCATTGCTTAATGAAATATGAAAAGATCTTAATGCCCTAGTTCATATATATTTTGTACAGCTTAGTGGAATCAAACAAGGTGTAGTTTTTAACTTTCAAGTTAAAAACTTTGTTTATAAAATTAAAATAAAAAAAAGTTCAATTTTTATACACTTTCATCATACAGAGTTACTCTCATATTATCTTACTCAACTACCTACCCACCCACTAACTCACCCCCTACCCACTCAACCACCTATACTCCAATGTTCTTACTAATGGGCATAACTGACAACTAGAAAAAGTTAATAGATTTACATTCACGAAAACCTCTTTTTACTTATTGAGGTATTTTTTTATAGTTGGAAGAAGGTCCGGGTAAAGTGGATGTAAACATATAAAAGGAAATGTGAAAAGCATTTTCCTAAAAGAGGAAACCAATAAACACAAAATTGAGAAAAAGTAAATGGGGTAAAGAATTATAGGACACTTAGATTGGACCATATAAAAGGAATAACATAAAGGCCAAACATAGGAAATGAACATTAGTTGCAAATATCTATGTTAATAAAAGTCTAATGCTGTCTGTAAATTTGTTGAAATTGTAGAGTACCCACTCACCAGGTGCTCAAATTTTCCATTCTTGAAAACTGATATAAAAAGCAAACAACAAAACTTAACATATTTAATCATTTTAATTCTTCGACATGTTATTTGTATTTAAAATGTAAGGAGAACCTAGAATATAAATCCAAATCCAAGGAGAAATTGAAGATTGTAATACAGCGACTTGTGTGGTTTGGTTGATTTGTGTTCAGATTAGTTAGAAAAATTGTTTCTTTAGTCAATGAAAATTTTATGGCCAACGTTAAATATATTTATTTTATTTGAGCTTAAATTTACATAGCCTATATATGTTTTCATACAAACTGATTATTACTCTAATTAAAATACACCACTGCAGATTAACAAATGACAATCTTATAACTAGACTAATGTTTGATTGTTGGTTTGTGTATTTCTAATACTAAATAGGACCTATACGATGGTAACCACCCAACAGCAACAATATTGAATGCAAATATAATCTACGCAACAATTTTAAAGGGCTCATCTCATGGGAATTTGTGTTTCATACCAAAAATCGATTTGGCCTCTGTATAATCTGTCATCTTTTTTATTTTAAGACTGAAGCAGTTCTCAATTAAACTAGCATTCTCAATTACTGTTAATAAGTCACAAAATCAAACCCTGGATAGGGTGTGTATTTATCTGTCCAAGCCAGTTTTTAGCCATGATCACTTGTACGTGACCTTTACCGATGTGCAAAGCTCAACAGACATAGGGGTTAAAGTCATTGAAGGATCAAATCAAGGGGCACTGATAGTCGAAAAACCCTGCAGTGTTCACAAAAACACATAATACTGGATATAAATAAATTTTGTAATTTATTTATTAAAATTAAAATTAATTTAATTAATTTGCAATTTATACACTCTTATTATAATTGACAGAAATATTATTTTATAACAAGCTAGCCCAACCTAACAAACCTAACCAATCGTACATCTACAAATTGAAGGTTCAGTTTTGTTAGTTTGGGGAATATTGACATCAGATTGTTATATACAGAATTAAATCTACTATAATATATCTATCTCTTTAAGCAAAATTAATGTACATGTTTTTGCTGCAAATGTGCTGGTGCCCTCTTCTTATCAGATCCTCTGTACTTTCACCCTTCGCTTCAACCATGCTAGTTTATATTCTGTAATTTTCTCACCTCTACTATATCCACCTTTATAGATTTGCTAGGCCTTATCCTCTTTATGTCATTACCATCACTTCACACTTTACCATGATAAATTTCATTCCACATTCTTTCACTTCCTCATTCCAGGCCTGTAGCTGTTCCTATACTTACTCTCCCCCTCCCCCT
>CABEEJ010000754.1:10617-36927 GCA_901482245.1 Timema douglasi
AGTCATCAACACACATCATGGCTTTTATTCTTTCCTCGCCGAGTTTTGTTGTCACTTTATTCATGACCATTTACATTACTATTAAAAAATAGTAGTAGAAAGTACTCCATTTTGTTATTTTGAGCCAGTACGTCCACCCTTTCTCCATCTTAAAACAACTAATGTTATTCTTATAAAGGCTCTTGACTCTCAATACAACTCCTCTTGCCACTTCAACCTCCTCCATTTATTTCCTAACTTTATTTCTAGTCAATCCACACTATCATATGCATACTCCACAATCATAAATACCACTACCATGCCCTTCCCAAATTTGTACCTCCTTTCTATCACCTGTTATATAGCGAAAATTAAGTCTATTATAGAACTCTGTTACCTAAATCCGTGCAGTTCCTTTCACCACCTTCCTTTATTCTCTTTCCTATTCTCTTTTATAGTTTTTATAAAGTTTTTTTCAGTGGCACATCAGCATTGTTACCCCTTAATTCTCACGCCTCTTCCTGCCTCCTTAAGTGGATATTGGTACTATAATTCCCTATTTTCAGTTTTCAACTAACTTATTCTCCTTCCATATCACTCCCAGAACCCTGTATTACCATTGTATTCCCGCTTCTCTTGCATCTCTTATGATTTTCACACTCAATATGTCCACACCTGGTGATTTTTTCCTTGTTTCATACTCTCTTTAATGCATCCTCCACCTCTTTTCATCTGGTTCCCATTTCCTCCTCTTCTCCTATTTCTGCACGCTTCTGTGTTTTAACTCTCATCTCTTTCCTCTTCCTGGTTGAACATTTTCTCAAAATATCTCATTCATAATTATTTTTCTTCTTTTTGTCATTCTGCTTTCATCTATCATTATAACTTCTTATATTTTCACTTCCTGTTTTTTACCTGGCTATGTAAAACCGTTTTACTTATTTCCTTCAACAACCCTTTCCAGTATATCTGCCCTTTTGCAGCTAATCCTTCTTGGCATCCCCTACTTGTTTCTTTGTTCATTTCTTCCCCCTATATTCTTCCTCTCTTTCCTCATTCTTATTTTTAAAACTCTTTCTAAATGCTTTAGTCTTCTCATCCACTACTTCCTTCACCCTGTCGTTCTACCACGGTCTCCATCCACTTCCTGCTATCACTTGTCTTCCCCCTGGTGACCTGGCGGTCTAGGGGTAAGGTGTCAGACTTCTATGCTAGCGGCCGGGGTTCAATCCTCGGTCCCAGCAAACATTTATCTGATTACCAAACCCTTCCTTCACCTCTGACAAGACATCTTGTGAATGTGAGGAATGCCAGGCCTCCACCGTGGTTCGGATTCCACGTTAAACTGTAGGTCCTTCATTTCATCTCACAATCACGCTACCATTACACATTAGCGTAAGTGCGTATAACCCGAACGGGTACTAAGACGCGGTGCTAATAATAATAATAATAATAATAATAATAATAATAATAAATACTTGTCTTCCCACATACCTCCTCTGCAGCTCCCACCAATCTTTCCTTAAACCTTTCTCATTTCACCCCTACATTTTTATATATATCTATTGGTCACTAAGCTTCTTGCCTTTCTTAAATATTATTCTCTTTCCACTTCATATTTTAGCCTTCACACCCTTATTTTTCTTTATTGTTTTGCTACTTTTTTCCCATATTCCCATCCCTATATGTCTGCCAACAGCAACATTTGGTCACTATATAAGAACACACTTGTCATTACCTATATGTTTACAGTTTACCTTTTCATTTCTTTGTCCATGAAGAAGTAGTATATCACTGATTGATCTTTGTTCACCAGTATCTTGTGATTTTATGGATTCTTTTTTTAATTTTTCTTATACCAACTGTTTGCCACTTTAATTTTATTTATTTCACATAACTCCAACATTCCAACACTCCAACCTTCCTCGTTTTTTCTCTCCCTATACTTTGTACCCTAACACATCCTCAAACCTCCCTCTCTTTTTTCTTTTCCTACTTTTGCCTTAAGATCACCCTATACTAACTGCCACTTACAATCCATGCCTTTCTATTTCATCCTCAAACTTGTCCTTTTTTTTCTGCTGAGTATCCCACTTATGGTGCACACACCTGTATCAATTTCATCTTTCTTCCTCTATCCATTATTGCCATCTTTATTTTACGGTCACTAATCTCTACCACTTTCGCTTGGAGCCATTTATTCCCTACAAATCTTACTCTGTTTCTCCTCCATCATTGTTTCCCATACAATGCAAAATGTAGCCATTCTTTATTATCCTCATGCAGCTCCATCTTCACCTGGTCTTGGTAAAACCCAGGGCATCCACTCTTCCAATTACTGATT
Organism: Timema douglasi; assembly: GCA_901482245.1. Taxonomy (NCBI): domain Eukaryota; kingdom Metazoa; phylum Arthropoda; class Insecta; order Phasmatodea; family Timematidae; genus Timema; species Timema douglasi. Next base: position 12,941 of record CABEEJ010000754.1, read on the forward strand.
GTGCTAATGTTCAGAGTCCCTATTCATATCTTATGGTTGTCAAAATATACTCCAATTGAGAATTTTTATTTACTTTCTCAAGTACTTTTGTTTGTTATTCTCACTGGCTTACTAAGTCTGTGGTGGCTGACACCAGAGTAGCAGGGCTGCCACCTATACATCTTCAAATAAACCTTATAGGCAATAATAGCTTATATTTTAAAAATATTATTTGATATTTATTTAAAAATTTAATATTTAGAATTATTAATAATTTTTATCTATCATTTCAGAATTCAAGAAATTGCATCTTTAGTGAATATTCCAAAAAAGAGTCAATTCATACAACGATTAATAGCATACTGGACATTGAAACGACAGTTTCGAAATGGTGTGCCACTTTTACGTCGTCTACAAAGTTCTCACTTGTCTCGAAGAGATGAATCTCAACCTCAACAAGAAGTGGTGTGTAATATTATAGTTAAAATATTTGGTCTTTACATTAACACAATGGTTATTATTTAATATAAAATGGAAGTTTTTTTTAGATTCCCATGTTATTAACTTACCATAAATATATATTTTAAAGAGGAAGTACAGGAACAGCTAGCGGAATGGAATGAGGAAGAGAAAGAGAGTCCAATGAAATTTAACAGGGTGAAGTGTAAAGGGGGGGTAATGACATGGAAGAGGATAAGGCCTAGTAGGGCTGTACAGTTTGATGGGGAGTATGGCTGATAAATGTACACATTGTAAAATATCTTGCCAGAGTGATTAAGGTGAAGGGTGGGGGTATAGAGGATCTAAAAAGAATAAGGCATCAGGGGGAGTTATTCTATAGGTGTGTAAGAGACTTGCAGCTATGGGGAAGAAAAGTGTCCTCTAAGTGTAAGATAGTGCTCTACAGGGCTTTACTTTATAGCCATAGTCACATACGCAGTAAAAAATGGACATTGAATGTAAGAAAGACTAGGAAAGTGGAGGCCATGGGAATGATATGTGTGAGGAGCATGCTAATTGTCACAAGGAGGAACATGATTAGGAATGAAGTTATCTGGGGAAGAATGGGCGTACATAAGATAGTAGAGGAAGCAAGGCTGATATGCTTTTGTCATGTAATGAGGTTGGAAAAGAAAGAGTATATCAAAGAAAATGGTGGAGATAAAGTGTGTAGGAAAAAGACGTCAAGGGAGGTTAAGAAAAAGATGAGAGGAACAGATAACAGAAAGTGTGTAACTGGAAGAAGAAGAATAGAGTAAGATTGAGACATTCTACTAAACAAATTTTAAAAAAATATACACATAACAACGTGTTCTAATTTAAAATATGATGTTATCAGCTTATATGCATAGGCATAAAGAGACACATTTTATTATGACTTATATGTTATATAATTGTTGGTTGTCATTGATAAAAATCCTTATTTTTCCCACATTCTTTGTTTTTAAATGATTAAACTACATTGGTGGTTAAAATAAAGTACTATTTTATACAATTTTTTTTTCTTATAAAAAGTAAGGATGGTGCCATTCGAGTGGCCTCGGTGCGTACCACTCGAGGAACCTACAAGCGGCCAGTGTTGAAACTTTGTCCACTGCCGTCTCAATAACTAGGCTGGCGGTATGTTCAGTCTCTGAACTGTATATATTTAATATTGTAAAATAGCCTCTGTGGAATAGTTTGTTTAATCTAGTTCATTTTGATTTAGTTCCCTATTTTTATTGGTTTGTATGTGTTCATTGTTCCTTGTTATTTGGTTCCCGCCGATTTCGAGTTTCCCTCCTTTTTTTGTGAGTGGAAAGGAGGGGGAAGGTAGGTCGTTGGTTGCTTTTTGAGTTCAGTTCAGTGTGGGACTCTGTTCGCGTTGGGTGTCGTCTATGACGTCCACATGCTTTGTAAATTCTTATTTATGTGTGATTCGGTGCTTCAGGCCCTAAAGGGGCTTCTTTGCTCCAAAACCACTGCCAATCTTCTAGAGTTGCCGAGGAATTAACGACCTTGTTCCCTATTCCTTCCTTTACTAACCCACAAGGTAAACCTCCATTTTTCGCGGACCTTTTTTAGTAGAGGTAAGCACTTGTTACATTTGTTATATACAGTCCACCTTTTATCGGTTTGGTTGGTGTTGTTTTTTTATGGTAATAGTTTGCTGACTGGAAAGAACAGAAACGCCTAACAACATGCCCAAATATTGACTAATCATTAAAGATAGAAGCTTTTAAATAAACAACTCCAAGCCAGATATTTACAGGTAGAAGTCCCAAAACAATAATTCGCAAACCCACTTTAATAATTACAAAGTTAAGCCCAAAATTAATATATGTACTACTAGAGAAGCTCAAAAGAATTAATACACTTGCAAGCATCAGACGGGAGAAGCCCAGTTAACATTAATAACGCCTAACAAAATATAGAATGGGAGAAGTCCAGAAACAACAATAAGCAAAGCATTTCAATATTCAAATATTAAAGATAAATCATAAATATCTAGAAAGTAAAGTCCAAAGTCAATTCATCACGGGAGAAGCCCAAAAAAAATATTATTATTCATTATATAAATGTCTCAAGTTTGAAAGTTAGATGGAAAGATTCCTGTGTTAAAGTTAAATTTGACAGAAAATAACTTTTCTAACAATACTGTTGGGCAGAGTAGTGATCAAAATACACAATATGTATAAACTATTGTTAACACAATTTATAACATGACCGGTACAGCGCTTGGCTGGAGCATCACTAACGGTTTATTATTTGAAAAAGCCTTTTAAGACTAAATTCATGAGACATCGGTCGGCATTATAGTGAACTACAAATGTAAACAAACATGAACGTTTTGACGGTAATAATTGAACTCCAACAAATACAGTCATAATAACAGCGAAAGATACAATGGGATAAGCCCGAAGTTTCCATGCTTATATGACGACGTTGGTAGATGAGTCTAGTCTAGCACTACCACCGAGAATGTTTATTTGGTGATAATTTAACTGTATATATAGTCAAGCACAGCCTAAAATAGTGACAATGAAGCTCTTCAATCACAATACTGGCTTTCTTGGAATATATATATTCTGGGGTTTCTTAGTTAAAATCACGCGCTACAATTGGAACTGACGTTTCAAACTTTAATTCGGCCCTTGGCCACATGTGGCACTCTCTGTAAAAAACTTCTTGATGTTGTATGCTTTGCTGGCTGTCGCCTAGGTCCACGGCAGGCCGCATAATGACCCAATCCCAACACTTGACTAATGCGCTTGGTTCCAATCATGCCCATATGATGCGATAACAGTCTTGCAGTAGGAGATTTTGATTACTCCATTCTGCCATTCCGTAGACCTCCCGCAAACTTAATTCAAGAGGTGCAGTTGCACGCTCCTCCAAAAGAGTTGTAAGCAGGGATCCAACAGCCTGTAGTAGCAGGATCACCTGGGCATTAGGAGGTGGTGGGAACTGTTGAGCCAAGCTCGTGCTATTAGAGTTGCTGAGTCGCCAGCCGGTGGCACGACAGGATGGCGGGAATGTCACATCACAGGGGCAATCATGTTGAAGTGGGCGCAACGCTTTACCAGGAGCTTAAGAACTCCCAAAATACAACTCTGATAGGTGCTAGATATTGAATATAATTTTCTTGATTTGTGATGCCACCCTTCTAGCTATACGTTGTTATCAAAAGATTATAGGGTGATTTGGATGTCTTTGGACATTTTGACGCATTTGCTTAAAGCATCCATCACAGTGAAGCAAAGGGAACAAATGGAAGATACTCTTTCCACTATTCTTTGTCCCTGAATGATTAACTTATTGCAGCACAAGAGCTCTTCAAATTTTGGATTGGATCCCCCCTGCCTATGGTTTTGTTTGGTTGGAAAATTTGACCAACTTGGGTGTCACTGCTTGTTGTTGGCACATGTAGCTCATTTTAATTTGTTTAAATAGGTATATTTAATTTCAGGCTCGGTTTTAAAAGGGAAAATAAAAATCCTACCTCTAGTTTTATTAACTAAAGGCCATCCCAAAATACAACTCATTGATAGGTGCTAGATATTGAATATTTCTTCATTTGTGTATTGTTACCAGACAAATGGTGATTTGGGCATCTTTGGAGATTTTGATGCATTTTCTTAAACCATTCATCACAGTGAAACAAAGATAAGATACACTTACCACTCTTCTTTGCCGCTGAGTAATTAATTTACTGTAGCACTAGAGCTTTTCAAATTATAGCCAAGGCTGTTTAAATATTTTTGGTTGAACTGCAAATTTTGATCACACTAATGTTTAAAATGGCCAATTAGATCTATAATTTATTTATATCTTTCATTGTATATCTATAATATGTTTCTTTTGATAATTAATTGGTTATGTTATTATACAAAAAAATGTTTAAGGATTTTAACAGGGGGGTTTCCAAGTCATTTATATTATCCAAATATTTTTTTAATATGTTAATTTCACTTTTTTATTTGTTTCATTCTAATATAACATATTAATTTTAGCGTAACTGATGATCACTGAAATGTTTAATATCCCAAATTGTCTTTCTTCTTACTCTTAATATAAAGCTCAATTTAAGTATATGCTTGATTGAACATAAAAGCTTAGATTTCTTATGTTCCCAATTGATATTTGGTACTATTATCTACTCCGATTAATAAAGACCTAGTAACAATTTCCATACACAATAATTGTAGTAAATTAAGCCCATTAAATAATCAACGTTATTAATTTATTAAAAATGTAATAGCAATCCATCCTTCGCCCTAATCAATACCTTGTTGACCCTAGTGTCTTCACTCTCACATGCGCTAGTTATTTTACTTTTAAATAAAAATTTTACACCTGTCATTTATCTTATTTCTGATCACTGTAGATGAAGTGAATGCAAATTCATACATACACACATACATACATACATACATACACACATACATACATACATACATACACACATACATACATACATACATACATACATACATACATACAATACATACATACATACATACATACATTCATACATTCATACTCATTTACATTCTAACTCATCATTCTTTCTTCTCCTGTTTCTTACCTGTATGTATTTAACCTGCTTACTTCCTTCCACATCACTTTCCAGCATCTTAGTCCATTTTTGAATTCAATCCATCATTGCTTCTTGTACCAAACACTTTGCTCTTTTCTTTTTTTTCTTCATAAATCTTCCTCAGTCTCCTTATTCCAATTCTTAAGAATTTGTCTGAATGTTGTGTTCTTTTACTCTTATTGCATCCTTCACTTTCTCATTCCACCATGGTGTTTCTGTTCATTTATACTGCCACATAACTCCTCTGCAGATCCCACCAAACTTTTCTTAAACCTTTCCCATTCCACATCTACACTTTGCATCTCATTCTTGATCCTTTAACTTCTTGTCTTACTTAGATACAGCCATCTTGCCAATTCATTTTTAAGCCTACATGCCCTTGCTTTTTTTTCTTGTTTTGTTTCTTTTCTCCTACATTCCAACTCTTTATGTATGCCACCAGAAACCTGTGGTCACTACGCCAAGTGTTCATTTGAAAACTTTCCACCAAAATATCTTGAAAACAACACAATGCAATAAAAAATGTTTTAAACAATAGTTGTTTGGTGTTTCTGAGGGGCAAGTATGGTGGTAAGGTTGGCATGACCTTGGGTGGTGTTGCTAAAGTGATGTTAAGGTCACTTTGATGTTTTTAAATGAGACTCCTTTTTTTTATTATACATTCCTGCAGATCACATTGTGCCATTTTCAAAATGATAGTTTTAATCTTTTTAAAGTTAAAGCTATTACGAGAAATGAGCCTCAAAAGTTTCTGAGTCGCCAGCACCAAGAACTGCATTAGAATTTGGCCTATTCAAACAAAATATAATTTTTAACTATTACTTAACCATCTAAATTCATTATATATTAGAACATAAAAACTAACTATCGTCCTTTTTTAAATGAATTAATAAAACAATTTTTGCAAATTTTTTGGTGAAATAAAAGAGGCTTTGGAAAATTTTTAAATACTTAAATCTCTTAATTTTTATTTATTTGAGTGTGGTAGTTTTTTTAAGAAGTAGAATAATATTTATATAACCTACATGAGACATATAACATAGACATAATCTAGGTATTCAGTGTATCATGCAATGATTGCTTTGTTTTATTATCTTGGTCAAATATTTTTTTTAAAAACAATGCAGCTGTGTTAAGTTTAGACTTCCTTGACAAACTAAATATCCTAAAGTTCATTACCTTAGTACTTATTAAACAAGGACAAATGTACAAAAATATTTTTAAAGTTGTATTATTTAATATTGTATTATCGATAATCATTCCCACTCTTAAATTTTCATAACTAACATAATCACTCCATCTGAATGTCATCTTAATCTGTTTGTTTTGATTCATTATGTGACTTCCCAATTTATAAAATATATGTATTAAAGTTTCTCTCAATTTATAATGCTTATTAAGTTTCAATCAAAAAGTGCATTGACTTATTTATAAGGATATTTTTACTATGAAAGTAGCGTATAACCCGAACGGGTAGTAAGACGCGGTGCTAAATATTATTATTACTATGAAAGTTCATTTACTAAGCTTAGGTGGATTAAAATTCTTCAAATACTAGAACGTTTAGTTTATTTAGAATTATTCAAATATTTGTATGCTTAATTTGTTTAGAATTCTTCAAATATGTGTATGCTTAGTTTGTCTAGAATTCTTCAAATACTAGAAAATGTTTGTTTAGAATTCTTTAATTACTAGGAAGTTTGGTTTATTTAAAATTCTTAAATTACTAGGAAGCTTGGTTTGTTTAAAGTTCTTCAATTACTAACAAGCTTAGTTTGATTAGAATTCTTCAAATACTAGTAAACTTATTTTATTTAGAATTTTTCTAATACAATAAACTTAGTTTGCATAGAATTTTTCTTATACAATGAGTTTAATTAATTTAAACTCTTCAAATACTAGTAAGCTTAGCTTATTTGTAAACTCACTCTGCCAGTTTTTCCCATCTTATTTATACTAGCAACTCACGTATGAGTAGTATTTGTCCCAAAATCCCCAGTTATGAGTGGTTGAATGTGAAATATTTGCAGTTTATAAACTAAGAATCTATATTTACTCTTTGAATTAGAATTGTGGGGGAGGGTATATGCTTAAATTGCTATGTTTGTCACCAGGGAGATCTGTATCGTCAGCTCAAATATTGGCAGTGTCTGCGGCAAGATCTTGAGAGAGCACGTCTACTCTGTGAATTAGTTCGCAAGAGAGAAAAACTTAAAAATGAAATGTTGAAAATGTGAGTATTGCGTTAAAATAGTGAGTCTAGGTAACATTTTATCACAGCCAATTTCTTAAAATAAAATAGCTAGAAAACTAAATAATATGCCTGACACAAAAGGGTTTTTGATACCTTTGACTTCCTGAAAATTCTCTTCACAAAGTAATATTTTAATCTGTTATTTCAATTAAGTTATCCTAATATTTTAGACATACTTTAATTAACGTAATCATAAACTGTTTCCAGCCTTTGGCAAGGTCAGTTTAATAAAATGCCTTCATCTTCGTCTATCCTTCCATCATTCTTCCTCCTTAAATCACCTCTGTTCTTTTCTCACTTGCACACTTTTTGTTATATGCTCTTTCCATCTATTTCTTGGTCTCCCTTGCGGTCTTTTACTTTCCATCCCCCTTATATGACCATACTATCTGATGTACTCCCACTCTTTCATGATTAACTTTATTCCCATCACCTCCACATTTACACTCTTGCTTATATTCATTGTCAATGTGACTGATGCATATTTTATTATAGGTACAAAGTACACCCTATAACACATTTTCTTCTATATAACTGGTTTCTTATACACACATAGAACAACTACCCCTGCTGCCCACTTCTTATTAGATCTTCTCTACACTTACCCTTTGCCTAAATCACTCTTCCCAGATATTTATCACCATCACTATGTACCTATATCAACTCTACTTCATCCAACTTTATAACTTTACTAGGCCTTGATATTCTTCCTTGTCATTACCATCACTTCAAACTCTTAACACAACTCATGATATCCTTACCTCCTCCATCGCTTTCCAGACTTTATTTCTTCTATCCACAAATCATATTGCTTCTCCACATCCTTATACACCATTACCAAGTCCTTCTCAAATCCATACCTATTTTCCATCACCTTTCGTATGGTGAAAATTAAGTTAATTGTAGATCTCAGTTCCCTAAATCCATGCTGTTCTTTTTCTCTACTTTCCAGCCATTTTTTTATTCACTTTCCCAGCATCATCTCATATATTTTTGTACATTGGCACATCAGTGTTATTCCCCTATAATTCATTTACCTCTTATTGTCTCCTTTCTTAAAAGTTAGAACTATAATTCCGTTCTTACAATCCCCTTCCTTAGCACTCTCAGCAACCTGTATAACCAATTTATTCCTGCTTCTCATTTTAGTTCTTATCACATGCAAAGTTCTTCCACACCTGGTGATTTTCCCTGTTTCATATTTTTTAATACATCATTATCTTTACATGGAGGACCCACTCCCTACTCTTCTGCTAATTATTCAAGTTCATGTGCTTCACTTTCATATAACCACTCTATTCCTGCTTCTCCTTTTAGTTCTTATCACTTGCAAAGTTCGTCCACACCTGGTGATTTTCCCTGTTTCATATTTTTAATGTATCATCATCTTTACATGGGGGACCCACTCCCTCCTCTTCTGCTAATTATTCAAGTTCATGTGCTTCACTTTCATTCTCTTCTTCTACCGAGTTGAACATCTTCTCAAAATATTCCCTCTTCTCCTGTTTTCATTATCTTCCTTCTTCATCCAGCATTCTACTTTCTTGTCTCTTCTCTCTCCTTCTGTTTCTTAACTGATTATGTAACCCCTTATTACCTGACTTTATAACACCTTCTTATTTCCTTCCGCATTCATTTTTAGCATCTCTCTACACATTTGCATTCAATACTTTCTGGGTTCCTGTACCACACACTTCGCTCTTCTTCTTCTCCATTAATTCCTTCACTCTCTTGTTCCACTATGGTGTCTCCTTCCACTAATCACTTATACTTTGGTTAACATTCAATTCACCTCTATTTTAATGAATATGGATAATAGTTTCAAAGGTAGGATTTAAATCAATTAAGGGTTTTGTTTAAAAGGTTCCTCCCTTAACTTAAAAAGATCACTATTTAGAAATGTGTTGTTAATTAAGGCCTACAAATCATATCTAGCCGACTTAAAGTGTAAAAAGAGAGCATATTTTTACCTAAACAATTTTGGTTCACTAAAATAAAAAACTAATATATTTCTAGTATGAGGATATTAATTTTGAAAATATAAACTTAGCTTTAAAGTGGATAGAATTTTCATTCATTTATCTATATTCATTATTAAAATATAAGTCATTCGTGTTGCTTTTGTGTAAAACAATAGGGAAATTGATAAGTTCTACTAAACAATTACTTTCATTTATAAATTAATTTAAAATATTTTAAACATAAAAATGAAAATTTATTATTTTTCCTGGAGTCTTAGATATTTCACTGACTTCATTTTAATAAGAAAATAAATAATCTTAAATCAACACTTTTACTGGTTTATTTGATTTTTTAAAGAAAGCCTTTTATATTATTTCCATTAGAAATGAATTTGAAATATTTAAACATTTATTCAAATTGTTCACATGCAATATGGTAGTAATGTGTATATTTAGGAGGGGTTTTATTCCATTCAAGATACAAGAAAATATAATATCCTTCAAACTTCTAAAATGTGAACCTCAAAAGTAGTTTACCAATAGAAAGAAACAGCTTGACAAACTCGAGCTAAATTTATAATTATCTTTATTAAGTTAAATATTATAGTTTATTGAAATAATTTATGAGTTTTTCCATAAAAGAGCAGTAAACAAAATATTTAACTGAATTTATTAATAACTAAGCTAAATTATAATTATGCCTCAGAAAATTTAATGAAAACGTGTTTTATTAAAATATTGTTTAATGAACCCTTTTAACTACAAAGTAACACTTTATTTAAATGTAGGTATAATATGCTACCACTTTTATTTAATGATGAATTCAAACCCTATAAGAAAAGTTTATTTCACCTTTTTCTTGACTTTATATCACCTTTTTCTTGACTTTATATCAAATACATCAGTTTATTTTTGTAAACATTGTTTTAAAAATTGCACATTGATGGGCTCATATGACTAATCTTGAATACGTCCTAGGTCTCTGAATTGTCTCTGTTTTCTTTTTTTTAAACTTACCAAAGTTATATATAATGTGAAAGAACATTGAGTCATCACTGGTATAAAACTTGAGATATTATGTTATATGTGTATGGGTGAAACCATTTCTAAAGCCTTAGGATATAAATCAGGAGAAACAATACATCAGCTTATTTCCAAGGCAAAGAATTTAATAGGCTCAGTATCCATAGTGGGGTTGCTAGTTAAAATGTGCATTACAGGTACCCCAATATAACACAAAGATGATGTTCCATAGAAATTTCATGAAATACAAAATAATGTTAAGTGAGACTCAGAAATCATACAAAAGAAATTATCAATTTTTATTTTTTTATACATGATAAAATTCTATGCAGTACAAATATAATAGTATCAATACTTTTATATTATCTATATAAGATCAAATTAAAGATCAAATTATTATATTATACACATACAGTGAATTTAATATAAGCAACCAAGCACAGTAAGTATTGTATTATGGCAGCATATATGCCAACTCAGTCACCATGGCTGTGTTTCTGTTAGCTACAAAGTAACTTATGTCATAACTTATCTATCACCAACTTTGTCTTTAAAAATGGGTGATGCACGACCTTCTTTATAAAATGCACCTTGATAGCTCAGTGAAAGCATTGGCGTGTTTACTCAAACATCCCGAGTTTATTTCATTGCATTTAGGTGTCATAACATTGTTACCCTCAAACATTATAATCATTAAAGGAGAGTAATTAAACTACGAGTAATAATGTTTATTTGACTATTCAAACAGATTTCTGCTGATATTATATTTTATTCAAGTTAATGTCCAAAAAGGTAGTATTTGCCTTAATTTGACAATATACATGCAACTATAAAGCAATTTATAATTCATATTTGTAATATTTAATGAAATATACAAAAAAATAGTTTAACTTATATTTATCAAGATATTAAGGTCAACTGTACAAGACATATCTTTATTTAGTAACACTTTCAAACATGAATTCAAAATATATCTTTAAATAATGTTAATAGAATTGCAGAAAAATGAAGTACAAATAGAATTAAAAACACTTGAAACATATTCAAAAAAACGTCTTTTTGATGCCATTTGACATCTTACTCGGGTGTTAGTATACTGAAGAGGAAGTTGGTTTCAGGATGACAGCTAAGTTGTTTAAGGATAAAATAAAAATTCTGGCAGAATAGAAAAGTTTTTATTCTTTAATTTTAATCTTTTAATTATTTTATTATAAAACCTCCAAGCATCTACTTTCACATTGTTGATAATATAATGTATAGCTTACTATCCTTTACAACAGAAAGCAAGAAGGGCAACCAAAAATAATTGATGATTAATTTTCATATAAAATATTGATCATATACTTAGATTAAAAGGTGACCTGGCGGTCTAGGGGTAAGATGTCAGACTTCTGTGCTGGCGGCCGGGGTTCAATCCTCGGTCCCGGCACATATTTATCTGATTACCAAACCCTTCCTTCACCTCTGACAAGACATCTTGTGAATGTGGGGAATGCCAGGCCTCCACCGTGGTTCGGATCCCACGTTAAACTGTAGGTCCTCCATTTCATCTCACAATCACCCTACCATTACACATTAGCGTAAGTGTGTATAACCCGAACTGGTAGTAAGACGCGGTGCTAACAATAATAATAATAAACTTAGATTAAATATCCAATAATATGGTATTGAGTTCTGGGAAAAAAGTAAATTTTAATATCATTGTTTAGAAATCAATATAAATAACGCATATATATTGTGTATGTTCAATTAGCTTCTTAAACCTTATAAATTAGAAAATTAATTGGTAATTTCTTATTCAATCCTCGGGTTAAAGTCATGAAAAATATGCATACATCGGAATAAAGATGTAAAATTTTTATAATGGTTCATAAATCTTAAATTGTTTTATTTCAACTCTCAGCCATGTGTTATTTAATTTCCTTGAATTATTTTTAATATTTTCTTTTGTATTTTGAATATACGCTTCCTATCATTATATTTATAAAAAATAATCATTTTAAATTAACTTTATTAATCACTCAATGGTTGTATCTACAAATTATTCTAATTTAATTATTATTATTATTATTAGCACCGCGTCTTACTACCCGTTCGTGTTATACGCACTAATTTAATTGATATTAATTGAGAAATAATAGAGATATAACTTTTCATATTTCAATAAATAGGTAAGACAGCTTGCTTAGTTCTTCTTCACATAACATATCTTGAATACTTGTTCCACACACAGCAGAATAAACACGCTGATAAAATACACTTGTTTTATTATTTAATAAAATGTAGTCACACATACAGTATAATAAATGCACCTCTTATTTCAGATTCTCAATGTTTAATTTTCTTTCATGATCTCAATTACACTAGAGTCTCAAAAACTCGACATTTCGTGTAACTCGACATGTGTACTTGCACATAGTTGTTGTCGCCAGTCATCACAATCCAAGTTAATTCAATTGTTTAACCTCTCAAATTGTGTAACTCGAGTGGAACAGTTGTGCTATGGTGTTTTTACAAGTTCTGTGTGTGTATGTTTTCCAATTCAGTAACATGTTATTTGAATCAATACAATACTATATGTACTGTACTGTACTGCATTTCTATATTTTACACATATGTGTATACACCATTATATTAACACGTAATATATTGTACTGTACATATATTACTGTTACTGTACCATACAATACTACAATAGAGTACAACTGTGCCTATAATATTCGATACTGTACTGTGATTCACCCTTGTTTAGTAAACATGACATCTGAAAAGAAAAGACAAATCAATGTCGCCATGTAAGTGAAAGTGGATGTAATAAGTAAACTTGATAAAGGGGAGAGTGTAATTAAAATTGCTGCAGATTTGGGTGTTGGCCATACGACATTTGTTGGTTGGAAGAAAAAACTTTCAAAAATTGAGTCTTGGTAAACGAAAAGAGTGTGCACAGAATCTTTGAAAGAACAAAAAAGGTATGAAAGGAATGGAATATGAAATAGTCTGCAAAGCGCTTTAGCTTTGGTATAGAAGACTTAGGGAAAAGGAATCACCGGTTTCTGGACCCCTCTAACAGGAAAAATTCCTTAAATTCCATCAACTATTTCAAGAAGGAGAGCCTTACTTCACTGCAAGCAATGGATTGCTGGACCGATCGAAGAAGCGATATGAAATAAGCTAAATTAACATTTATTGTGAAAGGCTTTAATGTGATATCGAGAGTGCAACTAAATTTAAGAAAACTTTTCAAATTTTTATAGAGAAGGAGGGAGGGGCTTTCCGGAGACCAGATTTATAATTGTGATGAATGTGGTTTAAATTTCCATATGCTTCCTATGAGAACTTAGGCATCAAAGTAAGAAAAATCTGCCCCTTGCTATAAAAAAAAAAGCAAGTATATAGTAATATTTTTGCATGCAGTAATGTAACAGGTGAACATAAGTTGCAACTTACGCTTATAGGAAAGACAAATAACCAAGTGTATTTAAAATTATTAAAAAGTGTGATTGCGGAAGTTGTGATTTGCCTGTTTGGTACGAGAACCAGCGGATTGCGTAGATGAGTGAGGAAATTTTTAAGAAGTGGTTTTTTCAACAGTTTATTCCTGCTGTTGAAAATTTTTTAAATCTATAAATCTGCTCTGGAAAGCACTTCTCTTGCTAGACAATGCAACAACACACCCTGATACTGAAAAACTCCAAGATGGAGATATTAAAGCTATGTTTCTTACTCCTAATATCACTGCTTTATGCCAACCCATAGACCAAGGTGTCATTTAAGAAACGATACCGACGCAAATTCCTATTTTTTTAATTCTAGCGATAGATGAGGGTCAAAATATGATCGTATAATTAAAAAAGCTTGATTTGTTGAATGTTGTGGGATGGATTTCTGAATCTTGGAATGAGCTGAAGCCTATAACCCTTGTTATTTCATAGAGGAAACTTCTTGATCACACAGGAAACAAGTTTGATGACAAAGAAGAGGAGTAAACAGTCAGTAATCTTCTTGAAAATCTAATGCAGAAAATTCCTAGATGTGAAGGATTCAATGAAGTTGAAGTTTAAGAGTGGTTAGCGCAAGATGAAACAAGTGACCTTATCGACAATGACGATATAGTGGCAGCAGTAAAAGAAAAAAAAAAAAAAAGAAGAAGAAGCTGAAGCAGAGGATGAAGCCAAAGATGACACAAAAATTAAAAAGATCAGTCATAGTGAAGGATTAAAGGCTGTTGAGGTAGTCCTGTGTTAATTTTGAACAGCAGGGTGCATCAGTGATAGATATTCTATTCCTGCACTGCTTACTTGATGACGCAGCTAAACGCAGAAATCAGTTAAAATTCACAAGTTGTTTCTCAAAACATGACTGACTGACTTGTATAAACTCTGTACTATCAAGCAAGTTTAAGTGTTTAAATTTTCATGTAAGTTAGTTATGTAGTATACTACATAGTATGTACTGTATGTACATTTTGATTTTTACTACAGCATGTACGTATGTATAAATTGGCACTGATTAAATAATGTAAAATATTTAGGGTGTCCAGTTTTACTGTGTAGAGTTATATAGACTGTACACAGACTGTATTTAGAAACTGGGCAAGTAGGTTTAACACTTTATTTATTTTATGCAAGTTCATTCGTAAAACTCGACACCATTTCAGTATCCATTAGGTCGCGTTTCTTAGACTCTACAATATTTGCGACTTGTGTACTGACTTGTAGTGACTGTAGAAATTAATATGATTTATGTTCATGTTGAGTACACTCCTTATATACAACAAGAATAACTAATAAAATTCCATTATTTGTAATGTGTATTAGAGCACTTGTGGGACCGCTATGAAAGTCACTAAGTGAAAAAATCACTTCTAGTGAATCCATTAACAATTAAAACATCTAACTTCTAAAGCAATGAGTATAAAACAGTACTGCCAGTGTGCATTTTTCATTGCAATCTGTAATAAACTAACATCCCATCTACAAATGAATTATTTTGGTATCAAGCATTTTCCAAGCCAACTTTATACTTCATATAAAAATTAAAAACTGTTTAGACATCACATCTGAACTTCACTGTTGTTACTGATTAGAATAATAGAAAGTCTTAGGTTAATATTGTCATAATGATTATCATTTATTTTAAAGTATCTCACACTCATTTGAAATCAATGTTTTAAATATTTGAAATTTGTTTTTTGTTCAGCGTGGAGAAAATCACAGCATATAACTATTTCCTACCCAATAGAAAAGAATCGAATAATGTTTGTCTTGACTCATAGTTTTCTATTATAAAGCCAGGGTGTGGCGATTCTTACTTTTGTCAAAAAATTGATTTTTCCTCTATGTTTGTTCGCCGAGAAGGGCAACAATCATATATATTCTTGTTGTTTCCTCTTAGGCGTTTGCAATTATTTGATTACCTATTAATGTAGACCTTCCACCATGATTTTAAAACTAAGATAATAACATACACTTTCATTAACCAAAGAACTACTATTGTTTTAAAATAGTGTTTCTATAATACTATGGTGCACTTATAGTTTTATTGAATTTCTTGCATTTTTCAGTGAACAAAGAGCATTGGAATTGAAAATCGCACCATTTACAACATTTCTTCGGCATCTGTGGAAACTCATTGAAGCCAAAGATATTAGTGATATCTTCTTGGAACCAGTCGATCAGAATGAAGTTTTAGACTATGCTGATGTTGTGAAACATCCAATGGATTTATCAACCATGAGAATCAAGCTGGAAAATAACAAATACAGTAAACTAGCTGAATTTGAAGACGACTTTAATTTAATGATCAACAACTGTTTGACGTACAATTCAAAGGACACTGTGTTTTATAAATCTGCAATTAGGATGCGAGACCAGGTATCTTTCTATAATTAAATATGTATATTGTTTTAAATTATAAAACAGGCCTCTGTTTAATTTATAAGTCTACTTTTTTTCACAATGTGAGTGAGTTTATTTTCTTGTTTGTAAACATCCACATGTTTTCGACAGGACAATAATTCGTTAACTGAAGTCTTAATAATGATTGTCATATTAAAAGCTTTGAATCAAATTTTATGTTCATTAAAATTGTTAATTAAGATTGTCAAGCAGATAAAAATAATGTTTGATAATCTTTTATTTATATTAGCATAAGTCTATAATGTTGAGAAAGCACAAAGCCTAAAATTTTAAACTTTGCATACTTTGTTGGTTTCCAAATATAATATTTTCTAAAACTAGGAAACTTAAAGGGCAGTTGGTGGGATTGTTTTTTCATAGTAAGAGTCTCAAAGTTCCTTCTGCATGGCTTTATAATAAGGATAAAATTCCTCGAATCCTTAAGACTATTAGAGATTCAAGGGAACAATTTTATACTAGATTCTTTTATTTTGATTTTTTTAAATATTGAACTAGAATTAGTTTTAAAGCTGTAATACCGCTAATTGGTAGTTCAGTGCCAACATAATGATGATAGAAACTTAACCAGACCCAAGACCAGTAATTTAACACTTAGCTAGCTGTATGAATCTTAAAATGGATGTATTTTAGCAAAAAATATATCAAAGAACTTTTTATTATTATTATTATTTGACCTAGGACACAGACAAGGAAATAACAGATACATATCCTTATGGGAGATTTGCTGCGCCCCTCGAGTCAGGTAGAACTTAAAATATACAGTGATAATAGCGCTTTTAAGTGAGAATTATTTAAAACAACTCACTTGCAAAATATTCCTCATGATAAAGACAAGCTGAGAGCTAAGAGCTGTCGTCTCTCCGAGTACAATAGTCCAGGTAGCCCGCCTCACCCCCTTTCATTGAACAAAACTTTTCAAACAATTGAATGTTTTGGACCCAAATATACAATGCCAGTGCTTCCACAGTGTTTAAACATAAGTGGCATGCATTCTTGGAAATGCACTTGTAAATTAATTACTAGATATTTTGTGACCAGCTTCTGCGGTCACAATTCTTTCGGATTCACTTTTTCGTTAGACTGGACTGCAAATAACTGGTATATCAGTTTTTGAATCCTGATCGGGTGTACTGAGAGTGTTTTTTCCTAATATACTTATAATTCTCCTTCAACGCAAATACAGGCACATTTCCCAAACATTTTACCTTCCTCGTTCCTTATCCATTGGAGTAAATACGCAGATAGCTGTAAGGGAAAGTAAGACATGGCACACAAAATATACATCAGTAGTTGAAATTAAATACTTATGTTTGTAAAGATTGCATTTATTTTTACATTTTGTTGTCAAATTAGTACAGACAAAATATACAAGTGATATGTTATTTAATAAACTAAAAAATCAGTTAAATGTATAGAAAATACAATGAAAAGAGTTTCCTAAGTATATATTTGGTATCGGCAATACCCCCTTATTTTAAACACTGGAATGATTATAGTCAACATTATTTTATACTAATACCCGCCTCGGTAGCATAGTTAGCTAACACAATAATTTAGTGTTGAGCTAGACTGCCTAGGACGGGGAGACCGAGGTTCGAATCTCGATTGGTTGGACTAGGTTCCCACTCTCCCTCCACGCAAATGCGGGTTCAGGTCCTCTATATCTAACCTTCTCAAGGCTTAGCCCATTAGCAAAATTAGTACTTAAGCGTATAACCTGAACAGGTAGTAAGACATGGTACTAAGTATTAGTATTATTATTTTATACTGATGTGGAATGAGAGTTAACAAAATGGTTTTAAATCAGTTTAGTATAAAATAAAATCTGAAAATGAAGCTTATCTCCCCAAACGCGCTTTAGGATTACTAAACAAAAAGTTCAAAATGTTTTGTCCAGTTACACTTGTCCACCACTTTCTCTTGTCTGTATGGAATGTATGGAAAATTAAATATCTCTTAATTTTAGTATATATTAATTAAATATTTAAAAAGAATTAAATTGAAAACTCTTTCAGTATAAGATTATTTTACTATAATAAAACAATATTTTCATACAATTATATTGCAGATTTTCTCAAACTTAAATATTTATACCACAATAAAAAAGAATTTAGTAAAGTGAGTAAAATTGTTGACAATACAGAGTATATGAAAAATAATACTCATAAAAAAGGTTCTGATTATGTAGTTTGGATAGGTTTGAAACTAAAATTATGATCACTATCATCAAAAAATCAATACAGTAATAATACAGAAATAATATTTAACTGAAATTTGATTACAATATGTATCAAACAAATTTGGACATTGATATATTTCATAATATTCTGGTCACTTTGATTTTGTAATGTACTAGATCGAGCTTTGACATATTTAGCTATAGCATTCTTGCTTGATTGGTGAACATCCAGCTGTCATAATTTTGAAAGTTATTTCGTGTACAATCCTAAGCTAACCATGGCAATCACAAACCAGTTATGGCAATTAATAAAATAAACTATCTTAGGAATAAAATATTATCTAGTCTACAATCTGAGTGCACAAACGAGCGCAATCACAGGGCGGGCGTTGCACTCCATTGACAATGAAAACTTTACCTGAGCACGATCATAGAAACATGTTTAAAAAAGTGCATCACATTTCACCAACGAGCATAAATTAAATAATAGTCTCTTTTACAGAAACATATTAATATTATGCATCATTATTATCCAAGTTATGTCGCCTGAACTGGATTATTTTAATTGTTATGTTACTTCTAGATATGGAATAATAGCTATGTATTTGTAAATCTAATGTTTCTTTCCACTTTACTTTTAGTACTTTAAACTTTTTTCCTCTGTCTTTACAAAGTTAATGTTCCAAATGTCTTACTACAGTCCAATTTTCATAAAAAGAACCTTTTAGAAAGTTTTTTTAGGGGGTGGGTGGTTGTTCAACATCGATAACATTTTCTATTTTGTTATTTTTGTTAGCACCATCCCTTATTATTTGTTCGAGCTATACGCTTATGTACTACTATTATTAAGCTGTTGTGTTAGAGATGAGGGAGGTTTAATTAGTATAAAGTGTACCCACATTTGGATTATTATTATTAGCACCGCGTCTTACTACCCGTTCGGGTTATACGCACTTAGGCTAATGTGTAATGGTAGGGTGATTGTGAGATGAAATGGAGGACCTACAGTTTAACGTGGAATCCGAACCACAGTGGAGGCCTGGCATTCCCCACATTTGGAACATATCAAGTTTTTATAGCTTAGGAAATTTTAGAGGCCCCTCCCATTTCCCAGCAATAAATTTTCAAATTCCAAACTTTCTAAATTTATGGTTATGTGGGATGGGCATTTTAACAAATTGGCAAATTTAAATTTACTTTCATGCATAAAAGAATATTTTCTTTGGAACGATGGCAATTTACTCTTATTTCCAAACCCCTCACCCTCCTTAACTTCCACAGTTCCAATTTGACATTTTAAGACTTATTTGGTTATCTTATATGATATTTTACGTGGCTACCAAATGTCAACCTAACTACATCGTAAAGAATGTTCTATTTTGGTTATGTACATTTTAAACGCTACCATTTCCTGGGCTTCAATTTTGAAATTTTATTTGTTAAAGAGGGTAGAAAACACGAAAAAATGCTAATGTTTATACAATTTTTTTTCATCAAATTTACTTTTGGTCAAAATTAATAAACATCACTCCAGTAGAACTGTATAGTTTAATATCCTTCACTTGGTGATATCAACAGTTGTTGAATATCTGTCATGAGTATATCAGCATTAGTTGAGATACTTTTAAATGAATTAATTTGAGCAATGTATCCCTGTGTAGCGACTCAAATCTGTTTTACTATTAAATTGCATGTCGACATTTCAAACTTTTATATTTACAAAAATTGTATATATATAGCTTTGTTAACTATTTGAGGGGAACATCCCTGCCTATTTTCCGAGCCTTCATTTTTAAATTCAATAATTCAGACTTTGATACTATTTTATTTGGTTTTTAAACTCGCCTGACTTATGTGAATCACCTAACACTTTGAGAAGTAGTTTAGTCTTTTAGTTTTAAAAATTTGAGACTCCCTATATCACCAGTCTACTTAGAAATAACTAATATTTAAAATTGGTTTGTGGTTATTTGCAGTTATCACTCTACATTCCTGACAAATTTAAATTTTCTACCTTCTACTTATACACCCCTATCCCTTCCTTATTTCTTGTAGGATCATTTTGAAATTTAAAATGTTCAGACTTTATAGTTAATTTGGGTGTCCCTATCTCTGCTTGACGACTTCCAGTTTTATACCACACATAAAAGTAGTTTATCCACTGGTTTTGAAAGTTTTAGCCTACTCCTCCCCATTTCTATAACTACCACTTCAAAATCTCAAATTTAAGACTTATTTGATTATCTGATGTCGCACCTCTACCAACATGCAAATTTTAGATTTTCTACCATGCTTTAATCTTTCTATAAAATTTAAAAATTTTGGACTTTTTTAGTTATTTGTAGTGATATCTTTGCCTATATGCAGAATTTTAGTTTTATACCACATTGAGGAGAGGTTGTTTTTAATAGTTTTGTAAGTTTTTAACCACTCAGCTCCCTTTTCCAACCTCCTTTGAGAAATTTTAAATTATAACATTCATTTGGATATCTGGAGTTTTAGTTCTACCTGTCTTTCAAATTTTAATTTCTATCCTAATCTCAAAAGTTATTTCTTGCTGTAGCTTCTCCCTACCCTCATTTCCATTAGTTTGAATTTAAAATTTTCACATTTTTTTGTTTATTTAGAGTGGTTTGTATACCTACAATTTTAAGTTTTCTACCACACTTAGAAGTAGTTGAATATATTAGTTTTTGTAAATGTTGAGCTCGCCCACTTCCCCTACCATTTCTTCAACTCCCACTTATAAATTTCAAATTTCAAATTTCAAATATTAATATTTATTTGGTTATTTTGAACGTTCATTCTACCTACTTGACAAATTTAAATATTCTATCACAGCTAAAAGTCTTTTTTAAATTTTATAACCTCTCCCCGTCCCCTATTTGCCGAGGTCCCATTTAAAATTTAAAATGTACAAACTTATAGTAAATTGACATGTCCCTTTACTTTACTTATTCATTTAAATTTTTTACCACACTGGGAATTGGTTGTTTCTATTAGTTTTGTAAATATTTAAGCTCATTTTTTAACTGTCATTTTGAAATTTCCATTTTTAAGACTTATTTGGTTATTTGGAATGTCAAATATAAGTTTGCTAGCACACATAAAAGGTTTTTATTCTGTTTTTACCCCCTTCCCTCTGTTCTAGGTTCGCACTTATTAGACAAAAATGTTCACACATTTATAATTATTTGGAGTGGTCCCATTGGTGGTCCGCAAAATTTCAATTTTCTATCACCCTGAAAGTATTTATTTATATTAGTTTTGGTAGTCTTGAACACACATTTTACCAACACACCTCAGGACCCAATGTGTGGATGTTGTACATAAATTAATTTCATATTAGTATTCTGTGACCTGATAGACCCCCATATATCAAATTTCATCTTGATTGGAGGACATAAAATGTACTGGCCCTTTTTTCCCCCTTTACACCCCTTTACACCCCTTTAGGTGATTAAAGTTGAAAAACCCTAAAAAAAATTCTCATCCTTTTTATACAAAACATTCATTTTAAATTTCAGGCTCTATGTCTACTAGTTAAAAAAAAATGCAGTCAGTGAATTTTGAAAACTTTTGAACCCCTTTATCATCTCTTACAGGTTGATGAATATCACTAAATTTGATCCTATCTCTGTTCTAGAGCCAAAAAGGAACCTTTAATAAAAATTTCAAATGTCCATGTTTGAAACAATTAAGCTCTTCTAATGAAACCACAAACTCCCCCACACCATTTATTGTCCCTACAGTCAAAATTGGCCTTGGAGTTTGGAATTTTTAGCAATAATGTCTCATTAATAATGTATATCCACATTTGTGTTAACATTACTTAATCAATATTTAGTTTAAAATAAGAGAGAAAACATAATAAATCCTCATTATTGTGCTTTATATTTCTAATATTTAGATATATTATTTTTAAATAGCATTTGAAATGGACTAATTATTTGGCCAAAAATAACTGTAGATAATGTTTTCAATAGATTATTCTTATTTGATATCACTAAGTGAGAAATAATGTTTATTAAAGACGAAACTACAAACTAGTTTATAAGTTGTATAATAACAACTAGCCTCAATAAATAAACTGTATTGTTCACCACACATTTTTTCTCTCTTCTTTGTCTAAAAATTGAAAAATTTACTTAAAACTTGATTTGTGAAACAAGATATTATACATTTTTTCAGAAACATGATGGAAAAAAGTAGCATTACATTCCACCAAGAGGCATAAATGAAAGAAACATATTGTTCATTATTTTACATATTTTACATATTTTCATCAAAAAGCATAATAATAAACTCCCGTTTTCTGAGACCTCAATTAAAAAAAAAAATATTTGCCAATAGATCGGAAGCTAGGGGACCTTTCAAGAATTAAGTAAAGATTTTTTGGGTGTGGGTTATCAGTAATTTCTTACGTTTTGGTGGGGGTGGGCAGAATCCATCTTAACAAAGGATTTCATCAATGTTTATGGTGAGACAAAATCTAAAAAAACACTTATACAGATGTGTGGGGTAAAAAAGGTTGCACCTAGAAATGACAGATGGCGCTGAAGCCTAGCCTATAGACGTAAATAGCTATATATAACAATAAAATGCCATTTATTTATGATGTGTTACACCTAATTTTACTGTGATAAGTATTCTATAATTTCACATCACCAAACCTTTTGTCAAAAATAATATAATTTACCAAATTGTAAGAAAATTACTTAAGACCGGTAAGGGAAGAGGGGGGAACGAAAAATCTTAAGATCCCTTAAGTAGGCATATTTGGGAGGAAGGGGGGGGGGTCAAATTATTGAAAAAATTTCTTAAGTAATTTATGGACAGCCACCTATTGGTTTTATAAAAATATATTTCAATTGAAGTTTTTTTTTTTTATTTAATTTTGTTACAACCTTACAATAATAAGTTATTTCGTGTCTCAAATACTTGCAAAGATATGATTAAAATTGGCAATATCTGCTTATGTGAATTACCCTTAAAAATATGTTCATGGGATGCTTAGTTTATAATGATAAACAATGCTCAGATACGAAATTTCGAGAAAGCTTGTTTTCTCTCTTTTTTACCTTTAGTAAACTACCCTTAATAATAGGGTAAGATATCTAACTCCAAAAACTCCTCGGGGGAACCTTATAAAAACCATATATACTAAGTTTTAGCCAGATCAGTAAAATGGTGTCGGCTCTAGGCCTAGATGAAGACACACAGGCAGACGGCATCTCAAAAAACACCTTTTCGGTTTCGTGGGAATGACAGTTATCAAAGTTTGGACTTTTTTTTACGAGCAAAGTACCTTTCCTTTTTTAGGATGTCGAGAGAAAGTAAAAATTGTCCATTTACGTAAATATGAGCACAAATCATAGTCTTACACATTTCAATGGTGCAAACACATTTCTATATATTCTTAAAAGTACTTTCAAATAAAGGCTCAATGACACTATAGATTAAAATAATCACAATTTAAGAAGCAAAAAGTAGTAAATAATACATTGGCCACTTATGTAAGTTTTTGAGTTTATACATTCATAATGTCTTTTTATTTGAATATTATATATATATATATATATATACATGCACA
>CABEEJ010000754.1:39467-65794 GCA_901482245.1 Timema douglasi
TAATGTGTAAATAGTAGGGTGATTGTGAGATGAAATGGAGGACCTACAGTTTAACGTGGAATCCGAACCACGGTGGAGGCCTGGCATTCCCCACATTCACAAGATGTCTTGTCAGAGGTGAATGAAGGGTTTGGTAATCAGATAAATCTGTGCCGGGACCGAGGATTGAACCCCAGACCGCAGCTCGGAAGTCAGACACCTAACCCCTAGACCGCCAGGTCACCTGCCAGAAGAGTTACACAGGTACTTTTCACTTCGCAAGAACATTTCCTCGAGAAATATGAAAGTTTGTTTCTCTCATAATTCACCTGGTTAGCTCAGTTGGTACAGCATCAGTGCGTTAAGCCCTGTACTTCAAGTTTCTATTTGGAAACATTTTATCAAGATATTTAGATGAGTTCAGCAAAATCATGTAAATACGTCTATCTATTTAATACGTATTTTTAATTGTATTACTATGCAGATATTTCACGTTCTAACCGTATAGCCTATAAGGCTATGTGCGCCAGTACTGGTGGCGCGACTCGTGATGGCTTCGTAAGTTCTTGCAGGGTAAATCCGGGAGGTATCATGTTTACCGTGATCAAATACTCGAAAATCCTAGAACATAACTCACCGTTTCTCGTAAACTACTAATTGGACAATCACAGTAGTATTTTTTTTAGAATGTGTTATAAAAACCTTAAAAGACATGAGGATATTATTAAAATTTCCTATATTCCAATTGGTTTGCTTTAAAAAAATGTTTTCTAATGAAAGCACTATAATGAAGTGTTTAGTGCAGACCTATGTTAACTCTGTTTATTAATTTTTTTTTCTAATTGAGATAGATGGGTAGTATAAGTGTACGAAATGATCATCATGAACTGAATTTTATTTTGATATAAGACTCATTCCTCTAACACCAATACTTTTCACAGTTTGATGTGTTTGGTTACGAGCTCTTCACGCGCGCCAGATTTTCGATCTCCCCGTCATTGACAGTCTTAGTCTACTGCTAGATTAGCGCGTTAGACCACATAGCCCCCGGAGTGGCTGTTAACTTTCTTAACATACTAATTGTATTACAGCCTGAAATTTACAAACAAGCTTACTACATTACATCAAGTCTAATACTACATGTTCTAGGGCTGAAATATATACTAATACAATTGTATTATCTATAATAATAAAAGGAAGTGTTTGTCTGTTTGTTTGTGTGCGATGCCCAGCCAAATATACGGCATGCAGAGATCTGAATTTTTTGATATAGGTGGATGGAAGGGGTACCGAATTCACCTGGAAGCCAGATTTTTAAATTTTTAATCAGGCTGTTTTTAATCAATTTTGAAGAACATATTGTTAATTTGATAGATAAAATCTCATGGCTAATTGAGTACTATTAAAGGGTAAGGGGGGGGGGTCTATATAATTCTTATACCACAGTGGATCATGGATAATGCCGTGCGGGAGTGCTAGTAATTCATAAAAGAAAGCTTGCTAACTTTCAAGATAAATAAATAGAGTGTAGGGTATATAATATGTTGAATAATTGCTTCAATAAACTGTACATAATTTTATCTATACTTATGGGCCCTATATGAGTAATTAAAATTTCGAACTGATTTAACTTTTATTAACAGACATAACCCGCTTCCTATGTCGAATGATAAGGCAGGATTCACAAACAAACGGCCCGGCCCGGGAGACATAGCTGACTGGCCCCTTTGTCTGCATTATCTTTATATGACTATCCGGCCTGCAGCCATGTACTCACACAAAATACAATAGTTTAACTTTAGTATTTACTACACAATTTTAAATAACAGAAACCCTTAGAACTATTTAAAACTGTTATATATTTTTGTTTTAAATTTAATTACTCGAGTGTGGGAATTTTAATTTACACTGGGAAATTACCAGTTTTTAAATTATTTTAAGTATAGATTAATGATTTTAAATACATTGCATCAAATAGATTTTATAAACCTGCATTAGTGGTCACGCGGTATGGAATCTAGTCTTCCTCTATCAAATAGTCGTGTTTTGATAGTGTCGCGATTTGTGGGTTTGTTTTCTACTGTTCTTTATAAGATATCACACATTTAAAACACAATAATTAAAATTTAAACTATTTAACTGGTCAGAACTTTCACCCTCATTTTGGTGAAAACAAGATTAAAAAATATCTATCCACTTCTTAAATAAATCAGTATTTCTAAACGTCTGCAATTATTCTCTGTGCTCCTTAATAAATTATCGCAGTTGACAACCAGTCCCTTAGTTAAAAAATAAAAGGTCCATCATGTTTCAAGTTTTCTTTGTAATGTGCAGTCAGAGCAAACTTATTTGTGTTGCAGGATTAGAGTATTTAATGATGAGGGGTTGGATGGTTAGAGACGGGGAGGGCGTTACCTAAAGCTTGCTCGGTGACCGCCAGCCGACAGGTTAACTCGAGGAGCTCATATTTTGTATCTGCCTTCTACTACATTCGAGTTTAAAGTGACTCTTTTAAAAAATGCTCACTTGATTGCACTGTAGTCACTGGGGATCGCACCTAGCAATCCCAACGTTGAAGGAGTAAAGCCTCGAAAAGGAGCGCATCACGTTTAGCTTAGCGGGTATGGCTCTGTTCTTTCCTTCTCTGTGCCGTAGGACTATACAATCCAGACTTATTATTATTATTAGCACCGCCTCTTACTACCCTTTCAGGTTATACACACTTACGCTAATGTGTAATGTTAGAGTGGTTGTGAGATGAAGTGGAGGACCTACAGTTAAACGTTGAATCCGAACAACGGTGGAGGCCTGGCATTCCACACATTCACAAGTTGTGATTAATACATGTCTTGTCAGAGGTGAAGGAAGGGTTTGAGAATTAGATAAATCTGTACCGGGGCCGAGGATTGTACCCTGGACTCCCAGCACAGAAGTCTAACACCTTACTCCTAGACCGCCAGGTCACCTCCCAATCCAAATCTAAAATAGATATATATATCTACATGCACTAATTAAACCAATATTTATTCGCGAAGCAATATTTCAGTGACACCCCATCTTATTACTTGTTCGTTTTGTACTTATATGTACTAATTACACTAATGTGTTAGGGATGAGGAAGATTGAATTTATAGAAAATGTACCTTACTTTGCATAATTCAAAAGTGGAAAGAAATTAAAGAAAAAAATCAACCTCATTACTTTCGATCTTGATTTAGTCGCCAATCTTCCTATCATCGGCAGTTCAGTCAATTTCAAAAGTGATGCTTTAGACCATTCTACCACCAAAGCGATCTCATTATAACTAAACATTTCACATTTGCCGACTCTGGTAAATTCTAGTTTTAATGGAATTTTATTAATTTAATATAAATTTTAACTTCAATAAGATTTTATTAACTTAACACTAATTTTAACCACAGCATCACCAATGTTTTTAAACAAACCTATTTTGAAGATAATAAAAAATAAAATATAGTTTATACATTCCACTTGATATACTAAATAAGAAATCCATCAGTCAAATCAGCTTTAACAACCTTTAAATTTGACAAGATGTGCATTAATCACATCTTGTGACTGTTGAATGCCAGGCCTCCACCCTGGTTCGGATTCCACATTAAACTGTAGGTCCTCCATTTAATCCCACAATCACGCTACCATTACACATTAGTGTAAGTGTGTATAACCCGAACAGGTAGTAATGCGTGGTGCTAATATTAATAAATATATTTTTTAATTTGATAGATTCAGAAAAAAATGGGATTTGTATTGAATAAAACTGTTCTAGAGTATATTATAATGGGGAAAGACCAATAATGATAACAATGTATATTAGATAGTCTCCATAAAATATTTTCCGTGTATATACTTTATTTAAACATTTTAAATTTTCACATATTCTTCCCAAAGATTAATTTGTCATTATAAACACAGAATAAATGTATGGACAAAGCATTGAAAACAGTTTATTTTTATTTATCTAGGCATTATCCTTTTTTACCATATTATTTTTAAATTGACTTGTAAATTTGATTCTTTACTTATAAAAAAATCCTTGTCTGTATAATGATATTTATTTCAAGTTTTAAATACTTATAAATAGAGCTGTACCGATCAATTATTTTGCCAACCATGCAGGTTCCAACTAGTTCAATCACTGATGCTAATCATTTGGTTTATTTAATTTTAAATATAACAAACATAATATGTATAGTACTAAAAAGCATTTGTTCACTTGGGCCATTTTTATTTTGTTCAGTATAGTAGGTTTGCCTATCTAAGTTTTAATCAATGAATGAGTTAACTTAAATAAAAAAATATCTTTATTATTGGCCCTATCACATTTTAAAGATAGCTAGTTTCAGTCAAATTGACTCAACTTTGCTCATAGTTAAGTTTGTGATAATTTTGCATAAAAACTTCTTATGAAATCTGTGCGTATCGGCAAATAGATCTTTGGATACAAAAAGAAAAAATATATATATATATTGTTCAGTACATTTCTTGGAATTTAAATAAGTATAATTGATTTTAAAATAATTTTATAAGAATCAACTAATTAAAAAATTTAAATAATGAAATGATGATTAGCTATAAATCCATGATTTAGTTTTGCAACTTCCAATTGTTATTATTTTAAACTTCTCTTGAATCTTCCCCAGCTTTGGCTTCCCTTGTATATTTCTCATTTTAAGCTCCTCTTGAATCTTCACCAGTTTTAGATTCCCTTGAATTTTCCTCTCTAAGTTATGTTGTCTGTTAGTTGACCTTGTAAAGATAATCCCTCACTACTCACAAACACTTCAATACAGCTTCTTTCTCACAAACTATTCTCAACACACTGCCTTTCTCCCTTTGCCATCCCCTTGTAATTGATGAAAGAAGTGTTTACTTAATCACTAGCAATCACCCCCTTCCTCCTTCTAGCAACAGAACAAAGGGTAAGGTTGTCTGCCCAGAGCTTAACAACGATGAGTCACCAATACCTAACTCGTGGAGTCCCTAACAAAAGATTGTTTTAATAATTGGTGATCAAAATGCTGATTATCGGCTTACTGATTGTGCCGTGCTCAGCCTATGATTGAATTTATAATTGGCATCGGCACATCCCTAAGTGTACTTAACACTATGTTTACTTAAATGGAAAAATAAAGCAGACCAACTTTTTTTCCTATGTTACAGTGTAGTGAACTTTTTCGACAAGCTCGAAGTGACTTTGCAACAACTCACTTTAATGTAGACACAGGTGTGCTACTACCATTGAACAGTACTTTTTACAGTGAAAATGAGAGTTTAAAAAAGGATACAGCCACATCTAGCTTTACTATACATGCACAACAGATTGATAAACTACCTTTGTCTGACTCTCATATAATAAATGATATAAACAAGAAATTTTTAAACATATTGAAAGCTGGGAGAGGAAAGGTGAGTCAAAATCCTCCTTTCATGAGGCATTAAAGGTGTGTTCAGGGTGTGTTTATATGTTGGTGCATTTTTTTTTAACACATGTGGTTATGTTTGTGTGTGTGTGAATTAAACACTATAATAAGATTATATGTGCCATTTGAAAAAAGATAATTAAAAAACTTGATTCATTTTCCAATTCCAACTTTTGTGTCAAAATATTATTCATTTTGCACTTTACTTGTCCAGGCTCTATGATAAAATAGTGTTTGCCGGGAATGCTCTCCATACCAGATTTTAGTGAACTGAAGCACATTTAGAGAGTAGGAATGGAAAGCATTCTGGATTCATTTTAATTATAAATTGGGTTTGTTTTAAAATCTGTTAAGTAGATACAATGTAATTCGTAATATATACCATTGGTTATAAGGACTCATTAGTGATTACTTTAAAAAAAAGCTATTAAGGAACCCATTACAGAATAGTTACTGTTCCAAATTTAGTAACCTAAAGATTCTATAGAAAATCCAGAAAAGTGTCTACAGCCGGAATCTAGAGCATTTCATATATCATTAATTTTGTATTGTATGTAAGAGAACAGAATTATATCCACACAAAATGAACTTCATTCCAGATTTTGGTGAACTGAAGTAAATGTTACTGCTTTGGTGGTTGATTTTTCTGAAGCATCACTTTTGAATAGACTGGACTGCCAATTACTGCATGCATGATTGAGGTTCGAATCCTGGTTTGGTGTAATGAGAGTATTTTTTCCTAAATAGTTTCTAACTCCCTCCATGCAAATTTGGGTACTATTTCTATCAAATTTAATCTTATTCAACTCATCTCTAAAACATTAATGTAATTAGCACAGATATGTAAACCAGAATGGGCAGTAAGACAGAATACTATATATATATATTTTAACACAAACGGAACCAGAACGGAAACCATTCTGGATTTAGTTTTCCTCACAAAATTTGTTTTATTTAAATCTGGAAAATCATACACAACAGAAAAGGTATGCATTTATCTAAAACATGAAAGTAGAAAGTTTGTAAAATAAACATCAGTTAGATTTTATATAGTTATAATTTATTTTTATTTTGGATTAGCAGAATTATATCCATATGGAACCATCTATTTTCCGGATTTTAGCCAACTGATTGACCTAGAATCAAGGAAATATTTCTTATAGATTTTTATTCACAATATTTGTGTTTTCAAATATACATGGTGAAAAAAATTTAGGTTGTTTGAAAACAAGGATGGCGGTTAAGAAGATATTTGGTCCAAAAAGGGATGAGACTACTGGGCTAATGAGTTACATAATTGGTGACCTGGCGGTCTAGGGGTAAGGTGTCAGACTTCTATGCTGGCGGCCGGGGTTCAATCCCCGGTCCCGGCATAAATTTATCTGATTACCAAACCCTTCCTTCACCTCTGACAAGACATCTTGTGAATGTGGGGAATGCCAGGCCTCCACCGTGGTTCGGATTCCACGTTAAACTGTAGGTCCTCCATTTCATCTCACAATCACCCTACCATTACACATTAGCGTAAGTGCGTATAACCCGAACGGGTAGTAAGACGCGGTGCTAATAATAATAATAATAAAGTTACATAATTGTACTCATCACAATACATTGTTAGGATAATCAAGTCTTGTTGGTTACGGTGTAAGTAATTAAGTAAAATATATAATTTGGATAGCCCATATAACACGTTGAAAAGATTCCTAAATATCTGAAAAAAATTCACATAAAAATTAATGTCCTTTTAAATGGAGACAACTTTGGATATATTAGATTAACTTTGATTTTAAAATCGATAAATGTATCCCAATGAATAATATTATGTTCTCTTGTAAATTATAATAGTCACTGCAGTAGTTAAAAAACATTATTTTACAGTTTAAATAAAGATAAACACACATGTTTTACAATCACTAACAAATTATCCATAATTACATTCAATAGTTAAATTATTTAAATTGTTTTTACCTAGGTTTATCTTTAAAAATCATAATGATCTCTATAATGAAAGATGTAATCAGCCACGAGTCATCATGACTGTTTTATGGTCCCTAATATGGAGGACAGTTTAGAAAATACATTTTTTTCAACCAAATTTAATAACATTTTACAATATTCATACTATTATTAATATGTTATAGGTAGTGCTGCACCCTCCCATAAGAATATTATTTTATATGTATTAATGCAATCTATTGGAAGTTACTGCTTCTATTGGCTCTACTTAACGAAAAATAAATAATAGTCCCTAGCTGATCAGCCCTTTAGCTGGACATTTCTTGCCTATCTACATTGCCATTTTTTTTAATATCACAAAGGAAATATGCAAAACTACATTAAAAAAACTATTTGATCATTAAATTTACATTAAGAATATTTGGTGATTTTAATGTGTCTCTTCTTATGAAAAATGAATATTTCCAAAAATTCAAAACAATGTGTAACTGTGGAAGTGTGAAGACGTGAAAAGTGTAAAAGTGTAAGAAGAGAGGGAAGTGTATTTGTTTCTATCTAGGCATAACCTAACTATCCTTTCAGGTTGTATTCCTTCACTATCACTTACTTTACATCATTGTACAGTGTTTCTACACTGTTGTATTATACATAATAAAATACTGAAATATGCTTTAGCAACTATTTGAAAAATGGGTTGGGGAAGTCAAAGGTAGATTAAAGTTTAAGACCTTTTTATAAACTTCCAAAATTCCAAAACTGTGAGCATAACTTATAAATAATGTATAGTATTTAGATCAAAAATAGCACAAAGTAATTCAAAGGAGAAGATTTTTTTTTGTTTTTACCATGAAGGGTAGCTAATAATAGTTATTATTATTATTTATATTTTCAATAATGTACTTAAACCAAATAATAGTGTTAAATGACAAAATATATATTTTAAAGCTATAAGTGTAGTCATCAATAAATATTTTTTAAATAACTAATAAATATGAAAACATATTTGAGTAGTCCGGTATTTGTGAAATCTTTGTTGAATTTTTTGGGACTGTCACCACTTAAATCTACACTTTCATTCTTGTACACATTCTCTTACCTTTGTCTCTTGCTCTCAAAGTGTTAACCTGGAAATTTACCTTCTAGCTAGATCTCTCTCTAATTCGCTCTTTTTATCACTTGCAAGCCACCAAGTATGAGTCACCACAAACTGTCCTTGAATAATTTTTTCCCCTAACCAGTAAACAACCCCCACTCCCTTCTTATTTTCACCAAACAATCCTTTCCCTGTCACCAAGAAGTGATGGTACAAAGAACAAGTCTGTGTGCTACCCAGCTTAAAATTGATAAGTCACCATTACCTAACTTTACAGTTCGCAGTTCAAAAGATAACTGTAAAAAATCAGCTTGCAAATGACCAGCATTATCATACCCTATATTGCTATAATTAGCCGATGATTGAATCAGCAATCGCCATCAGCATGAATTAAATAAATCAAATTAGTTAAAGTAGCTTTTGTAATTTTCATATTCTGTCATTCATACCCTGCTATTTTTGTGTATACTGTGTATTATTTCCCATCTATGCTATCCACATATGGGATGGAGATGAGAAAGGTTGAATTTATAGGAAATATACTACCCATTATAATTGAAGAAAAGTTGAAAAACCACCTTCAGTACACCGTGCAATATTCTAACCATAACTTCCCCGTCACCAGTAAACCAGACTAGAGCTTGAAAGCGAATCCTCATATTTATCTGGGTGTGTCATATGTTGTTGCAATCAATTTTTAGGCTATGTTTCTGTAATAGTGTGATTCTTATTTCCACAAGTTTTATTTTAATACAAGACCAATATTGTTACCTTTGTTAATGTATGTGATGTCTACCTTGGAGGCCAATATTCCACCTTTGACCAAATACTGGTTATTATTTGAAATACTTAAATAGTTTCCTTCATTTGTTTAAGCCATAGTGGTTTTATTTCCATTGAATTCTTCCTCCTCTCTCAATTTACTTAAAATAGATATATAGTCATTTATCAATTAAGCATTCTAATACAAATTTAAATTATAATATTGCAACAAAAACATCATGATAGAGTAACATCATCAGAGAAAATCTTTGTAATTTTAAAATTTAGTTTACATGTATCTCTTTAGAATAATTGGTTATATATGTCAACAACACTTTTCTGTAATTATTTCAAAACACTTATACTTTGATTTCTCAATTTTAATAATGACATTAAGCTTCTATTACTTTCCAAGGACAACATTTAAATTAGTCAACCTCGGTGGTCTTGGGGTAAAGTGCTTCCTAAGGACCCAATATTTGTGTGTTAAAACTCAGCCATAATTGACGGATTTTTATTGAGCGATAAAGATCCTTAGCACAACTTCCTTCATAAGGGAGTTAAAGTCGTTGGTCTTATGTCGATTGGCATGTAAAAGAACCCTGGAAGGTATTTGAAAATACCCTTATCGACAAAATTGGTAAGCCCTTTCAACCATTTTCATAGAATGTCTCGTGTGCTGATATATTCAGTTGGTTCAGAAAGTACATGTTAAATACCTCAAATAAATAAACAACCGAATGCACCCCAATCTTTTAATTTTGGGCAGGTTTAGTATTCTGACAGTATTCAAACTTACTCTCCCATTCTTTTACATTGATATGCTGATTGGGCCCTAAAATACCTCTTTAAAAACCTTATGTGCAAACTTAATAATCCCTAAATCTCTTACAAGCACTGATACATTAAAATATATGACTAACATAGGACTAATATTATTTGTGGCAGGGAAGACTTGTTAAGAGTAAACTGATCATCTAAAGCTCTGGCACACATTATACAAAAATACAATTACAAAATTGTAATAATTCCTTACTAAAAACATTATGGATGATGGCTTAAACAAGAATTAAGGACACAAGATCGGGTAACACTTTGAGGGAGAATGTGATGTAATGTCTACATTGCAACATCCTAAACTTTGAACTCTCTGATTATTATTATTGTGCGAGCCTATCTTGGCCTTTAAACGTATTTTTGTCTTTCAAATGTTCATAAAGCATCTAGAAAGTGTACAAAGATTCCAAATATTTTTTCAGACCTACAAATCTACCCATGGTGATAACGTTTCCAGTGTTAATTTTAGTTTGGTAGACATTGCAGAGTACCAAAAGCTAAATATTTAAATAGTTACAGTCAACGCTGGTTTTAGTGAACTCTTTTGTAGTGAACACTTGTCTACAATGAACCTAATTCATTGGTCCCAACCCACATACATTTAAATGTGTTATAAAAAATTAGTTTATAATGAACCCTCAACTTAGGTTTTAATGAACAGAAAAATTGAAACGTTCAGTAAGAAATGTCATTCTAACATCATAATTCTTTAAAAACATAACTTTTTGGTTGTTTAAACTCGAAGACACTGATTATCTACCTGAGTTCCTGTTTATGTAGCACAAAGCTTGATTGAAAGTATAGAATGGGGAGGGGGAGCAGGGGAGGGTTGATCTTAAACAGTCACTGAGTCACTGTACTCATTGACCTGGCTTAAGTTTTAATACCTTTGTTTGCGGCAAGTAAAGGAAAACAGTCCTCCAGAGTTGTATTAATACGAGAGGAGTTACAGGACAGTGAATGACAGTCTGTGACAATTTATTAATGGTTTTCATTAATCCCTTTCTTCAAGAGTGTCATATGAAACTAAAAAAAAATTAGGCTTTTCTACTCAGTTTAGTTTTTTGGATGCATTGATAGTGTGGAATAAAGTGTGGAAAAAGCACAGATTCTAGAAAAGGATCTGGAAAAATATTAACTAAAACAGTATACAGCAAACAACAGCATATAACCGATTTTTTTAAAAGATTAATTAATAGATTTCAATAAAGAGCAATTGTATTTGAACTCTTATTTCTTTATCACTAACCCACAACTTTCATATTTAAAAGAAAATCAGTTTTAATGAACTTCGGACATACCGAACAAAATATCTGAGTCTGTAGAGGTTCACTATAGCCAGAGTCGACTGTATTTCATATAGGATTAGGTGTACAAAATATAAAATATGGTAATCAGATAATTTTCAAAAGGGCACGTGAATATTAAGCTTTACAGTATACAAAATGTGAGCCATAGGATTTTATGTGATTTTTCAGGAATCTGTAAAATATATTAATTCTCTACTAAGACTAAAAATAGACAAACTATGATAAACCATGATATTAAAAAGTGTTTTAAGTTGTTTATGGTGCAACACACACACTCGACCTGGTGTCATAGGTGCATCTCTCCATCAAGTGTGTGTGTGTTAATCTATGGTGGCAATGCATAAAGTATACATTTTATTTTTTATTGCATTTATGCTTTTATGAAGCATAGGTATTAATTATTTGTGACTGCTATTTTGAAAAATTATCTTGCAATTGTGAAACATTACATAATGGTGACTACTTTTATAGTTTCTGCACCATCCCTATATCCACTATAAACTTAGCAGTGGGACGAATGTTCAGAAGATAGGAGCTTCTTGAAAGTGGAAATGTGAATCATTTGATAGGTTTCTTTGATGCAGTGCTAACTATATTGGAATTATTGAAATGGGGTTTTGAAGAAAAATTTAGTTGGTTTGTTTGCTATATAAAGTTTAATTAATGTCTTATTGGTGGATTGGTCTTGATATCTTATTGGAGAAAAGTATGGTGAAGAATGTGCATCAGTACTAAACATATTATTGAGACAGAACCAACTGAGCCAACCAAGTTGTTTGGATTTATTCCCTATAAGGTGCACTGAAAGTTTGTAGTTTCTCACCTTCCAGAGATGAATGTTGGTTTTATAAATTTCTTTACATTTATCCTATCGTTCTACTTAATCTTCATTTTTTTTCCCCCTTTAAGCATATTACCATTAGCACATATGACTAGAAAATATAATATTTTTACAAAATGTATTAGTGAGTTTTTATGTATAGGTTATGATTTTTTATTTAAGTTTGGATTTGTGTTTCAGCCAAATGTTGAGCGGTCCACAAAACTCAAAGCTTTGCTGCAGTCCCTCAATGAATTGTGTAGCTCTACAAATGTAGAGAAGACCAAAAAGGCAATAAAAAATGAGCTTTTTAGGATCAATAATATAATATCTTTGGGCTTGACCATTTCATGTAAGGGCAGTGAAGAGTTTGATCACATAGGTATATTAATTTTATTTATAATTTTTTGGGGTTGTCCACTTTATTAAAATTAATATTACTCTTTTTCCTGTTAAGTATTTATTAATGTATTTTAAGTTAGTATCTGAATACACAGAACTGAAAGTGTTTTATCATGTTTTAAATAATCTTAATAAATTGGTTTTGCTATATATTTTGATTTTCCCACTAACTTTACTAGAGCCAAAAATATTCTGATATTATACACATTTTTACCAGACATTGTAAACAAACCTTTTGAAGTCTTGAACCTCAATGATTTTACTAGGAGAAACTTTAAATAATAAATCTGCTTTGTTAGTACATCACAAATGTGTTTAACTATTGTTCTTGACTCTTACCCAAGATAATGGGATTTGTATTTAGATCCCAGATGTATGTACTGTAATTGGTATTTCAATTAACACCGCATGAATACTCCTTCCATATTTTAATAAATTAAATTGCGTATAGCCCGAACGGGTAGTAAGACGCGGTGCTAAAAATAATAATAATAATATTAATAATAAATTAAATAGTTTACGTTTGAAATAACAAAATTAAATATTCTACACAAAAATAAACCAGCTGTAACTAATTTATATAGCTTCACCTTCTCTTTTCTGACACATATCTAAATATAAATTTATTTTATAGAATCATTATTCTTCAAAGGAGAGTGCTAAAAATTATATTCTCCTATTTATTATTATTTAATCAAAATTTAAAAGAGAGATTATTATCTGTTTCAAATTGGCTGAGCTGACAAAGGTGTGGCATTAAGTAAATATTTTAGACGATTTTGCTGGAAAAGCTAATTAAATAGATATAAATATTTTTAATTTAAACAGAGAAACAGCACACAGCACTCATAAACATTATTTTAAATATTTATATACATATATATGATGCATGTCTGGGCTACATCACCTTTAACCCTATTTGTGGGAAGATTAGCCAGTATTTATATGTACCGTTGCCCAGGGGCTCTCTTAATACACTAATCATACATTCTTTCCATGGAGGCCCTTTCTGTGTCTAGATGAGATGAGGTGATGGTGTGAATGAATAAGAAGTTGTGGAACCACTACTCTTTTAACCTAACTTAAGCCTAATAACCAGATCCTGGGGACTGTTGAGATGATTCCCCTTTCGGGAATAATACCTATGGTACCAGCTGGAAATCTAATCAGGGACTCCTAGGTTGGTATCTAGGTTTGCTGACCACTCTATCAAGGGGTCATTTTCAACCATCAACTCCCCAAACTATACAAGATAATTTTAAAAAAAAACTTGCTTCGGTTGCCGCATGATCTAATGCATCACTCTCGTGTTAGACTAGGCTGGCGATGACAGGGAGATTGGGGTTCGAATCATGGTCGAGTGTACTGAGAGTGGATTTTCCAAAAATGTTTTCCGCACTCCTTCCTCGCAAATACACCAAGACTTCCTCCAAATTCAACCTCCCTTATCCCTAATTCATTAGTGTAATTTGTACATATGTGTATAATCTGAACTGTTAGTCAAATGTGGTGCTAAAAGAGATTTAAAAAGTTAGAGCCTAAATATTTTAATAATTTGAAATGGCATATTTATTCTGTTCACAGGTTTGACTACTACCTTTCTAATACATTTAAAATCAAGTGAAAACAGCTTTAATTAATATAATTAAATTGTAACAATATTGCAAACACCCCA
The DNA here is from genome assembly GCA_901482245.1 of Timema douglasi. Lineage (NCBI taxonomy): Eukaryota > Metazoa > Arthropoda > Insecta > Phasmatodea > Timematidae > Timema > Timema douglasi. The sequence goes on from CABEEJ010000754.1 coordinate 53,746, forward strand.
AATTGCCTAAAAATTGTGATATTTAATTACATTACACATAAGGATTAAATGGTTACACTTCAATTAACTATTTGAGATAGAAAATAAAACTTAACTATATTTATATGAATTTACTTGATATAATTGTTAATGTCATAGTGATTAAATGTATACAAATGGATATTTAATTAACTCATCAATGTTGGATTATTGACAATAAAAATTTAACTTTACTTTTAAAGGTAAGACTTGTATAAACCTAGCTCTGCTTTACGAGATCAATATTTTATTTTTAATTAAAATTAATCAATAGTAAATTTGTGTGACAAATTTTTTGAGTAAATAGAATTGTTTGTGATATATTACTTTCTTTTTAACTTTAAGATTAAGCCTAACATTATTAAGTTTGGAATCTATGAAACTATAAAAATGGCATTTTATAAAGAACAAAAGGTAATCATCAAAATAAAAATACAATTACTAAGACAGGTATCCTAATTTCATTAGACAATGATAAAATGTGACATACCCAAATTATTAATGTTATTTAATTGTGTTATGTGGTAATGGATTTCAAAATTCAGCTGGTTGATTGATAGTTTTCATTTTTCTTTAAATATTCTATTTGAAGACTTTGTAAACATAACTCTAACATAGTTTTTCAGTAAGCTCCTTTCTTTACGGTTGGTTGGATATCTAATTATTAAATATATTATTAAATTTCAAACAGGAAAAATGAAACTTTTTTTTCAAACAGTTGTGCAACCTGAAAGACATAACTTTTATGATTATAGCAAAAAACAATTTTTGAGTAATATACTTGTCCTAAAACTATTATTTTAAATTAGTTACCTTGTCCCTTAAATAATAATGGAGAGGAAGATAAAGATTATAAACTTTTGGTCCTAATGTTAATCATTGGCCGGGTGTGACCTTTTAGGAAGGATTTACAAATACCTACGACGTAAAGTGCCCCCTTCCTTAACATTTTTAAAATAACACATCCAATTTTGTTATTTGATCAAACGTCATTATTTCCTTTTTTAAATTTAAAAAGGAACAAGGATTCACTCAAACCAAAACATGATAAAGTGGAAATTGTTTGTCAATATCGGTATTAAAAAAAAAGTTAGAGGGAAATATAAATAATAGTTAATAACTAGAAGTGTAAAGAGATTTTAAAATATCTCTTATCCTGGACATAAAATATAAATTCAGTAGTGGGGAAAATTTCTTCATTGTTCTGGGTCGAACACACTCACCTAAAGCTGCACAAATTAGCCACATAATGATAATACTCTCAATGGGCATTGCAAAACGTGATGATTGTTTTGTCCAGGGCCTGGATTCACTAATGGGTGCAATCCTGCCTTGGTGCAAGTCTAGGAATGGCCCAACTTTGCACCCAAGATACTCCCAAAGATGCACATTATTTGCTCCATTTCCGTATTCACTAAACAAGGTGCAAACTGGTGGCAAGATTATGGTGATGTCACCATAAATGTCATCAACTGCTTTCTTTTCAACCAATTCTTGTGAAGGATTTACTTTCAAAATCAAGGGTACTTTATTTTAAATCTCTAATTAAACTGACAATAAATAGAAATATTTCTAAATATTTTGCTTATAAACTAGCAATAAAATTAGAAGCGGCCTCTTTCTGCATGCTTTACAAAAACCATGTTAGTACATTATTTAGTATTTATATTATTGGTTTAAAGCTTAAGTTCCATTGATAAAACATTTATAGAAACTTTAAAAGTTACTTTAAAACCTTACCAACCGCCATATTTAGTGGCGAGATGTCTTTTGACTTGGAGGAATACAAATCTCTTTGAATCGAGACAAAGATTACACAGTTTGTGGTTTGGTTTGGTAATAATGCAAGAAATGCCATTGCGTAGTTTGAATGTAAAAATTCAACAATAAAAGGTAATTGCTTTGTTACCACTATTTAAATTGCAACAAATTTTGTGCTAGACAGACTTTTGTTATTTTAATTTCTTTATTATTAATTGGAGTACAGTTTGGTAACTAATTGTATTTTATGCCAATACGATAATATGTCGCCATTTAGATTTATTGAAGTGACAATCATGATTTAATAGTTGCGCCTGCTCTTGAGTGGTGGCAAATAAAAGGCCCAACTTTGCTCTCAAATTGCGCCTACTTCTTTTAGTGAATTGGGATTTGGGCACATCTTTTAAACTTGTGCCAGCGCAACTATTTGTTCCTGTTAGTGAATCCAGGCCCAGAGGTTCCAGCAAGTCTTGTTTCCTGTCTCATCTGTTAAAAAACATGTGTGTGTGCTATTTATAGATTGACAAGAATGAGTCTATAATACATTTCACTTTTATGAATTGACTTATCTCATATATACAAAATTATTTCTCGTTTTATTTTCTACTAGTTGTAACACTGAAAATGCAACATCCTTCACTACTGATGTTGAGCCATGATGTTTAAACTGAATTAAAGTCAAACTCACAAATTAAGTTAACTTAAAACTTAAAGATATCGGAAATACTTAACAGATTTGATGATTGTAATTGTTGCCATGTAATATGTTTAAAGTTATTAATTAATAAGTCGATTTTATTCCTTGTTAAATCTCTTTAAGGAATACCTCTTTTCGCTTTTTGAGGTAATTTTAAATACATATATTTGGAAGAATGTACAGGAAAGTTTGATAGAAAATATATAATAGGGAACAAACACAAATATGGCTGTTAACAATGAAAAGAAGAACACAGTTCACACTTTACATTGCTGCCACTGGACAAAGAGATATTGGCTGCCTCTTTAAGAAAATCGATCGTCATTGCCCAATCACCCCGACCTAGGTTTCATTCAATCGGAATTCATCAGGAATGAGTGTGAAACACGCAACAACACTTCCTTCTTCCAAATACATATTACAAATTACCTCAAAAAGTGAAAAGAGATTTTTCTTAAAGCGATATATTATATATTTGCAACCAATGTCCTTTTTCTGTGTTTGTCCTTATGTCATTCCTTTTAAATGTTCCTATCCAAGTGTCCTATCTATCATCCTTTACCAATTTCCATTTTCTTCCTTTTGTGCATTTTGGTTTCTTCATTTAGGAAGTTGCGTTGCGTGTTTCTCACTCCCTCTGGTTAATTCCAATAGAATGAAACCTAGGTCAGGGATTGAGTGGTGATTATCGATTTTCTTAAAGAGGCAGCTAATACATATTTGTTCAATGGCAGCAATGTAATGTAGGAACTGTTTTCTTCTTTTCATTGTAAAGGCCAAATTGTGTTATTTCCCATTTATGTGTTTTCTATCCACCTTTCCTGTACCTTCTTCTAAATATATATTACAAATTCTTTGTTAAATGTAAGCCTTAGCTAAGTGGCTGTATTTTCTAGGCACACAACACTCAAAATAATTTTCTCTTAAGGTCAAGACACAGACAAAGAAGATACAGAACATGAAGAAACTACTGATGATGAAAATAAGAAGATGGAAAATTTAAAAACTAGAAGAAAGGTATCACACATCTCTGCAAACCGCCGATTCACTCGTAGTTTTACAGAAGTGGCAGGTGAGATTCAATTACCCTCTTCTTTAATATAGAATTTTAAAAATTCAAGCTATACTTACTCATTAAATTACTGACACAGGAAATAAATGTGATAGGGTTTACCTATTCACCCGTATTTAAAAAAAAAATATTTAAAAATATTTTTAAATGAAACATTTTAATAGAAAAAATAATTATAGTTCAATAAATAAAATTTTAATCTATATATTCACACAGCTTCCAATTATTTATTAAAGTAGATTTATGAGATTATTATTTGTGTGAAAGCCCCAATCTGTAATTTGTATTAGAAACTTGATTAATACTGTGTTGTTAGTGAGAGATATTATTAATCACAAATTAATGTTCTATTATTTGACCAAAAAATGTTGTACACTAAAACATGGTTATATAAAATTACTTTAAAAGCTAACTGGACCTAACAGAAGACACTTAAAAACACATTATGACAATTCTCAAGATAAATATATAACCAATCATAATACAAAGATAAATTCATAAAAATGTCTTAAAAGTAAATATAACAGAGGAGGAAGCTGACATTTAGCAGTAGTATAACAGGAATAATAAGATAGTTTTTAAATCATTACATGCTTTTTGCAGATTATAAAATTAAGTATTGGAGCATAACCATTTTGTAGTGAATTTTGAGAAATAAAAAGTCATACAATGTAGATTTAAAAAATACTTACGCAAGAATATTTTCATTTCTTTGATTAAGCTTTAATAGTGAAAATAAATCATGTGCATAAAACAATAGTAACTACAACTACTCAAAAATATGTTTAAGCATTAAAACACGCAAGCAAATAGTTTGCTTTATCTATTCATATTGTAATTTTGTAGTTCTTTATCTACATTACTATCAATTTTAAATAGTACATTGACCATGAAGTGTAAGTCAAACAGATTTAAGTATGAGCCCATTCGGCAAAGCTATATATATATAAATTGATACACAGTGTAGTATATCATCTATAATTTAACAATTCTTTTTGGATTTCCCATAAGAACAAATTTTGACTAAATATTTAGACCCAAATATCTTATAAATAAACTCTATGGATTCTAAATTGTTTAATTCTTCCTTTAGCTTAAGTTTCAAACAGTATTTTTCTTATTATAAAATCTGGTTTCAATCAAATATTACAATGGTATGATAAATATTTGAATACATATGGAAGTATACACTTTCAAAGAACTCTGATGATTGACTTTGTGTAGTGAAATACCGGTAGGATTAAATTTTAAGTTCAAATTATCTTTTTTTACATGCTTTATTGTCGCTATATTTACACACAGAGAGAAGTATTCTGATTTGAAATTCGACCCTATCACTGTTACAGTTAATATTTCCCTTGATACTTGAGTCTCAACATACACCTTCCTAGTCACACTATTCTAGAACTAGTTATCCCTCCCTAATTCCAATTCACAATCAATTGCTAAAACATGTCTCTTAACTACATCTAGAGAATTGAACATGCTCCTATCAAGATGCTTTCCAGTTTATCTGCCTATTTGTTAAAGTTAGATTTTCAGATCAACATTTTGGAAAACATTCTGAAAATGTTTGTGAGTATGGTGTATTATATAAGATAACACTTGTAAAGTGTGTTTTTTTGTGAATTATTTAATTTTATAATCCTTTATCTGTAATTTATTTGAATTAAAAATTATTATATACTATTTTAAAATTATAATAAACCACATTTGTCATTCCTTACAATATTCTCTGATTATTATTTAATGTTTTCAATTTTTTTTGATGATACAATACATTACAAATTGATTTTAAAGTCTTATGTTATGCAGATCAAGCTTAGGCCCCCTCAATAACTTATCCCTCGACTGTACATTCTGGGTTGCATAAATAGTTTTGTATCAGAGGATCTGCTGAGCAATCTATTCAAAGACACATTTGACTACCAACCTCTTCAAAAAATAAATGAGAATGATGCCCATCAATTTTCCCTCCTTTTGGGAACTGATATAAAATATGGGGTTTTGTAGTTTGATTGTTTTTTTTAGTCAGTGTGTGAGACCCTTAAAAAAATCCTCAAAATATATGGCAATGCTTACACTTGGTCCTTGTTGAAAACTTTTTCTAAGGCAATTGTTGCAGTCAAATACAACTCAAAATTCTTACATCTTCTAAATCTTAAGGTGATGTAACCAGTCAGACTAATTTTCGGGAACTCTGGCTAAATCTTTAAAGTGTGATGTTGTTTATGTTATAAATGAAACACACTTTTATAGTCCTGCATACTATGAATTAACACACATAATATCAGTAATTCCAAACATGATTGTTGGTTCATGATGTATTTGACTGCTGAACTCTAGAGAATATGTTGCACAAACAAGGCTGAGTCTTGTTTGGGTGAGAGTGTAGTGTAGTTTTATGATGCATCCCTAACTCGCTATGACCATGCACTTAATTTTACAAGCAAATTTTATAGCTATAACTAACACAACACTAGCACTCAGAGAAAAATCTGCCTCATTCTTTCATATTGCTATAAAACTGAAGATCAAATAACATAATTCTAGGCTCTGACCATGGTAAATCATGTTTCCTAGTGGCTCTTAGATGTCAGCCTAGTTATGACAAATTATATGTAGAAATATAGAACATACTTTTTTTTTAATAACTACTCATGTACTTTTTACATTTATTTTCTTGTAGGGGAAATGGAGCAATAGGATATGTTGGAATCATAAATCAGTTCACTGAACAATTTATAGAAGTTAACTATCAGGCTTTTTCTAAAATAAAATATTTTTATCGGTGTTTTCCAGCTTCTACAAGCATAATAGTTGGACATCAAGCAAATCTCTAATCATATTTAATGTTAATACTAAATGATTATGTCTTTTTAAAATGTGTCTGGGGTACAGACAAAGAAATAACAGATACACAGCCTTACGAGAGATTTGTTGCGCTCCTCGAGTCAGGTAGAACTTAAAATATCCAGTGATAACAGCGCTTCCAAGTTAGAATTCTTTAAAACAACTCACTTGCAAAATGTTCCTCGTGAGAAAGACAAGCTAAAAATTGCTGTCTCTCCGAGTACAATAGTCCAAGTAGCGGTAGTCCCTTAGCCCCGCCTCACCCCCCTTTCATTGACCAAAACTTTTCAAACAAGAAAGTGTTGAACCCAAATATACAATGCCAGTGGTTCTAGAGTTTAAAGGTAAGTGACACGCAGTCTTGGAAATGCACTTCTAAATGGATTATTAAATATTTTGTGACCAGCTTCTGCGGCCACCATTCTTTAGGATTCACTTCTTCGCTAGACTGGACTGCAAATAACTGGGGTATCAGTGTTAGAATCCCGATCGAGTGTACTGAGAGTTTTTTTTTCCTAATATGCTTATAATTCTCCTTCAACGCAAATACGGACACATTTCCTAAACATTTTACCTTCCTCATTCCTTATCCTTTGGATTAAATACGCGGATAGCTGTAATGGGAAGTAAGACACAGCGCACAAAATATATCAATAAACAAAATTAAATACTTAGTTGTAAAGGTTACATTTATTTTTTACATTTTGTTGTCAAATTAATATAAACAAAATACACAAGTGATAAGCTACTTTATTAACTAAAAAAAAAGTTAAAAGCATGGAAAATACAATGTAAAGAGTTTCCTAAGTATATATTTGATATCGGTAATACCCCCTTATTTTAAACACTGGAATGATTATATTCAACATTATCTTATACTAATACCCACCTCGGTTGCATAGTTAGCTAACACACTAGTTTCATGTTGAGTTAGACTGTTGAGGACGGGGAGACCGAGGTTAGAATCACACTCAGTTGAACTGGGGTGGTTTTCCCTAAATGGTTTTCCACTCTTCCTCCATGCAAATGTGGGTTCACATCCTCTATATCTAACCTTCTCAAATCCTAACCCATAAGCGTATTTAGTATTTAAGCGTATAACCGAAAGGGTACTAAGTTTCAGTTATATTATTTTGGTGACCTGGTGGTCTAGGGGTAAGGTGTCAGACTTCTATGCTGGCGGCCGGGGTTCAATCCCAGGTCCCGGCACAGATTTATCTGATTACCAAACCCTTCCTTCACCTCTGACAAGACATCTTGTGAATGTGGGGAATGCCAGGCCTCCACCGTGGTTCGGATTCCACGTTAAACTGTAGGTCCTTCATTTCATCTCACAATCACCCTACCATTACACATTAGCGTAAGTGCGTATAACCCGAACGGGTAGTAAGACGCGGTGCTAATAATAATAATACTAATAATAATAATATATTATTTTATATTAATGTGCAATGAAAGTTAACAAACCGGTTTTAAATCCGTTTTTAATAAAATCAAGTCTGAAAATGAAGCTTATCTCCCTAAATGTGCGTTAGGATTACACAACAAAAAGCTCATAAAGTTTTGTCCAATTACACTATTCCAACACCTTCTCGTGTCTGTATGGAAAATTAAATATCTCTTATTATTTTAGTAAAGAGGAATAGAAATAAATATTTAAAAAAATACAATGATAACTTTTTCACTATAAGATTATTTTACTATAATATAACAATATTTTCATACAATTAATAATTGCAGATTTTATTAAAAAATAAATGTTTATATCATAAAAGAGTTTTATTTGTATATATCTATATAAAGTAATATATATATATATATATATATATAAGAGTTGAGTAAAGTGAGTAAAATTGTTGACAATACAAAGTATACGAAAAAAAATATTCTTAACTTTACCCAATCACAGCTATAGTTATTAAGTGTTTGGTATAAAAATTATCTACTAAAGTAAAGAAAAAAAATTCTGATCATGTAGTTTGGATAGGTTTGAAACTAAAATTATAATCAATATCATTAAAAAATTGATACAGAAATAATACAGAAATAAGTTTTAACAGAAATTTGAATAAAATATGTGTCAAACTAATTTGGAAATTGATATATTTCATAATATTGTGGTCTCTTTGATTTCGTAATGTACTAAATTGAGCTTTGACGTATTTAGCTATAACATCCTTACTTTATTGGTCCAGCCGTCATCATTTTGAAAGTTCCTTCGTGTACAATCCTAAGCTAACCATGGCAATCACAGCTCAGTTATTGCAATTAATAAATAAAACAATCTTAGAAGGAAAATATTACCTAGTTTACAATCTGAGACCCACCTCGGTGGCGTAGTTGGCTAACGCGCTAGTTGTGTTGAGCTCGAGTGCTGAGGACGGGGAGCTCGAGGTTCGAATCTAGGTCGGGTGAACTGGGGGTGGTTTTTCCTAAATGGTTTTCCACTCTCCTTCCACGCAAATGCGGGTTCACTTCGTCTAATTCAACCTTCCTAATTCCTAATCCATTAGCGTAATTAGTACTTAAAGCATATAACCCAAACGTTAAGACGCGGTGCTAAATAATAATAATAATACAATCTGAGTGCACAAATGAGCGCAATCACAGGGCGGCCGTCGTACTCCAATGACAATTAAAACTTTACCTAAGCACGATCATAAAAACATGTTTGAATAAAAGCATCACATTTTACCAACGAGCATAAATTAAATAATATACTATTTTACAAAAACATATTATTTATGAAGCATCATTATTATCCAAAGAGAATCATGGTCATCATGTTATGTCTTTTGAATTGGTTTATCTTAATTGTTTTGTCACTCCTAGATGTGCGATAACAGCTATGTATTTGTAAATCTAATGTATCCACTTTAAGATAGTCTTTAGTTTGTCTGTTGATTTACTTTTAGTATAAACTTTTTTCCTCTGCCTTTACAAATTTAATGTTCCAAATGTCTTACTACAGCCCAATTTTTATAAAAAGAGCCTTTTAGAAAATAGAATTTTTTGTGGGTTCAACATCAATAATATTTTCTATTTGGTTATTTTTGTTATCATTGTGCCTTAATATTCGTTCTAGTTATACTCTTATGTACTACTAATTACGCTATTGTGTTAGGGATGAGGGGGGGTTTAATTAGTATAAAGTGTACCCGCTTGTGGAACATATCGAGCTTTTATAGCTTAGGAAATTTTAGAGGCCCCTCCAATTTCCCAGCAGTAAATTTTCGAATTCCAAACTTTCTAACGTTTATGGTTACCTATGTGTTGTATCAAATTGGCAAATTTAAATTTTCTTTCATGCATAAAAGTATATTTTTTTTGGAAAGATGGCAATTTACTTTCATTTACAAAGCCCTCTGTCCCCCTCACCCTCCTTACCCTCACCCTCCTTAGCTTCCACAATTCTAATTAGAAACTATAAGACTTGTTTGGTTATTTTATATGGTATTTTAAAAGACTTGTTTGGTTATTTTATATGATATTTTACGTGGCTACCAAATATCAACCTAACCACATCGTAAAGAATGTTATATTTTGGTTGTATACATTTTTAACGCTACCATTTCCTGGGCTTCAATTTTGAAATTCCACTTGTTCAAGAATGTAGGAAACGCGAGAAAATGCCAATTTTTTGCAGGTTTTTTTTATCGATTTTTTTTTGCCAAAAAAAAATATTGCTCCAGTAGAAATATATAGTTTAATTTTCTTCACTTGTTGATATAAACAGTTAGAATATCTGTCATAAGCATAGCGGCATTAGATAAGATTTTTTTAAATGAATTAATGTAAACAATGTATCCTTGTCTAGCTACTCAAACCTGTTTTATTATTAAATTACATGGCGAAATTTCAAGCTTATTTCTCTACAAAAATTGTATTTATATAGCATTTGTAAATATTTTAAGGGGACCTTCACTCCCTATTTTCCAAGCCTTCATTTTTAAATGTAATAATTCAGGCCTTGGTACTGTTTGTGTTGGTCTATAAGCCCACCTGACTTATGTCAATCATCTAACACTTAGAGAAGTAGTTTAGTCTTTTATATTTAAAAAATTTGAGACCCCTTTTATCACCAGCCTCCTTAGAAATAACTAATATTTTAAATGTATTTGTGGTTATTTGAAGTTATCCCTCTACATTCCTGACAAATTTAAATTATCTACCTCCTACTAGTACATCCATATCCCCCCACCCCCTCTCTTTCTATTTCCGGTAGTCTCATTTTGAAATTTAAAATGTTCAAACTTTATAGTCAATTTTGGTGGTCCCTATCTCTGCTTGACAAACTCCAGTTTTATATCACACATAAAAGTAGTGTATTCATTTAAGATTTATTTGGTTATCTGAAGCCGTACCTCTCCTAGCATGCAAAATTTAGATTTTCTACCATACTTAATCTTTCATAAACTCCCCCCTTTTTTATGGACTCCTATTATAAACTTTAAAAAATTTGAACTTTTATAGTTATTTGGAGTGGTATCTTTGCCTATGTGCAGAATTTTAGTTTTATACCACACTGAGAAGAGGTTGTTTCTAATACTTTTGTTAGTTTTTAACCACTCAACCCACTTTTCCTAACCCCTTTGAAAAATATTAAATTATAACATTCATTTGGATATCTGGAGCTTTATTTCTACCTGTCTTTAAAATTTTAATTTCTAATCTCATCTCAAAAGTTATTTATAGCTTTAGCTTCCCCCTCCCCCATTTCCCATAGCTAAAGTTTAAAAATTTCACATTTTTTTGTTTACTTAGATTGGTCCGTATACCTAAGAATTTAAGTTTTCTACCACACAGAGATGTAATTGAATACATTAGTTTTTGTAAATGTTGAGCCCACCCCCTTCCATACCATTTATTCAATTTCCACTTATAAATTTCAAATATTAAGATTTATTTGGTTATTTTGAAAGTTCGCTCTACCTATTTGCCAAATTTTCAATATTATATCACAGCTAAAAGTGGTTTTTAGTTTTATAACCCCTTACCCCTCCCCCCCTCCCCTCTGCCCTATTTACTGGGGTCCTATTTAAAATTTAAAATGTACAGACTTATAATAATTTTACATGTCCCTTTAATATACTTATACATTTCAATTTTGTGCCACACTGGGAATTAGTTGTTCCTATTAGCTTTGTAAATATTTCAGCTCATTTTTCTAACTATCATTTAGAAATTTCAATTTTTAAGACTTATTTGGTTATTTGTAGTTGTCCTAAACGACTATCAAATTTAAGTTTTCTAGCACACATAAAATGTTTTAATTATGTTTATATCCCCTTCCATATGTCCCAGGGTCTCACTTATTAAACAAAGCTGTTCATACTTTTATAATTATTTGGAGTGGTCCCATTTGTTGTCTGCACAATTTCAATATTCTATCATCCTGTAAATTATTTATTTATATTAGTTTTGATAGTCTTGAACACACATTTTTATCAACGCACCTCAGGAATCATCGTGTGGTTGCCGTACATAAATTAATTTCATACTAGTATTCTGCGACCCGATAATCCTCCATATATCAAATTTTATCTTGATTGGAGGACATAGAATTTGCTGCCCCCTTTTCCCTCTTTTACACTTCTTTGCTATCCCCCCCCCCCCCCCCCCATTTCTTTAACAGGTGTTTTACCACA
>CABEEJ010000754.1:79840-126128 GCA_901482245.1 Timema douglasi
CCCCCCCCCCTCCCTAAAAAAAATCTATTTTTAATCAATATGACGGCCATTTTCCAAAATGCTGGGCCCAATTTTTAAATTAGCGTACATAATCAGTTGAGGTGTCATTTTCAATGTTTCTTTGGTTAAAAAAATTCAATGAAACTATTTAAAAGTATCTATTTTAATTACTTTGGCTGAAAATAATAAAATAAGTATATAATTTTATATATGTTTGTGTGTTTTTTTAATTCTTTACTTTTTTGAAGGACCAATATTTAAAAAAAGTTTTAAAATAATGTAAATTATTTTATTCTGATTTATCATTTTTTTCTGAGCAAAATGATGTGATGTTCCATTTACTTACAAGTAAATAGTATTTTTATTTATTTTTGTTGAAGGTTAACTTAAGATATGGCTATGCAAAAGAAACTTAGACTCGCCTGGCCAGAAGTAGCTCCTCCTGTGTTTGATTGGAATAAATGCTGTTTGTGCCAACAACATAGTCAACTCATCTGTCCAGCTGAAATGCGGGATACAAGACACTATCATAAAACTTATTCAAATTTAAAGATATTTGACTGTTACCAAATGATGTGGAAATTGAATATTTTGATAAAGGAGGAGGAATACAGACTACCTGTGAAAGACACAAGACACGTTGGCATAAACAATGTAGATTTAAGTACAAACCAAAAATCTGAACCTTTCAGTTCAACGGTCACAGTCCTGTAACCAGGAAATCACAATTCAAAATGAAGCCCAATCCTGTGGGGAATCATCAACACAGAAGCCACGCCAGACGCGTTGAGCATCCAAGCCAACTCCAAGAATTATGAAAAATATTTGTTTTCTATGCAGTAAAGGTCCACTATGGAATCAGCCGCTTACCAATGTTGCAACTATGGCACTTCATGATTATGTTCGTGAAAAAAGAGTCACTCATTAATAACAAAAATCTTCATACTCTAATGGAAGGTACAGATTTAATTTCTTTGGAATCTAAGTAACATGTTGGATGCATGGTCAACCCTACACAACAAAGCAAGATCTATAGAGACGTAAAATCAAGAGCAATATAATGAAGAAAAGACTGTCTGTCAGTGCATTGCGTTTGCACACGTTCCATCATTTATAAGTGATAAACTAATTTCTTAAGATACTGAAAAGATTTCCCCTATGGCGATTATTTTAAAACTATACAGTACAAAACTGGTGGAGCCCACAGACTGGATGAACAATCAGAAGTTCATAGAACCCGATTGATAGAGTTGTATTCCATTTCACTAACTCAAGGGCTGAGAAGAAAGGCAAAGAATATGTTTTAGTGCTAGACAATGCAAATGTTTTCCAAGATGTACCACCCGAAGACAGTGATGCCAATTCCATAGCATTTCTAATATTTATTATTAGGTTGAGAAACTATATGTTTCAGTCCACAACTAATTTCAATGGAAGCTTTGATACTGACTGCCAGAAATTATCAGTACTCTCGAGTTTGCCATTGACAGTAAATGTATTGCTTTATGGTAGTACTGAAGTTAAATATGCATAAATGATGAAACCTGTGGAAAAGCAATGGACTGAAAGATAGTGTTTTCTTCTTTATCTTGCTATTGATTTTCTGTCTCTATAGATCTTGCTTTGTTGCATGGTTTGACCATGCATCTGTCGTGGTACTTAGTTTCCAAAGCATTTAAATCTGTACATTCCATTAGAGCATGAAGATTTGTGATATAGATGAGGGACATTTTTTTCCACGAACATGCTTATGAAGTGCCATAGTTGCAACATTGGTAAGCGACTGATTCCAAAATTAACCTTTACTGAGTAGGAAACAAATATTTTCCATAATTCTTGTTGATGATTCCCCACAGGATTGGCCCTTATTTTGAATAGTGATTTCCTGGTTACAGGACTGTGACCGTTGAAATGTATGGTTCAGATTTTTCGTTTTGTACCTAAGTCCACATTGTTTATGTCGATGTTCCTTGTGTCTTTCACAGGTAGTCTGTATCCTCCTTCATCAAAATAGTCAATTTTTACATCATTTGGTAACAGTCCAAGTTCTTTAAATTTAAATCAGTTTTCTGGTAGTGTCTTGTATCCCGCATTTTGTTGTTTTGAATTACGATGTTCAGTTGGACAGATGAGTTAACCATGTTGTTGGCATAAAGAGCATTTATTCTAATCGAACACAGGAGGAGCTGCTACTGGGGAGGCAAGTCTAAGTTTCTTCTTCATGGTCGGTAAGCCTATTCATAGTTTTAAAATGTTAAAAAGTATATTAAAACTCAAGTTCTTAAAAAGTATATAAAACACATGTTCTTAAAATATGAGTGACACTCATTTTTATAAATAGTAAATACTTAGGGGAAAAAGGTTAAAAAATGGAAATATTGGTTTTTAAGTAACACTTATAAAAACACAATTTAAAAAACAAGAACACTCAAATAAAAATTTAACAAAAACACAAATATTTAAAATGGTTTCAACACTTATGTCATTAAGGCCATTGAATGCCAGGCCTCCACCGTGGTTCGGATCCCACGTTAAACTGTAGGACCTCCATTTCATCTCACAATCACCCTACCATTACACATTAGTGTAAGTGCTTATAAGCTGAAAGAGTAGTAAGACGCGGTGCTAATAATAATAATTATTATTTAAGGACATTAAAATTACACTAACAATTATATAAAAAAGTTAATAAAATGAATAATCGCGTGATGGCTTAGAAATGTATAAAAAGACAGTGTAGAAACACTGTACAATGATGTAAAGTAAGTGATAGGGAAGGAAGCCAACCTTAAAGGATAGTTAGGTTAGACATAGATGAGAACAAGCACATTTCTCTCTTCATGTCTTCTTAAACGTTTACACTTTCCACTTCTTTAAACCTTCCACAGTTGCACATTAGTTTGAATTTTTGGGAATATTACTTTTTCATTAATGTCTTTTCATATGTAAAATAAATATTTCTGAAAATCCAAAACAATGTGCAACTATGGAAGTTTGAAAAAGTGGAAAGTGTAAAAGTGTAAGAAGTAATAGAGAAGTGTGTTTGTCTAGGCATAACCTAACCATCCTTTCAGGTTCACTTCCTTCACTATCACTTTAAATTATTGTAGAGTGTTTCTACACTGTCTTGATTAAAAGTTAATACAATTGACGTTTTAATAAGCTAATATTTCTCCAAAATATGCTTCAGTAACTTAATTTACCGTATAAAAAAAGTAAGCATCATAAACAATTATAAATGTGAAGTGTTTCATATTTTGTTTATCATTCCTAAGTGTAATCATACATGAACCAGGCCTCCACCGTGGTTCGGATCCCACGTTAAACTGTAGGACCTCCATTTCATCTCACAATCACCCTACCATTACACATTAGTGTAAGTGCTTATAAGCTGAAAGAGTAGTAAGACGCGGTGCTAATAATAATAATTATTATTTAAGGACATTAAAATTACACTAACAATTATATAAAAAAGTTAATAAAATGAATAATCGCGTGATGGCTTAGAAATGTATAAAAAGACAGTGTAGAAACACTGTACAATGATGTAAAGTAAGTGATAGGGAAGGAAGCCAACCTTAAAGGATAGTTAGGTTAGACATAGATGAGAACAAGCACATTTCTCTCTTCATGTCTTCTTAAACGTTTACACTTTCCACTTCTTTAAACCTTCCACAGTTGCACATTAGTTTGAATTTTTGGGAATATTACTTTTTCATTAATGTCTTTTCATATGTAAAATAAATATTTCTGAAAATCCAAAACAATGTGCAACTATGGAAGTTTGAAAAAGTGGAAAGTGTAAAAGTGTAAGAAGTAATAGAGAAGTGTGTTTGTCTAGGCATAACCTAACCATCCTTTCAGGTTCACTTCCTTCACTATCACTTTAAATTATTGTAGAGTGTTTCTACACTGTCTTGATTAAAAGTTAATACAATTGACGTTTTAATAAGCTAATATTTCTCCAAAATATGCTTCAGTAACTTAATTTACCGTATAAAAAAAGTAAGCATCATAAACAATTATAAATGTGAAGTGTTTCATATTTTGTTTATCATTCCTAAGTGTAATCATACATGAACTTCTGCTCCATTTCCATTCCTCTATGCGCATTGTACGGGCTCTCGTTAGACATTATTTGTATTGAGAAATTTACTTCAATTTAATGTTCATAAAAGTTGATGCTCATATTTTAAAATTAAAAATCATATTTCTAGCAAACAATATGAAATAGTAAGTGCTTTTTTAATATAAATGTTTGGTAAAATATGTATTGCAATAAATAAGATCAACATTGATTATAAACAGGTTAACCAATATAATTATCTAACTAAATAGTAACTAAACTAGAGCTAGTTTTATAGCTAAGCGTATTAATTAATATGAGTTTTAAATATCTTCAGTTTGAAAACATTTAATATAATATATTTTAGATATTACATTTTTAATTCAAAATAAATTATTATTTTAGAAAGAGACCAGGTAAAAATATTAACAGGAATCATTCAAGTTTTTAGTAATCTTCTTAGCTGTTTTTGTTTTATTGATTTTTCATGGAAAAACAAGCAAACAACTTCAAGCCGGTATTATTCAAATTGTACGACAATATTGAATAAATTTAACGGTCGAAAGTAGTTTTAGAGCTCTATTACATTATTAATGTGAAAATTGAAATTAATTTTTAACAATTTGTTACGTAACCGAATGATTTATAAGTGAAAATGCTGATATTATCTCAAGTAAATAGACTATGCTTACTATTGTGTTTTAAAAATTAATTATTAATTACATCAAGTTGAAGCTCGAAAATGACGAGCCTACAAAACTTTTGATCTTCATCTCAAGCTTAATAGACAAGCTCGAGATTGAAATATGAGTAATCGCAGAGCCCTAGTGTAAATGAAACTTCACATCATTTTGTTCAGAAATAAATGACAAATCAGAATAAAATAAATAAATAATGGTCCTTCAAAAATATAATATATAGCGGTATATATATTATTTTTCAGTCAAAGTAATTAAAATACATGCATCTAAATATTTTCATTCAATTTTTTAACCAAAGAACATTGAAAAGACACCTCAACTGCTTATGTATGTCATTTTAAATATTTGGTCCACCATTTTGGAAAACAGCCGCCATATTGATTATAAATTGATTCTTTTTTGTCCCTATTTAAAATGGCTTTTATGAACATAACATAAAGGTGTGTGAAGTGAAACCTTATCATAAATTGACGGATATTTATGCAAACAGACCCAACTAGTAGGAGGGAGACACAAGGGTGATTATACAAATATTTCCATTATAGGTTTTAAATATGACTTAAGCAATTGTTGTTGCAATAGTAAATATTCATCTACCAAATAACTTTCTGCATTGTTATCATCTTATATATGGGCATTTATCAGAAATTCATTAACAAATTATCTTCTTTATTGTCAAGATTTGAACTCCATTATTGTAAGCAGTACAAAATAGGTTAATAAAACATTTTAAACCCTCTAGATCCTGTATATATATAAGCCCTGAATAACTTGTATAACTTCAGCAATAGTCCACACTAAAAAGATCACACTATTAAGTCATAGCTAATATTGGTGTATCTAGTAACTAAGCACCTACAGGATTAAGCCCAACAAATTTCTTTTGATTGAATTTTATAACCTCTTTAACTGAGGCAAAACTACAAATTAAAATTATAATGGTCGGTGACCTGGCGGTCTAGGGGTAAGGTGTCAAACTTCTGTGCTGGGGGTCCAGGGTTCAATCCCTGGTCCAGGCACAGATTTATCTGATTACCAAACCCTTCCTTCACCTCTGACAAGACATCTTGTGAATGTGGGGAATGCCAGGCCTCCATCGTGGTTCGGATTCCACGTTAAACTGTAGGTCCTCCATTTCATCTCACAATCACCCTACCATTACACATTAGCGTAAGTGTGTATAACCCGAACGGGTAGTAAGACGCGGTGCTAATAATAATAATAATAAAAAAATTATAATTATCTGATTTTTTTAAAATAACTTAAATTTTTAAATTTGATCATATATTTTTCAGCATTTGTGAAAAGGATTATTTGTAAAATATTATATTTTTAAATAACATATTTAATGCAATTTGACCTCATTATTATGTTCCATACATATCTGTAATTTTTTTTGTGTGTTTACAGGTAGACGCAGTCACCGTAAAAAGATAATTAAGAATAAATCATTGTGTGAATCTTCTAGTCAAAGTCAAGAAACGCAAATACATTTATATTCTGAACTTTCAAATAAAGGTAATACTTGTCTAGTATTTAGTAAAATATGTTTTGTGATTATAATCCCAATGAACATAAAATGCTGTTTTCTTACATTTTAAATAAATACTCATAGTATTCAGTCAAGGTACACATTTTATGTTTTTTATATCATTCCAAGTGTGTATTTATTTCTGTTTGTTAACTTTGCCTAGTTCTATTGTCAGATACGAAAATGCTATTATTAATATTAGCCCATTAAAATAATTTTCTATTATTACCGAAATTTATTGTTTGAAGTTTTGAGTGAATTTAAATTTGAATGAATTAAATATCATAGTTTTAATTAGCTTTATTTTGTTTCCAAGCTTATCATTAAATTTAGAAGTGAAGTTCAAATGATTCTAACCATGAAAAAAAGTCAATTGTAATCTATATTTGGCTTGAGCTTCATCAATGAAAATCTCTATTTAAAGCTTTTTAGTGTAAGTGTGGTTCATATTTAAAAAAATAATTTCAAATTTTGGGATTTACTTTTTTTAGAAACAGTGTAAAGTAGAGTACTAATTAGGGTTCTCTATTAGTCTTTATTTCATTTATATTATCTGTATTTCATATATTTTATTCTCTTAGTCTTTATCCTAGACCAATGATGATGGTCAAAATATTATTTTTTAATTTGATTGGATACAACTTTCAACTCTTAAACCTCACCATCACCCCATCATTACCCTTTTAACTAAGCTGTTACTATATAAGAGGGTTAACACAAGTAATAAGAAAATAAATCAACTTGCTACAACTAAATAAACTAATAAAAGAATATAGAGGACACTTAGTGATGGTATGAAAGTTTCTTTTTTCTTATCTCTATCGCTTTAAGGAAAACCTCATTTTGTTTTTCAAGGTAATTTGTAATATATATTTAAGAAGATACAGGAAAGGTGGATAAAAAACATATAAAAGGTAACAAACACAGTATGGCTGTGACAATGAAAAGAAGAACTTAGTTCACACTTTACATTGCTGCCACAGGACAAAGCGATATTGGCTGCTTCTCCAAGAAAATCGATTGTCACCACCCAATCTCCCAACCTAGGTTTTATCCTATTGGAACTTATCAGGGATGAGTTTGAAAAGCTTAGTACAATTTCCTAAAAGAGTAAACCAAAAAGCACAAAAAGGAGAAAATTAAAATTGGTAAAGGATAATAGGACACATAATAGGAAAATGTAAAAGGAATGACATTAAAGACAAACACAGTAAAAGGACCTGGGATGCGAATATATTATATATATCTCTTTAAGGAAAATCTCTTTTCGCTTTTTGAGATAATTTGTAATATATGGAAGAAGGTACAGGAAAAGTGGATAGAAAACATATAAAAAGCAACCAACACAATATGGCTGTTACAATGAAAAGAAGAACAAAGTTCACACTTTACATTGCTGCCACTGGACAAAGAAATATTGGCTACTTCTTTAAGAAAATCGATCGTTACCTCCCAATCCCCCGACCTAAGTTTCATTATATTTGAGCTCATCAGTGAGGAGTGTGAAACATGTAACACAATCTCATTATCATATCAACAAACGTGACTAGCATGTGTCGACAGTTTAAATATTGCACTGATCTCACAAAAATGTTTAAAAAATATATTATTAATAATGTTAACACTAAAGATTCCAGGGAACATTTTAACATCAACCCCTAACTTGAAAATATTTCAAGTGTACAATACAGTAAATACAATAAATTTAACACAAACCAATCATTTAGGGTGTTCCTCTCTTATGTTGATTGTCTTACATTGATTAGAGATGTAATTACACATTCTATAATTTTATGTTAGCCCCTTTGCTAAGAATGTATGAGCTAATATTTTATAACAATAGGGTTCTATCTAAACAAAGAATTAAAAAATCTCAAGGGATGAAGATGAATAATGGAGTGTAATGACATCATCCTGTGTTTTTATCTGTATGATCAATAATATGAAAAAAATTTACATCATAATTTAGTTAGTTTAATGTCTGTCACCCTTTCACGCCACGAAGAGTTCAACTTAACATTCACTTAATTTCAATAGATTTTATTCATTAATATATTCCTTTTCTAAAAAAAAAATAGGAAATATTTAAGTTATTTATAGAGCATTAAAAAAATGTATTAAAAGATTATTAAATTTTAGAAAATTAATTATTAGTGTGGTTGTTTAATAAATTAGTGTAATCTATTTCAAGTTATTATCTAACTGTTGTAATTGTTACATTTGAAATTAATTTTATTTATGAGAAAAAAAAAGTTTATACCACACAATTAAGAGATTTTAAAGAAAAACATATTCAAAGTATTTTTCACATGCTTGAGTAAATGTACCATATATATGTTTGAATAGAATCCTGCTTGACTGATGTAACATCAAGTTCAACCGAATTAAACCTGGGCAAGATCCTAGCTACAACCACTTCTCCAACAGGTGTGAACCGCCGCACTGCTGTCCTCTTCACTAGAAAGGCTGCTGCGGCATTCAAAAGGCCAGAAGCAGTTGATACCCCCATCATCATGTTAGTTCTCAATTTGTTTGTTAGTAATATACTCATTAAGCTCGAAAACATTATCAAAAATAATTATTAGTTTGTTAATAAACATAAACTCTCTTATATAACACTTTTTAGTGTGTATGGAGTAGAACCACTGGCTAAATCATAGTTATAATGAAGGCAAACACTCAACTCATTCCCTATGCAGCTGATGAGACAAATATTGGAAAGTTTCAAATTTTGTCTACTTTGATAAAAATAAGGTACCCGAAGTCAGAACTGTGATTGACAGATTGTACTGATATTAAAGGTTGTCCATATCCACCAAGGGCACACAATATGCTGTGAGGATTGTATTTAACGCATTCCTTAAGGTAGGAATGTAGGGAACTTAAGTTAAGAGCAGTATTTTTCAGTTTTTACATGAAAACATATTTTTGATCAAAAGAAATCAAATTATTCTCCATTAGAAACGAGTAGTTTAATTTTTTTCGCATGGTAACCTCAACAGTTCTTTAATATCTATCAATGGTATCCTGGAATTTTATGACAACTTTTTCTATTAATTTAAAAAGTTAATCATGTAACGTCATTGTGGCTATGAGAAATATTCAAGAACTGTTGATATCACTATATGTACAAAATTAAACTATATGTTTATACTGAGAACAATATTTTATTTATTTTGGCAAAAAAAAAGTTTTACTATAGAAACTGCAAAAACCCTAATCTTAACTCACGTGCCTTACACTCTTGTCATAATCCTGCATGTTCCCAAATAAAGAATACAAAGTGTGGAGCGTAACCTACACAGGTTTTACTAAAAATTTAAAATTAAAGACTTCATTTTTGTACCTACTTTATACTATTAAAATCACTTCTTTTTCCTAAAACTCGTTATAATAGTTACAGTGAATTCTCTTTACTACAGACATCTTTTGAGGTCAAAAAATTTATATTATAAAGAAGTGTCTATTACTTGGAATAATACATGTTTTTAAGGTGAATCGTGCATGTAATAAATTTGTCATGGACCAAATTAATTTCTCAATGGGTAAAAGTGATAAAAATGACCCCTTCCCTCACAAAATTACTGAAATATACCTGCATTGGCCACCAACGCGCAAGTTGAGCTTGGACCGTTGCGGAGGTTGAACCGGTGCTTCTCTTGAGCTCAAATATTTCTGCACATTTTAAATCTTTACTTGAGTCATTTTTATACAAAACTATAAAGTTTTAATTCCCTTGTTTATTGAGTCCTAGAAAACATTCCTTATCTCTCCGACTTAGTTGTGTGAGGCATTAAGAGACTGCTGGTTGACGAGATGTAGGGGGGTTGGTTGTACACACCAATGATTCACGCTAAAGGTTGTTCATGAGCTTTTTGTGACTGACAACTTAACATAAACAGAATACCACTAATCAAAAACAGAGTACCACTACACAAAAACGTTTACAAACAAATAAACCGTGAGCTAAAGATTTGCAAAGAATTATGAACATGTTTGCATATCATGTGGGAGACCTGGGTTTAAATCCTACCTGGGTACACTAAAGTCATTTTCCACATATCATTCTGAATGCTTTTACTGTAGAGATGATTCATTTAGCAAAGATTAAATAAAGTAGCATTTTACTAGATGAAGATATAATAATACAATATAGTAGGCCTAACTATATTTTTTAACTGAAGAGTAGGATAGCCAATAGTAAAAACTGTTTTAATAAATGATTCATAGGTTTACTTTTACCATCACACAGAATAAACATCAAGCTCATCTTGTATAGTTTACTTGTGATGGGGAGGTTGAGGCTCGAATCCCGGCAGTGTGTATAAAGGTGTTTATACGTAAGTGTTCCCTCATCTGCCGAACATTGGGAAGACTTAGATGTGTATGGGAGGATAACATCAGGATGGGCCTGAAAGTGTTAGGATGTAGTGAGGTGGACTAGCTCAGGATAGGGATAGTTGGCATACTTTGAGTGGGTGAATAAATTTGGTTTAAATTAAATAGATAATATAAATGAGAGATCAAAACTTTCCTATATCCATTGATTTAAATTAAGAAAGGTATTTTAACTCGTGTATTATACTGCATAGCTGGTGTGTCCATTCTTCCCATGGGTAATCTTATAAAATAGGCCTATCTTTGCTATTTTTATCTCTATTTAAAAATTTGAAAGCCTTCACTCACCCACTCACTTATCACTAATTCTCCTACTTCCTAAAAAGCTAGAAGGCTGAAATTTGGCATAGTTGTACATCAGAGAGTACTTAGAAAAACTAAGCAAATTTTAAAATGGGAATCCGGGAATTGGGGTGTCTATTAAAAAATTTTTAAATACTTTAAGCGAAGGTAGAAAATGTAATTTTTGCACAAGGATAAGGGTACTAATACAAATAATAAAACCAATTTTAAATTATGAAATTTCAAATTCAGTGTTGGGGAAAATGGGTGGGGGAGGGGGGTACTTCAAACTTTAAAAAAAGACCTATTCACCCACTTTTTGTATAGTTAAAAAAATAAAATTTGGCCAAATTGTACATCATAGGGTATTTATAAAAACTACAAAAATTTCAAAGTGGGAATCCAGAAATTTAAAAAAATCTCCAAGGGAAAGTAAGAAATTGAAATTTGGTACGGTAGAGTTACCACTCCATACAATAAAGACAATCCTAACGTTTGAAATTTTAAGTTCAGGGTTTGTGAAATTGGGTTGTAAAAATTTTAAAAACTATTCCTCACCAATCACTAATTCTCACACTTCACGAATAGTTAGAAGGATGAAATTTGGCATAGTTGTACATAAAAGAGCATTTAGAAAAACTAAATAGATTTATAAATGTTGGTCTAAGAATTGTGGGGGTTTTCCCACTTAACGATTAGCTAGAAGGCTGAAATTTGGCATTATGTAACAAGTTTGACCCAAATTGTTTGGAGACAAGCTATGTGGAAAAGTTAGCGGCGTTTATGGTCGCCAACATATTGGGTCCTCCACTAGTTTTTATTCCATCTACACATTTCTAGCCAACAACATATTACTTGCCGTTTTTTCATTTAATGCGTTGACAGGAAGTGTGCTCTTGCAGAAAAAACCAAAACGTAATAAATGGTGGGGGGTTTGAAGTTTTTTGGCTAAATGTTGAATTGAAGGTGTGTACATGGGAATAATGAATGAGCTACTTGCAAAGAGGATTTGATAATTTTGTACACATGTAACATTAAAAGAACAGAATACTATTGATATAAATCAATTAGTTTAACTGTATTACCCTTCTTTCTTTCCATGATCACAAAATTATGCAAACCCCGATGTTAAAAGTTAAACTAATCTGAAAACAAAATACGTGCTTCACCAAGCTTAGATACTGATTCATCTCAATAGCACATGTACAGAACCTCCCAAA
The DNA here is from genome assembly GCA_901482245.1 of Timema douglasi. Lineage (NCBI taxonomy): Eukaryota > Metazoa > Arthropoda > Insecta > Phasmatodea > Timematidae > Timema > Timema douglasi. The sequence goes on from CABEEJ010000754.1 coordinate 92,039, forward strand.
CCTGCCAACATGTTGGTTTGGTCGTTTATTATCGCCAATAAATGATCCAACCCAACACAAATTGTTGGCTCTGACCGGCTCTCCCAACACCAACATGTGGGCCAACATTCCCAACAAGTTGGGAGTGCGTTTATATTGTAATACAACTTGTTGGGATCATGTTGTGTTACAAGATAAACAAGGCTTTAGAAATACTTGTAAATTTCAAAGTTGCGAATTAGGTGGTCATTTGGGAATTTAGTTATATATAAAAACATTTAATGGAAGGTAGAAAATTGAATTTTTTTTTACTCAAGTAGGGAGTTACCATTCCATATAATTAAACCATTCTTAACCAATGAAATTTCAAGTTCAGGTTTGGTGAACTTGAAGTAGTTGTGTAAAAAGTTTAAAAACTAAGTTTAATAGAAACAACCCCTTACAATGGTGGTAAAAACTTAAACTAGGCAGGAAGTTAAAGGGACCACTCCAAATTACCAAAAATGTTTGATCATTTCAAATTCTTAATGAGACTTTGTGAAATAGGGGTTTGGGGTATCTATATAGAAACGCAAAAGCCTTCACTCACCTACTCACTCATCACTAATTCTCCCACTTCTCAAATAGATAGAAGGCCAAAATATGATGTAGTTATACACCATAGGTTACTTCAAAATACTGTGTAAAAATAATTTGGAATTTCAAAATGTGGCATGAGGGCATGAGGAAATGGCGGGATTATAATAGGTAAAAAGCTTCAATTGGGGTTTGAAATTTAAATTTGGCAAGAAACTAAATGGATCACTCCAGAGAACCCAGTAATTTCGATAATGTTAAATTTACAAGGCGGAGTTGGTTAAATGAAGGAAGGGGGCTAAAAATTTAAAAACAAATATAAACCTCTATGTGTGATTGAAAACAGAAATCTGGCAAGCACACAATACAACTAACTATGCTGTAGATATAAGAAATGTTAAAATGAAACTCCAGCCGTTCAAAGAATGGGCATTTCAGCTAGTTTTATATAAAATTAACCACAGGGAAAGCAACTAAATCTTAAATTATCTTTGAATATTAATCATTCACTGTTTTAAATTATGTCACAAAACATTATATGTAGGTTGACTAAAAACACAATGTCAAAATAGAGATAGAATCTAAAAAATGTCAAAAGCTGATATTTATTTTAAAGATTAACTTCTTTATGCGTATAACCCGAACGGGTAGTAAGACGTGGTACTAATAATAATAATCTTTATGCACATTTTGAACTCTTGCTTATTATTGCTAGTAAAAAAAGAAAGAAGAGTGACAGAGTATTAATAATTGGTTGTTGAATATTTAAAACAAATTAAAGTTACATAGTACTGTAACAGTACATTTTAGAAAAAGGAATAATTCATTTTCAACATTTCTGGCCTAGTTAGAAAACAAAGCAAACTTCACCAATCTCCAATTATAAATTTCAAATATATAAAAATGAATGCGATATTTGGAGTAATCCCACTACATTTCTGGCATTAATAGTTTTCCATGTGTCCTAAAACTGTACAGTGATTTAGGCGTGATTGAATAACACTCAGACAGACAATATTAAATGTGAATATTGTATTAGTAATATTTAAAGTGGAATGGAAAGGGATGCTATAAAAGGCCAGTGCTTTTGCAATTCTTATGGCAACACTTTTTTTGGCCAAAATAAATATAATATTACTCCAGTAGAAACATAGAGTTTTATTTTCTTCACATGGTGATTTCAACCGTTCCTAAAAATCTGTCATGAGCAGGGCGGTATTATCTAACAAACGTTTTTAAATGAAGAGAAAAACTTGTCATTAAATTCTAGAACAACCTTGACATATATTCAAGAAATTTTGACATCACCATGCGAAGAAAATTAAACTTTATGTTTGTACTGGAGCAGTATTTTATTTATTTTAGCCAAAAAAAATATGTTTCCATAAAAACTGAAAAAACACTGACCTTTTCTTGCGTCCCCTTCCATTCCACCTTAAGCTTTCTAGGTATCTTGGTTTTGGAGACACTGTATAGCGCCTACACACATATCCTTAAACACACAGAAGGCACATACAAACAAACACACAAATATGTGTTCTAATTTTAATACTCTGTTATAAATTTATGAATTGATACTTTGGGTTTAGAAATGTGTAGTAAGGTTTTGAAGTCAATGATAAAACTATAAATAAAAAAATTACAGTAAAAACATTGTATCATTTAATCACAGAAGATTGGAATATTGGTCTGGTCAAAACAGAAAATTGTACATCTCACATCTGACGATACAAAGCTATATTGTATGTAACATTCTCTATTTTATTGTTTACTAATTACTAATCAATAATTGACAGCCTCGGTCTCGACACAGATTTATCTGATTACCAAACCCTTCCTTCAACTCTGAGAAGACATGTATTAGTCACAACTTGTGAATGTGGGGTATGCCAGGCCTCCACCGTGGTTCGGATTCCACGTTAAATTGTAGGTCCTCTATTTCATCTTATAATCACAAAAGAACACACAGATTACTAAGTAGACGAATTAATATTAAAAAGAGACACTGTACTATTCAAATTTGTAATAAAATTATTAACGGGTAGCATAGACACGCCTCAATACAAATCAATAGTACTCAACTATAAAATATTTTTTTCTTCAACTTGTTGACTCACACATGTGGATTTATTAACTCTATTTTATACGATAATTCACAGTTATAATGTATCTTAAAATTGTTAGATTTTAGTTAGAATAACCGTTTGGTTGGTTGCTTAGTATTGAAGTTTTCTTTTGCTGTTTAATTCCTAATTAATTATTAAAAGCAAGAGAATGTTAAAAGTGATCTTATATGCGGAAAACAAATATGGCCACTGGATAGAAGCTATACAACAGTTTGTGACGTAGTGGAACTTGTTGCAGGTTAGACGGCGAGTTGTATTAATACTTGTGTTTACACAATTTAAACTTTTATATTATTCCACAAACATTTTGTATGTTTTTTCCTCTTTATTATCACAAACCATTTATTTTTGTTAAAAGATATGAAAGGGCAGTTATAAAAATATTAATAACTGAATATAATACCATTAAATGTAAAATTTCACACTCTAGTTAACCTGTGATTTCCACAAGAGTTAAAAGAAAAACTAGGATGAAATTACTAGACTTTTTTTTTTTTTAATTTGATTATGGAAAATAAAATTATACTGTAATCTTTGGGGAAGTATTGTTAAAAGTGATTGATAATATTTTTAGTGATAATAATAGTATTAATTAGTAAATAATAATTATTTCCAAATATGTTGACAAAAGTTACTTTCAGACAATGTTGGCATTACTGATACCATCTGCTAGTTTCTGCTAGCTGTCATTTAAAACCAAAGAAGCGGTAATTCCACTGTACAAACCCTCTTATCGCACTTGCAATTAACTAATTTTGTTTGTCTAAAATAACACACGCAAACACAATCATATGTCAGAAATGAACATTGTCCATCTCTTTCGAGTGCGTAGTTACGTTTGCTTGCGTTCAACCAATAATAAACAAATGATTAGACCATTATAATCAGATAAAATGAATACTTAGTTAAATAATCTAGGAGAACATTTTATATTCTTGGCAATAATATATAGTAAAATATATTATATTTTAAAATTAACTAATAAAAACAATAATTTAATTTAATATTTTATAATGTTTATTTATCTGAAAATATGTATTTTTGAAACTTTAATATGGCTTTAAATACGTAGTCATAGTTTATGACTGTGTATGTCTGCTCTTTGCCTTTTATATATTCTTTTTGTGTGGCATTTAAGTTTTTAAAATGGAATTCATTGATAGTTTCATAAAATGTGTACTAGGTGAAATTTAGGCGCAATAATAATTTAACATTGATTTTAAAATGCTAATACAGGCTGAATATGATTCTTACTAAATGTATCAGAAACAAGGGCTTCCCAAATAAATGTTTATTTTAATATAACATAAATTAAAGTTCTTTTAAAAAAATGTGTGGTTTGATTAGGTTTTTAAGTAGTAGTGAGAAGGCTATGTTACATTTAATACTCAATAACCATGAAATAAGAGCGCGTTTTTTTTGTACTCTGTACTATTAATTATATTATAATTAATAATAGTAGTAATAATATATAAAACAAAACAATGGTCTACAAATTTATAAACATAAAACTATCTGTGTATTTATTTGAATGATCTAATGATCCTTATTTCAATGATTCTGTCTTATGATTTTTCATTGTAGAAAGTCTATTTTGAATTTAAGAGGATTATAATTACAAGTAAGCATATGATTGCATAATTGCTAGTCCAACAAGCAGGTGTGTTATTTGTAGATGAGCCATAAGGGGACTCTGAAATAAAGTTAATCATAAACATTTAATCTAAGAATCAAATTTTAACAAACACCTATTTCTTTTAGATCAATCTGGAACAAATGGGGTACTATCAAAACTATTTAAAAAATAAGGATTTTTAATAGTTGGAGAACAAACTTGCCGGTGTTGGGTAACTGATATTCAATTTCTTTTTTTAACTGTATTTATTTGTTAGAGAAAGATCACCGCGGGTCAAGTGAACTGAACAAACAAGATAAAACAATTAAAACAAACATCAGTCAGCACAATAAAATTACAAGTGATGCAGTCACGGATGTACGCCCCAAGCTTATACCGGGCATAACTTGACTGTCTATTGTCTATCTATCATATTCTGAAAATTGAAAGATGACACCTGGACACGGGAATCGAACCCGGGACCTTTGGCTTAGTACGCCAATTCTCTTACTACTGAGCTATATAGGATTGGTTCCATGCCCAGGGTCATTCTTCACTCATATTTTAAGGCAGAGTCTATGATGGACGTGCTTAAATTGTCGGCTACAAATGTGTGATTTATTTAGATCACGAGTTATCAGATAACACAGCCACCTTTGACTCGGTAATTGGCTTATTGCAGCCATTTGTACAATTCGATGTGTACAGTTTGATTCCCATGTCCAGGTGTCATTTTTCAATTTTCAAAATATGATATCTAGATGAAGTAATCCTCACTAAAATGCATAAATAATAGCTTTGGCTATTTGATTCATGTCTATTGTCTATTAAATATATGCGCTGTGCAGGCTCAAAGATGACAACACTAAACAACCAAAACTCTTCATCAAAGAATACCACCATTCCAACACTTCCCCTCGAGCTGGATGTCGAAAAAACCGTCACTATTGCGAATCACCCAGTCTGGCTGATCCCATGCATTGCATGTGTTTAACTTTGGGCAGTCCTTCAGTTAAGAAATCTGCGACTTGATTGTCTGTTTGGATGTGAAGCACACTAAGTTCCTTGCATTTGAGTATGTCCCTCACAAAATGATGATAGATGTCGATGTGCTTGCTCCTTGCATGGAACATCGAATTCTCTGCAAACTTCAATGGGCTTCTGTTGTCGCAGAAAATAGCCATCTCGCCCAAGTCGCCAAAACCCATCTCGACAAGGAATCGCTGCAAATATACAGCTTCCTTAACGCGCTCTGACAGAGCCATCTATTCAGCCTCTGTCGTCGACAGTGTGACAGTTCGCTGTTATTTTGATTTCCAGGATACTGGTCCACCATGTAGCATGAATATATACCCAGTATAAGACCTCCTGTCTTCAGGACAACTTCCCCAGTCGGCATCTACAAATCCTTTGACTGGTCCTGGATCTGAGCCATAGGTCAACCCAACATTGATGGAACCCTTTAGATAGCGTAATATATGCTTGGCGGCCTTCCAGTGACCGGTACCATAGCAGTTGTTGAATTGCCCCAGATGGCCAAATGATATGTCTGGCCTTTTAGTCGATTCCAATTATGTAAGAGCCCCGACCAGCTCGCAGTACAGAAGACTTAGATCGTCTTCTGACTACTTTTCATTTCTCCTCAGATTCAAGCTTGTGTCCACGGGGATGGCAACAGTTTGGCATTCGAACATGCCGAACCGCGAAAGCAGATCGGGTACGTAGCCATAGTGATGCATCATCACCTGCCCTTCTGTCTGGTTAAACTCTATCCCTAGACAAGATTTAGCATAACCTACATCCTTGACTTCGAAGTATTCGGCCATTCTCCTTCCAAGTTCAGCAAACCTTTTCCAGCCATGGGAGGTAATTAGGATGTTGTCAACATATGTCGCAATTACTATAATGTCATCCTGTGAACCAATATGAAACAAACAAGGGTCTGAGACTGAATGCGTCAAACTCAGGATTCTCAAAGTTTCGTCCAGCTTAAGGTACCAGCTCCTTCAAGCTTGTCGTAAACCATAAAGCGATTTCTTCAAGAGGCAAATCTTGTCCCCCTAATCAATTCGTCAAGCATAATCTTTGCCTTCATCCCGATCTGATTCTGGCCCTCCAAATCAACAATGTCCTGAAGGATTTTTAGTAAAGTCTTCAGTGGTTCCATATTAACCTCTTCTTCTGGGTGTCCATTCAAGTATGCACTTGGTGTCCATTCAAGTATGAAGTTTCCACATCAAATTGCCTAATCTTCATTTCGTATTGGGCTGCAATGGATGCCAGGAGACAAATGGTACCTATTCGAGCCACTGGAGCTAACGTATCTGTGTAATGAACGCCGGGTTGCTGACTAAAACATTGGGCGACCAAACGTACTTTTTCTTTCAAGCTTCCCATCCAATAGGAACTTGTTCCTTAGAACAATTCGGCTGCCGACAACTTTGTGACCTATTGGACGATCAACGAGTATCCAAATCCCGTTCCTCACGATAGTCTTCATCCCAATGCCGATAGCTTGGTGCCATTCGTCCGCATCGGGACCGCACATTGCTTCCTTTATAGGCATTTTCAAGAGAAACGCCTGCTCCGCTTCCTCAGCGTACCAAGTATTGCTTCTTCGGTCTTCCCCTCAAAACTAACCTGACCTTCTTTGGCCGGTCACGGCCCCTTGTGTGATCAATTTTCTGACGCACATCTACGTCAGGTGCCGTGTAATAGGGGTTTGAAGAGATGTCCCCATCTTCACCCGATTCATCAGGTGATGGTGCATACACTTTAAGGATGTTGTCAAAGCCGAGGAATACCTCGTCTTCGTCATCCTCATAGTGTGAGATTGGCTGATCAACTTCAGCGCTGCACGTTGGAGACAATTCAATGTCCACAAATTGTTGAGCTTGTGTAGAGTCTTCGTCCTTCGTGTCTCCTTTCCAGTCCATTTGAGTGTTGTCTATCAAACGAGGCTTAACATCCTCCATGAATTTTATACCATGGCTTATCACCACTAGATACTTCTTGGGTGACCACACGCGGTGTGCCTTTGACTCGCCCGCGTAGCCAAGGAAGATCCCTTCCTGTCCACAAGAGTCAAACTTTCCTCTTCCGGGTTCTCTGTCCAGGTAGAACACTTCACTTTCAAATACCCTAAAGGAAGATACGTCCGGCACTACACCAGTCCATTTCTCGTATGGCGTTAGACTATCCTAGCTCTTCATTTGTAGGCAATTTTGGAGGTAATTTGCAGTATTAACCGCCTCAGCCAAAAAGGAATTGGGCAGATTTGATTCCATCAGAAGGCATCTAGCGACGTCAAGAAAAGAGTGATTCTTTCTTTCCACCATGCCATTTTGCTCCAGCTTGTATGGGACAGTCAACCTTCTAGTGATCCCTCGCCTGTTCAAGTACTCATCAAAACTCCTTGTTAGTGTATTCTCTACCATTGTTTAACTGCAAGCACTTTACAGTTTTACACTTTTGGTTCTCAACGAGGGTTATGTACTCAATAGTAGTTTTGAGTACTTCAGCCTTTGACCTTAAGAATCAAATCTCGCACCATCTGGTGCTGTCATTGATAGTTTCGACAAAAAAACTTTGCTTCTCCCATGGACATTGTCCTCATGGGTCCGCATACATCTGAGTGCATCACATCCAAGACATCTGTGTGACGGTTTGATTTTCTGTGAAACGGGGCCCTTGTCATTTTTCCCCGTGTACAAATGTCACAGTTCAACTTACTTGCTGAATCCGCCAGCACAACTCCCTTCACGACACATTTACAAACGGCGTCCACAATGTCCTTCGCATTAGTGTGACCCAGGCTTCTGTGTAACAAATCGAACTGATCTTTGTTTTCTTTCAAAAGTGAAGTGACAGTGCAGTGCTATTTGAATTCACACGCGTATTACAAATCATCGACTCTGACGGCACTTAGTACAGTATTCCCGTTCGAGTCTTGTATAATGGAACCATCTTTTCGAAAACAAACATCAAATCCACGATCTGTTATCTTACTGACCGACAACAGGTTCGGTTCGTTCTCAAGTCGGGTACATACATTATGTTGTCTAGCGATACGTTCCTTTTGTCGCCGAATACGTTTGCTACAAACTGTGTTTTGCCTACACCCGCCGTGTCAGCTGTTAGCAAGGTTTAGCGCACCGTGCTCATGGTGCCATATGTGAAAAAGTTTTGTCTCATTGCACAATTGCGTTGTCGCGCCTCTGTCCAGACACCACTTCAGGTTTAGATCGTTCGACTTGCATGCTTAAAGATTTAAGCATACGTTATCCGCACATTTTGTACTTTCCTTTTTGTCCTGTTTTTGGCACTCGTTCGCCTTATTTCTAGGCTTTTAGCCCCTAAAACATCGTATTACGTGCACACACCTGATTTTTGCAGTCACTTTTGTTCACTTCGGGTTTGTCTTTCTGATCGCACCAGCTGCCATTTTTCTTTGAAAACATGGAACTTGATGACATGTTCTGCGCATCGCTCTTATGAACATAACTTTCTTCTATGATTTTAATGTTAAGCGCGTCTGGGGTCGGCAATTCGTCACGCGATTCAATGGTGCACCGAAAGTTGTCAAAACTAGCGGTTAGGCTGTAGAGTAATAAAATCGTCAACAAGTCTAGGTTGATCGTGACCTCCATGTTGTTCAACTTGTCTAAAACCGAAAAAATAGTTCAAATGCGCGCGCACATCACTCATGTCCACCATTTTCTGTAGTGTTAACTTTTCAAAAGGGTTGCCCTTCTTGCCGAGCCTTTGGATTGATATATCTCTTCCAATTTCCGCCACATTTCACACATGTCTCACAATTTTTTGCTTGCTTGAATTCACTTGAGGATATAGACAAAATTATGTACAACCGCGCCTTCATATCATTTCGCACCCATTCTCGCAAATTGTCTTTGTTGGTATGATCGTTCATCAACTCAGGTTTTAACACCCCACCGTTCACGAACTCTCATAAATCAGCTCTAATTAACATGGCCTTTATTTGCAGTTTCCAGGTATCATAATTGTCTATCCTTGATACGTTCACGGAGTTCATAGCGTCGATCTTGGAACTATCACGCGTCCGTTTATCTTTATTAGTAAACTTGCTCTTTTACACGACACTCGCGAACCTGGGCCCATAACCTGTTAGAAAAAAATCGCCGCGGATCAAGTGAACCGAACAAACAAGATAACACAATTGAAACAAACATCAGTCAGCACAATAAAATTACAAGGGATGCAGTCACGGATGTACACCCCAAGCTTATAACGAGCATGACTCGACTGTCTATTCTCTGTTAAAGTTATGTGCTGTGCAGGCTCAAATATGGCTACACTAAACAACCACAACTCATCATCAAAGAATACCAACATTCCAACATTATTTTGATTGGGTAAAAGTAGGGGTGTATCCAGGAAGACATTTTGTGGGGGAAGGGGAGTAGCTTTTATCCAGAGGAGGGAGTACAGAATATTTACCAAAAAAAGTTCAAATTTAACATTCAAAATAAGTGACATTTTAGGATCATCCTGGACCCCTGATCCGCTCAGATGTGTTTAATTCTAAATTCCATTTTTTTTTTTGTCCATCACCTGACCATTTGGAGAAGGGGGAATTCCTCCCCTCCCCCTCCTCGTGGATCCGCCCCTGTTGGAAGGGGAAAGGATGGTTTCATAGACACTAATAAAAAGCTAAGAAAGAGTCTGAGCAGTGCAGGATATGTAGTAGCCTTATACTTTAACGAGTTCACTTTTGTATCACCGTTGACATACTATTTTTAAGGTACACCTTATGATAGATAGTATCTGTTACTGTTATTTGCAATGTCAAGTATAGTCAGGAACTAAATAGTAAAAGCGGGGTAGATGATTAACCTATGATTTATGTTGCGCTGGTTCACTGTGGTGACTTGACTGGATCAAACTCTATTTTCATAACGTTGCTATTTGCCTCAATGACTTCTCTAAAACAAAATACTTATAAATAAAATGCATTATCATTAAAACAAGAATGATAGTGTTTATCAAGTTTAGGATATTCCAAATAGAGATGTATTTTCTAAAAAATAGTTACTTTCCAGCTAGCTTCCTTTTCCATCTAGTGACCATATATTTAGCAAATTTATTCCTCTTACGAGTACAACTTGGTGGAGGGTTTTTAACCATATTTTTAAAATATCTGTAAAAGATTTGCAGTAAGGTTCAAAAGTGCACGACCAAACCTACTGCTCTGAAGTTAAAATATGGAATCACTAAATGGTGGAATGAGCTCACCAGACAAGCTTCCTTGTCCTTCTAAAAACTGTAACACGGGATGGGATAAACTGATACTCTTGTTTGAGTGGCGGTGTCTACAGTTGGGATTGTTGTCATCAGCCGTCACAAGTTCAAGCTTTGAAATAAAATAGTGAGGGGGAGAGGTATTTGTTTACTCTAAATGTTAGAACCGAGTTCTTAAATCCTCGCTAGTTTAAGATATTATCAAGTCAGTCAAACATGGAAGCTACACGCAAAAATGTATTATTATTATCACCGCGTATTACTACCCGTTTGGGTTATACGCACTTACGCTAATGTGTAATGGTAGGGTGATTGTGAAATGAAATGGAGGACCTACAGTTTAACGTGGAATCCGAACCACGGTGGAGGCCTGGCATTCCCCACATTCACAAGATTTCTTGTCAGAGGTGAAGGAAGGGTTTGGTAATCAGATAAATCTGTGCCTGGACCAGGGATTGAACCCAGGACCCCCAGCACAGAAGTCCGACACCTTACCCCTAGACCACCAGGTCACCTGCAAAAATGTATTAAGCAAAGTGATGTGTTAAGGTGATTTACACCATGAGATTGATTCATCTCTAGTTTTAAAAGCTGACCTCCAGAGGCAATAATCAAACATCTGCTAGCTCACAACTAATCCACCAGAAAATCTAAATAAATTTAAAACCTTAACACCTAAGATAAAAATTTATCAAATAATTACAAACTGCTTTATAAAAATGTTATTTTTAGACCTAGACGTAATATTGAATTATTTAAATAGTATTTTGGTGATTATATTGAAATATCCATGCTTTAATTTAAAGCAAGTTATTAAGTTTAAGATAAAAAATCAAATGCATCGAAATTATGGTTTTATAAAAATAAATTAATATAATTTTATCAGTTAAAACAGATTTTAAAGCAAATTAAAAACATCGAAACAATATATATTTTTAAAAAAAATCAAAACACAGTTAGAATTAGTCTTTCTGAGAAAAAAAAAAGTTTTCTCAAAAAGAATTTGATGCACGATTTCCCTTAAAAACATTATTCTTGAACACAATTTAAAATTTACTTTATCTTTGGTAGAAGTGTAGGTATGTGACCGCTAATTAAAGTTACCAAATCAACTCTCATCTACCCATTTGCTATATCATATGATTTGTAATACCATAGTTTGAGTTCTTGTCACTTTTTGTAGTTAAAACTTTCACAACAAACTGTTCTTTAATCTTTTTTTCTTTTTTTATTGCTTTTACATCTTCTGTTAGCTGTCAGCTACCACCACTTCTATAGTGAATGGACTTTTTGTGAATCTATAAACTGTGGGTATTAACTAAAACAATCTGCTGTAATTTATTGCATTGTGAATTATTGCATGCAGGAATCTAAATACAGAACTGAGGGTATTAACTAAAACAATCTACTCTAATTATTGCATTGTACATTATTGCATGCAGGCTAATAATGACAAGTGAATAAATATTGTATGTAGCTTAATGTAAATATTGCTTAGTACACAGAACAATATACGCAAATTAGATGTGAACAGTAGGCCTTCTATACCTTGGGTCTGTATGTGTGCACAAGCACAGATTAAACTGATGGAATAATTCCCTCGGAAGAGGAGGGAGACATGATCTTGTAGAATCGTAGTCATTACTATGTAGGCTATTTTATAAACTTTCCCTAGAGGGGGAAGTTAGATCAGTCACACTTGATGTGAGTTAATGGCTTTCCTGACATTCCTACAGCAAAATACTTTATATTTACTAGTATTTTTAATATTTGCACGCTGCTTGGAAATTTTTAAGCGAATATGCAGCTCTAGAAGTGTCCGCGTCAGTTGTTGGGATGTTGTTTTACCTCAAGAGCTAATGTTATTTTGCTGGGGAAATGTAAGCTTCCCGCTATCAAGAAGAATCCTCATTTCAGAGGTGTCTGTTAATGGAAATTTCACTGTAATATCCAAACCTGCAACAGTAGGATCTGGCTAATTCGAAGTTGGTTAATTCGAATGGTTGGATAATGCAAACCCGCCATTATTTACCATGAAACTATTATTTAAATCAATGGTAAAAAAAACAAAACATTTAATTTGAATTTTAGAAGGAAATATTTGGATAATTCAAAGTTTATACAGTATATTGTTTTTTTTTTGTTTTTTTTAGTTTCTATCCATTTCACATCTAACTTAACAATCTCTACTTAACCCAAGAATCCCAGGAATGTCAAATACAGTTAAGAGTTATTGACTCACAGTAAAAGAAAAATCGGGGAATTTTGCACCAGCTGCGAGTGTTTTTCTTGGACTAGAGGATGTTTTGTCTCTGCTTTAATTGCTTTTGTGTGAGTCAATGCCATCACGTGACACCCAGCATGGAAGGAGTAAGGTTTATGTTGTTTGTCCTAATCAGGCACCTTTGTCTCTTAGTGATAGTCGCTCATTGTCATCTGACAAGTGTAAATTGCGCTCATTTTACGATGTCTAAGTGTGGAACCTACAAAGTTTTAACCTTAGCCAAGAAGGTTGAAGTGATTAGAGAAGTGGAAAAGCAAGTTAAAAAGAAGTGTGATATCGCAAAATAATATGGGATACAGCCGATACACTTTAACAACTTAACTTTAAAAAAGAATAACATCATGGCTAGTTTGAAAGTGCAAAGTGGAGGCACAAGAAAACGTGTTAGAAGCAGTGATTATCCCGAGGTTGACGAGTGTGTTTTAAAGTGGTTCAAACAATCTCTCAACCTTAGCATTACTTTAAATGGCCCATTAACTCATAAAGTATGCATTTTTTGTACAGTAAGTTAATTTTTACAATTTTTCATTTAGAGGTTTTTTATCTATTGTGTACAAACAGTTTAGATACCCATTGGTTAATCTGAATTTTGTATATTTAGAATTATTTTTTCTAGATATCCCTTGGACTTCGAGTTAAAAGGGTTCTACTGTATATACTATTTAAATTAATGCTCATTATTTCTTCTTCCTATTACTTTTTGCTTAAATCACTGCACTTTCCTGCTTCATCCTTTTAAAATTATTGTTTGTTCCTGCTTTATACTATCACAATTAATGTTAATTCCTTCTTGGTTTTGCTTCATACTATTAGAAATACTATTCATTCCTGCTTGTTTCTGATTCATACTATTAAAATGACTCCTCATTTATGCATGTTACTGATTTATTCTATTCAAATTATTGCTCATTCCTGCTGGATCCTGTTTTGTTTACTATTGTATCATATTCTTTATTTCTGATTATTACTACTAGTTCCAGTTTGAAAATGTCTTTATATTACTGCTAGCTCCTGCTTGATACTGTGTTGTACCATTCCATTTATTTTGTAAACTGTTTAATTACTGCAGATACAGTCATTTATTGTTTAGTACTGTTTGTTCTTGCTGTGCTTAGAGCAGTATTGAGTAGACTAATTTCAAGTAATATGGCCATTGAAATTAAAATAATGTATTCAATTTAAAAACATACAAAGTTTAATCTACTTAATTACACTCAGCCTTTCAAACTTGTAGACATGTATTATTAAAAAAAACTTATTGGGAATTTTAATTGGTGGATTATTACAATGAGTAAACATTCTCCTATTTTATAGCTAGTGTCCTATACATTTTCAATAAAATACATAAAAGTGTATTATTTTTAGTTTTACAAATATGTATGGTTCACATAATGATGCTTTAGCAGGCCAAACCATGGTTTTGTTACAGAGTAATATTTGTTGAGCCAAAAAAAATCAATCTATTATTATTAAAATAAAATTGAAGTTTCATAATAATTCATCTCGTGTAAGATAAAAAAATACTTCTAGAATCTTATATTTAAAGTAACCATTTATTTTATTAAAAAAATGAAATGAAATTTAATGATTTTATGATTATATTCAAATTTCTGATTCATATAATCATAACTGAATTTAAAATCTAGTATTTGGTTTCAAACAACTCTTAATAACATTTTGATTTTTCACATACACTTTTTAAGAGCTAACTATATTAGGAAACAGATATAATGATCCTTTCCTATATAGAGCTTGAGGATTAGTTTGGAATTTGTCTATGTAGGTTAACGATCAGATCATTTTCAAGTCTAGTAAAATATATAATTGTAAAGTAAATATTTATTTAAACATCTAGATTTTAAGAAAACTTATTTAATATGTTGGCTTATTTAAATGATATTTCTTTCAATTTAACTACTTTACAATGTTTTTATGAATAAGTTTGATTCACTTAATCTGGCATTAAAATTGTGCTTATTTTCAGGAGTAGAAGCTCTTTAGCCAGCATAGCATCAACAGTCAACCGACGACGTGTTGGGAGACCACGGAAATACCTCACTGATAGCTCTTTTAGCAGTCCAAGTCTACTTCAAAAGTTCAAACCCAACTCTCTTATTCTTAACACTGAACAGAATGCGAGTGTTTTGATGCCGGCACCTATTTTACCAAGCTCTGACAGCTTCACAACTTATAGAACTGGAGGAGGTAATACTTGAAGAAATGCATTGTTATCTTACTTTGGAACATTCAAAGGGACAAAGTTGAAATCTTAAGATCATTGTAAAATGCATTTTATTCTAAACAATCATAAATATCCCTCTCAAGGTTGGCTATGCAACAGACAACTTCACTGATATGCTCAGTCTGGATTTGGCAGGTTGAGATTGAAAGTAAAAACAAGTCAGTACCATAGTCTATATAAAGGGGGTGGTATTGGGGATTGGGGATTCTTCGGCCGAGATGGCAACACCATTTAGAAATGAGCTTTAGATATTTGCCCAATAGGTTCATAACCAGCTTGGTATAGCGGTCAAATTGTCAACACTACTCAATAAAATATTTTCACTTTATCTCAAAACGTGCTTTACTTTTATTGAATAAATTACAATACACAGGCTGCAAATTATCATAAATGGCACAGTCCATATTGAGGGATCATAATTCAATTAATTTAAATTAGTTGAAAAAGACACCTGAATGTAGGAATCAAATCCAATACTATTGGCATAGTGTGTCAATGCTCTACCACTGAACTCTCCGGAATTAAATTAATTGTATTTTGAATGAATTTAACTTTTTTTTTAACTTTTTTTTACATCTTTCTAATCTTTACATTTTCAAATATATTTATTTACATTTTCTTGGCATGAAATCATTTTTATTTGAATCTTCATCATCTTTCAAATAATGCTTAGTGAAATGATAATTAAGTTGGAAATGCGTGTATCTATATCAAATTCAGAAATGTGTATATTTACACTTTTTATTACGACAGTTTAATAAATGAGAATTTTTTTTAATGCTATTTTCTCTGATTTTGTTTGTTTTAATTCAGATATGCCTACTGAGACTGATGAGGAAACACAATCCGAGTCAAGTTGTTTTAGCTGTTCTAGTTCTGATAACAGCAGTAGTTGCAGTGGGGGAAACTCCAGCTTAGACCTTGCGCGTCACTCACAAGAAGAATCTTCGGCAGATGATGATCATGCTATTGTAAGATATATCAGTGAACATCTGGAACCCCTCACTTTAGTTTGGGCCAAATGTCGGGGCTACCCATGGTATCCTGCTCTGGTTAGTATGCCAAGTAATATTACTATCAGCATCGCGTCTTACTACTCGTTCAGATGATAGGCACTTATGTTAATGTGTAATGGTAGGGTGATTGTGAGATGAAGTGGAGTACATACAGTTTAACGTGGGATCCAAACCATGGTGGAGGCCTGGCATTCCACACACTTACAAGCTGTGATTAATACACGTCTTGTCAGAGGTGAAGGAAGAGTTTGGCAATCAGATAAATCTGTGCCGGGACCGAGGATTGAACCCCAGACCCCCAGCACAGAAGTCTGAAACCTTTCCCCTGGACCGCCAGGTCACCTTAAACAAAGTAATTACATTTGTATGTGTTTTTCCATGGAATAGAACATAACAATCATAGTCACATCCATTTAAAATCATTTGAAAAATTTAAAGTTGTCATGTTGATTGTTAAACATATATAGCAGTACTAAATATGGTCATAATATTTTTGTTGTGATTTTTCTGTTGTAGTAAAATCCTGGAAAAAAAATTAATCAATCTTCTAAAACAAGGGTTTACTTTGTAAATTTTGTTATTATTTTATGAATGTTACCCTTACTAAAACAATTAGCTATCATGAAATAATCTAGGTATACTTTTATTTACTTTTACTTTACATCCATCACTGCTTCCAGTCTGTGGACTGGGTCAGTTTTTTTTTTATTCAAGTCATAAATTTTCCACCATCAGCTTGTTAGGCCTGTTTTAGCTTAATATGCCTTAGAACCTAACATAAGACTAGAAAAAGCACAACATCTAAAATCTGGCCATTAATTCATCACTGTGATTGCCCTTGTAAACCCACATTTCACAAATGATAAATTTTTCGGCTATACCGGGAATCGAACTAGCAACCCTTAACCCAGTAGGCAGACACCCTGCCAACTGAGATAAGGTGTCAGATACTTTTATTTACTACTAAACATAAGCAAACATGAAAAATTAATTTCCATTTTCTTGAATAAGATATTAAAGTCCAATTGATTTTAATGTACTTTTATTTTTTATCAAATTTTCCTCATTTCTATTAACACCATTTACAAATATATTTGAGTGGGTGAAGTGTATAAGTTAATATTTTAATTCAGCAAAGAATGAAAATATAGTTCCACAGCCGTTATAATTCTTAATAAAGTAAAAAATTGGGGCTGGGCCAATCTGCCTAGTAGGACAGGCCGATGCCAATCATTTTTTGCCAATATTGCCTATCACTGATGTCGATCATTTGGTTTATCTTTTTTACAATATTACAAAGTTAGTAAGCAAAACCACACAAATACATTTTTGAATATACACTATTCTTCCTCTTCTTTAAATTCTCACTAAAAATATTAACAAAACATAGAAAAATAATCATAATAAATAACTTAAAACGATGTTGTGGCAACTATTTGAAAAGAGGGGAGAGGTAAGTAAATTGTAGATTGGTGTTTTAGACCTCTGATATAAATCAAAAATACTAAACTGTGAGCATTAATTATTAATAATTTATAAAAATTCTTTCAAAGGAAAAATGGCTCTAAACGACTATAATATATTATACATTAAAAGGAGGATTGAAGGACACTTGTCAGAAAATTGAAGAATGTAAATAAATAAGGGTCTAAGTGCTGAAATATTTATTTTGAGTTAACTTCAGAAAACTATTTTCCAATAAAATTAGTTCTCTTCAAAACAATATTTTTCAAGAAAAGTTTAGATATTTTCTTGTTAATATCAATTAAGACAAATATTTGACTAATTATAAACAAAAAAATCCAAGCAAAGTTAAGAATAATGGAAACACTATATTCCAATGGCCATGCCAACAGAAACGCTCTAAGTGTCATTGATGTAAATTAAATAATCCACATGTATTGAAAATGCTAACATTAAAAAAAATATTACAAGCAAATACATAATCAGTCCTTTCACTTGGTATTATTATAAAAAAAAGTAAATGCATATATAAAAAAGTAGTATGAAATAAGAAATCACTTTTCAATAAGCCTCTTTTCACTTTTAGTTTTCCTGCTAAGTTTATGACTTTACTAAGTTATTGTAAAAAACAGCATGTTCTGTTCTTCTTTAGAAAGGAATGGGATTAAATTTTGTAAATCCGTTTTCTTCTCTTTAGTAATTCTTGACTGACAGTTTAATCATGGGAGTTCTGTTTCTTTGATCTCCCAATTTCTCTGTGATTGTTTCAAGATATTCGCCTCTTGCCATATTTCCAGCTCTCCCAAACCTTTTCGTGTGTTAGCAAGAGTTATATTTTCTTTTTCTATCTTGATCCTGTGAACCTTCAACACATTTAATGATTTTGTGTCCAAAACCTGTTGGCAACAGAATGTAAATCAAAAAAATCTTCTTGATTCATTTGAGTAACAAGAAACGGCTTTTTATGTTAAGAAGTGATTATTAGTTCCTTGAGATCTTCAGGTACAATTGGCTTAGTGACTCGTTTCCTTTTTTTCTATTTGTGCAAAGTCATGATCACAAGACATAGTGTGTCCACTGACTAGAAACTTGTAATTAATTTTATTAAAAATAACCCTTGCTGTTGAGGTAGACCCATAAGAAAATAAGAACTCTGTTATTATTCTAGTGGCAGCAGTTGTCACTCCAAATGCTAAGGATTTTCTAGTTGGTAATACCATTCCTAAATACTATTTCATTTGTTCCTCTACCGGTTATTCCTTCATGCCATACATACATATACACATTGTTGGTATCTCCAATATGAATAGCGAAATTAAAATGTTATGACTGTCTTGAGTAAAACATCTGAGATTGACTTAGAGCAGGTGTGAAAGGGACTTGCTGTAAATCCATAGAAGCTATGCATTCTTCACTCAAGGGTAGTTGGGATTCTTGCTCATCTTTGTTCATTGCAGTAAAGCTCAATGATGATGTAGCTCTAGTTCAATCTCAATTTTTCTTCTCTGTCCTGGACTTTCTGCCTGACCATCTTTAATAATAGCTGTGTACATATCACATGTACCACAAGTGTTTGTGCGAGGATGTCCAAAACGTAATTTCGGTAAGTTTTTTTTAAATACTTTTCTGTAGCAATGGTAAGAAACTTTGGTGTTTGGGTAACATTCTTTAAAAGTGAGGAAGAGATGGTTCAAATTGAGCTCAGGATTTAAGTAGTCACGTTTTGATTCGTTCCTGCTGTAATGACTTTCATCGCATGGGAAGGTGTTTGTATTGTCGATCACAGTTTTCTCAGTTTCCAAAGAAAATTTTGTGTTTCTCTTTTTATTTCCTTTCGTTTCTACTACATGTTAAAGGCCTAGTTTCTTTTTCTCTGTCAACACTTGTATGCTCTTTTGGCTTAAGGCAAATATATCAGCAAATGTACCATGACAAACAGAAACAATATTTCCTTTACCGTCTGGTACAGAATATAAAACAGAGGCCTGTCGTTGACTCTCATCTGGTTGCACGTAATTCGCATGCCTCCTTCTTCTCACCTGTATATTGGTCATCAATTCTAAAATAGATGTCCCTTACTCTTCTCTGTTCATCTACTAGAAGTTGCAGAATAACTTTTACTTGTGCTCAGTAGCTAGAGACTTACATTGAAAACTACATTTACAGCCCCCCTGCAACACAAGCACCTCCCTTTAGTTTTGGTGAAATGTTTACTTCATAATTTGAACCAAGAAAGAGAAGTCCACAAAACAACTTCAATTAACTGTAATCATAGTATATTCATAAATAAAACAAAACCTAAATTAGTAGATAATAATGAACCTACTTACATTAAGCTTAGGTGGCTTTTTTAGCAGGAACTCTTTATTTTTTGGCGAAATTTATTCCAAACCGTTTGCTTTTAAGTTCTTTATGAGGTGAGATACAATAAAAAATCCCCCTTTTTACGTAGGGTTTCACTAATACTATTAGAATTATCTTCCATGTTTATGAGTCAAAACCTAATGATCATGATAACTACTGTATTATGCTTGTGGCACTTAGAGCATTTTAAGTACAGTCAACAGCTGGACATATAACTGGCATATTCTTATGGTGGTTAGTTACCAATACTTCCCAAAGGCATCTGGCACTTAAAGTATATTATGGTTATGGGTGTATTGACAATGGAACATAGATCACATTTCACTGTTTTGTTGTTGTTTTTTATTGTTTTGTTCTTTTTGACACTTAGATTCTGAGGAAGAAGTCCTTAACATGCATTGTAAACAAATCTTCAGGGCTTTCACAGTCCGAGTATACCCTAAACACTTAGTCATCAGTCAAATAAACAGAGCCCATCGAGAAACAACCTTCCAATTACATACTGCTCACCACCCAGTATTAGAAAGGACTAGATAAACTCAGATTTATCCTGAATACTCATCACATCTCACATATAATCTTCTCAACAGTGCTCCAAGAATCACATTCAACCCCCACCTCCCCTCTCCAATCTCCACAACATTCTGGTTCACACAAAATTGCCCGACCCAGCCACAAACAACAACAACAAAATCAAACCAAAGGTTCATACCCTTAAAATAAACTGAGATGTAATACCTGCAACAATATTTACCAATCTTCCACCTCATTCAACATCAGACTCCCACAAATGGAATACCTCATGAAAGGCCACTATGACTGTTCCACAGAAAATCTTATATATCAGCTACAATGCATTGCTACTTTGATATTGCATTGCTGAATAAATTGGCCTCGCCACAGGAACACTGAAAATGAAAACACGTAATTTTAATTCTATGTTGTCAATTTTATACAAAAGTTTTTTAAATTATCCATAATATATATCCCAATTTGGCTATATTCTTATATATCGAAAATTATAAAACTCAAAAACTAGTTCAAATTCTACCTCTTTTCTAAAATGATTGCTATTGTTTGCCACCATTGTCACAACACAATGATTTAATGATTATCGTATTTCATATTTTGAGTAAAATATCATTTTCCCAGATTTTTATTGTGATTTACCAAATTCCCGTTTTTTCCCGAAAACTTCAAATTCCCGTTTTCCCTGATTTTCCCAGATGGTAGACACCCTGGGCAGGGTAAAATTGGACAAACTTTCCACTTCCATGTTTAGTATTTATTTACAAGTTTTGCTGAGAACCATATTGTGGAGTGTAGTTGTAGAAAATAAGAAAGTGAATATTTTTAGAGTTTTTTTTAATATATGAAAGCGTGTCTGAAATGGATGAAAAAGATTTGAATGCGGGAATGTATGGTTATCGAAATCTATATTTGAGTGCAAAGAAGAAAAAATTTAGAGGTTTGTCATTATTAAATTGGATGAAGAGTAGGTAAGTAAATTGTATTAATAATCTTTCCTAAATAATAATGTGGAAGGACTGTAAAGCAAAATGTATCTTTTAAAGAATTGCTTAATATAAAAATTGGTACCGACTACAACAACCCTGTCAAAACAGTATCACTTCATGCCCAAACACGTGATTCAAATTTTGACTCGTGGTATAACTAGAGTTATACGAGCCCTCCCCAATAGTTGCAACGCTTCCTAGCTTCGTATGTGGAAACTTGCTCACCAATATATTTCAAATCCTGGCACCCCCCTGGTCTCAAACTTAGATAACCTTCTTCCCTTTCCTTTGAAGCAGGCCTACTCACACCAGTCAGTAATTTCTATAGTAACAATAACAGATATAATTTAATTTAATAATTACATAATTAAATATAATATAAATAAAACATTATATCCATCTACCAAGAATAAAGAGAGAAGTTAGAATAGGCAACTGCAGAATTCAAGCCTAAACCTTTTTTTTAACCAAGAAACTGGTAACAGAATCTAAGTGACCATGATCAACCTGTTGCCATACTTCCATGATCCAGTCTGTGTTTTACTCGCTTCTTTTGAAAAAGGGGACTGGTGTACTCTGAAAATTACATAACATTGTGTTTTGTGGTGTTTTAATTGTGAACTTTGAGGCATACAATTTACTGGTAAGTATGTAAGCCTTGCCCTTCTATACTCCTTTCAATGTTTAATTCAAAATAGCCATTTAGCGCAATTTTTCTCTAATTTTTATAATGATAAAATAAGCTACCTTTATACATATAATATGTGAACACAAATTGTTTAGTCTTTTATATATAGATACAGTAAAATCTCTTACTGGATTACCCTTTCCGAGATCAATAAAATTTTTGTTAAAAGAGGTATTCAAGATTTGGAAAGAATATATTTTTCTATGCTTGTAACCTGAACGGGTAATAAGACGCGTTAATAAAATATGTACCGGGAGTTCATTTGAAAACTTTCCACCAAATTATTTCAAAAACAATGCATTGCAGGAAAAAAATTTTTAAACAAAAGTTTTTTGGTTCTGAGGGGGAAGTAAGGTGGAAAGGTTGGTATGTCCTTGGGCTGCATTGCTCAGGTGACGTTAAGGTCACATCGGTATTTTTGAATTAGACTCCCTATTTTTTATTACATGTTCCTGTAGATCCCTGATTGCCATTTTCAAAATGGTGGTTTTAAGCTTTTTAAAATAAAAGCTATCACAGGAAATGATCCTCACAAGTTTCTGAGTCGCCGGAACCAGGCGGGGAATTAGAATCTGGACTATTTAAACATAGCTCGGGAAGGTACATGTGTTTGTCTGCTGTGTGCTCGCAAATGTCTGTTTGATCACGTTTATATGTATTTGTAAAATAATTATTAATAAAAACACTTTTTTAACTTTAAGTTTAAAGGTAGTTTTTGAAATGCTCTCCATTTTGAACTAAACAATGATTAAGTCTATTTGAAAATTCACTTCTAACTTTACATAGGGTTTCTTTTGTTATACTTTTACATTCCATTGCTATCATATTTTTTAGCTCTTCAATATTTGCTGGTTTAGTCCCATAAATAATGGAATTTAAATGTCCCCATAAGAAAATATAGGGGCGTTAACTCAGGTGACTATGCTAGCCACTCAATTGGTAGTTTTCTGCCAATCCATTGTCCATTAAATCTGTTGTCTAACCATTGAAAAATGAGTAGTGTATGCTGAGGGGGGCTCCATCTTGCTGAAAATGTAAAAGATCTTCATCAAGCTCCATGTATCCATGATTGTCTAGTTAATTTTCTAGGGTTTGCACTATGAGAGGAGGAATAACTTCTTCAAGCATTTTCAAGTATTTTTTCTCCTGTCAACTTTCTGTCAATAAATATTGGTGTCATCTAATATACCTGTCCAAACGTTTATTTTTTCTGGCCATTGAGTGTGTCCGTCAATACAAATTTGAGGATTTTGATCATTCCAATAACAACAGTTGTGTTTATTTACAAAACCACTTAAGAACAAAGTGCACTCTTTAGAAAAACATACATTCTAATAACAATGGATTCACGTTCAATAATTCAATCATTTCTTCGCAAAACTATACTCGCCTAACAAGATCATCTGCTTAATGATGTGCCTGCATTTAATACGTATAAAATTTATTTAATTTTAATGTCTTATGAACCGAACCAATTTGATACTCCAGTAGCTTTAGACACTTCCCGCGCTGAACTTTTGGGATTTCCCACATAAATGTCCAAAATTTTCACTCGAGTTAATTCACTCAATACTGTATGCACAGTTTTTTCTTTTTTTTTTTTCAGATCCAGTTTATTTAAATTTTGAAACAAGATCTAAAATATAACTCTGTGATACGTTTTCATCCTGGTGTCTTTGGTTGAACGTTGCTGCCATTCTTTGACGACAATGAGCCTCGGCTCCATACAGAAAAATCAATTCTCTTCTCTTTTCCAGACTGGAAACCATTTTTCAAGATTGGATGTTAACAGTAGAAAGGGGTGACCTGGCGGTGTAGGGGTAAGGTGTCAGACTTCTGTGCTGGCGGCCGGGGTTCAAGCCTCGGTCCCGGCACAGATTTATCTGATTACCAAATCCTTCCTTGACCTCTGACAATACATCTTGTGAATGTGGGGAATGTCAGGCCTCCACCGTGGTTCGGATTCCACGTTAAACTGTAGGTCCTTCATTATCATCTCACAATCAACCTACCATTACACATTAGCGTAAGTGCGTATAACCTGAATGGGTAGTAAGACGCGGTGCTAATAATAATAATAATAACAGTAGAAAGCAAACGAGGCAACTAATGGACTTGTTACTGGGATTGATAATAAAAACAATGTTTTGTTTACGATCTTACACACAAACACTAGTACCTTCCCAAACTATGTTTGAATAGGACAAATTTTAATTCCACGCCAAGTGCAGCTGACTTAAAAACTTTTACGGCTCATTTCTCGTGATAGCTTCTACTTTAAAAAGCTTAAAACCACCATTTGGAAAATGGCAAAACGTGATCTACAGGAATATGTAATAAAGAATAGGGTTTCTCATTTAAAGACATTAAAGTGACCTTAACGTCACTTTAGCAACACCACCCAAGGTAATACGTGTCTTACCACCTTATTTCCTCCTCAGAACCAAACAACTTTTGTTTAAAACATGTTTTTCTACTATGTTTTTTTTTTTTTTTTTTTTTTAAAGTTTGAATTCAAAGAATGTCATAACATCCTACTGGAGACTATTCAAAAGTTGTATGAATCATTTCCAAGAAGGAGTGAATCTGTATTAAAGCAAAATGATGGACCAACACCGTATTAAAAAAAAAGAAACCCGCTTCGGTGGCCGCGTGAATTANTTTCATATGAACACTCTGTATATATATGTGTGTGTGTGTGTTTGTGTGTCCGCATATATATATATATTTCTAAACATACTTCTCTAACACAATTTAATCTAAACAAACTTATACAATGTGAGTACCAACTACAACAATATAATTACTGCACTGTGCTTTATAGTATTCAGAATAATTATGACTAATTAATAAATAAATGCTGTTCATAGTTTACTGTACAGATTGCATAATACAAAGATAAGTATGGAAATGAAATTAAATGTGAGCAATAGGCCTTCTTAATATATATGTGTGTGTGTGTGTGCACCCGCAAGCACAGAAAACTGCTGAAACATCTTCTTGGTGCTGGCTCAAAAGTTAATGCCACATAGGCTGTTTTTGAAACTTTCCCTAGAGAATGAAGAGGGGACTGCTAACACTTCATGCGAGACAATGGTATTCCTGACATTCCTAAAATCAAATACCATAAATATACTGGTCTTTTCAATTTTCATCCTCACACTTATACGTCTTTAGAAGTGATGTGTCCGTGTTCGTTATTGGGAGGTTGTTTTACCATAAGCGACCTTGTTATTTTGCCAGGGCAATTTAAACTGTTAGTTATAAAAAAGAATCTGCTTTTTAGAGGTGACTGTTAGGGAGAATCGTGCATCAGAACTTTTTTCTTAACAAAATTGATTTTAAATGTGTTTTGATTTTTAAAAATATTTTTTAAGTTTATTATATATTTTTTATTTCCTTTAAAAGCCGTTTTGACTGATGAAATTAGATGTATCAAATTTTCCAATTATATTAACTGCAAGTGTTTGATTGTTATATTTGACTTAATAACTTGCTATAGTTGAACGTGCAAATATTTCCATATGATCGACTGAATACTTTCTAAACTATTAAATATTTACTACTATACATAAAAACTACATACTTAAGTAGCAGTTTGTTCTATTTATTTACTTTTTCTCTTACTGTTCTAAAATTATAAGTGGAGTATGCAACCCCCACCCTGTTCCCTCCCTAACCTTCTGAACAAAACAATAATTGCAAAATAATTTAGATTTAAACACCTACAAAAATTAAATTGAAAATCAAATATTTGTAACAGGAACACCCTAACTCTAACTTTCAGAATAGTCAGGGACAAATGTGACTACACACACACAACACAGTTTAAAACACTGTATTATTATGCAAATGGAACATAGAGCTGAGGGAAATGATACACATAAAAAACATTAGGAAATAAGGTGAAGGTCTAGTGTCAAAAATAGTTTGAACAATCCACAACATTGGTCCATTCAATCAAGGTGAGGCGTTCCAGTTACTTTGCGCAATAATAATTCTGGGTAACATACCACATATATTTGCATTATATGGATAACCAGGCTATAAACAATATTGTAGCTTCACACTAGAGGTTGATACATATATTGATAAAACATTTGCACATACATTCATAACTGTCTAATAGACTGTATTTCAAAATGTTTATCCGACACCTTATCGCAGTCGGTGGCAAGTCTGGCTAAGCTAAAGGTCCCGGGTTTAATTCCTGGCATGGCTGAAAAATTTATAATTGGCGAAATGTGGGTTTACCCTTTCACTGTGATGCATTAACAGCCGGGGAATGGGTATTTTGCCTGCCCTAGTCGTTAGTTAGATTATAAGGTATATGAAGCTACGACAAGCCTAGCAGGCCGGTAGTGGAAAATATGTGACTTGGATAAAAAAACTGCCACAGGTTGGAAATGGTAATGGATGTATATTTCATATTGTTTAGATTATCAACCCTAAGATGCCTCGAATTGGATACCTACATAATGGAGTGCCTATACCAGCCCCACCACTAGATGTTCTGGCTTTGGCTGACAACTATACAGATCCTGTTTACTTGGTGCTTTTCTTTGACACAAAGCGCACCTGGTGAGTAATTGTAAATAAATTATTACAAAAAAATGGTGAGATACAAAATTTAGTATTTCAAATGCTATATAAATGTTTAAATGTATAATAGGCAACAACAAAAATGATCATAATGTTAATGATAGAAAATATTATAACTAAACCAATTAGTTTTGACAGGAGATATATGCTTCTCACCTGATTAAAGAGTAAAATTTAACATAACCAGACCTGTACCTGTAGTGGTACATAGCATATATGTAAATTGAAGGATCGAAGGAGGGGGGGGGGGGGTATTTATCGCCTCTCTTGAAAATTGTTTGGGGTGCATATATACATGCAGAAAAGATATGGCCCTTAGTAGGGGTCTTCAAGGTCAAGTGTTAGATTTGAATCAATCTCGTGCTAGTTTCTCATGTAACTCCCTAATATCAATTTGAGTTTAGATTGGGTTGAAAGAATATATAATATTCCAACTTAATTATGTAAATAAAAATAATAATAATAATCCTTATGGATGCAGCTCTCATTCAAGCAATACTGATCAAGCAGTTGCCGTCTATTGGCCAACTTATGTCGATATATGGTATCATGTTGTCAGCACACTGAACCCTACAATCATTAATACCAGTTTTCTAGACGAGGGTTTCTACTTTTTTTATTCTATTATTCCCTCATTTGTCCTCACAAGACTGAGCTGATCCTGTTCCAGACCCGCTGCTTCACAGAAAATCTTAAGTTGCTGGGGATTGAACCCAGGGCCTCTGGATCTCTAGCCAGGAACTCTGACCACTGGCCCAGAAAGTAATATATATAATTTTTTTATTAAGTTTTAAATTCTAAAATCGCTCATGTTTAAGTTATTAAAAATATTAAGACATAATAAATTATAGAATTAAATTTTAAATATAATATGATATTAATCAAAAAATTCAACTATGATTCAATTTAAGGTTTCTAAGGAACGTTTAAAAAAAAGAAATTCATGGATGAAAGTATTTTTGAGTGTGAAGATTTAGCAATATTTTACTTAAGATTAATAACCCAATTATTATCTATACCTCTGTAGTACAGCTGTTTACTTGGTACCAGCCTCTTACCAGAGAGAGAAATGAGTTCATTAACCCATTAGAGTAGACACATGGAACTGTTCTGTTTACTTTAAAGACTACAGGTTTCTTTTTTTCCGCAAGCTCAAAAATGTATTATTTCATACCCTTTTATTTTATAGTATGGCCTGACATCAAGTAGGTCGTGAAATCGTCATTTTTATAGTCAGCTTAATTTTATTAGTTGGTTTGTTTATAGTTTAGTTATCTTTGGATTCAATCTAAACAAACATTGACCATAATCGCGGGAAAAATGTTTTGCTAACAAAATATATTGAAGATTTAGTCATAATTATGGGATTCAGAAATTGAAATAATTGGGGAAAGTGATACAGATAGTGTTGTGGACAGTGTCACATATAATGATTCAAGTAGCGAAGAAGATGGAATAGAGCTAGGTCAAGGTGATTGTATTACAAGCTTATCATACACTAATGAACTATTAAAGTGGTTTTGTGTCAGTATGTGACATTGTAAAAAGTATCTAATTAAATTTAAAACAAATAATAGATTCAAGTAAAAGCAAGAAAACATTTATTTTGAAACGCTGCAAAAAATAGCCCATTTTTACACAAATTTAATTCCTGCCACTATTTACAATTATGTGAAAAAAATATTACAATCTTGCATTAAGCTGTTGGTGTTTTAAAATCACTACAGAGAGATACCTTTTTTTTATATCTTCTCATACTTTCTTCCTTTCAAAAACAAAACCAGTTCATCCGTTGTTTACCTTGACATTTAACTGGCCATCATCTGCACAATACCCACTTTGTTAAATCCTTCGCCCTTACTCTCTCCAGCCACAAACCCTCAAATTTTATCAGTACAAAAAACAACCCAACAAATAGAGAGAAGAGTAAACATTCACTCATTCATCACCAGACACACATTGCAAGGCAAATAAAGAACCTATTTCAAGGAGCTTGAAATTGTGAGTCCATAAATCTTAAAAGAGCCCTAGTATCTATTTTAAGTTTGTTTTAAAACTTGAAATCCGAGTATTTGCAGATCCCTAACTCTTAATACTATTCAAAATTAAACACACAAATCCTTGGTTGCAAATTATACTACGGTGTGTAACATATCAAGACTGTCAAAATTTATAAAACACTATCTTTAAATTTAAATGGCCATGTTAAATTGGCCATAATTGACATATGAGTTTTAAATCCAACCACACACACACACACACACATATTCCCTCTCTTTCACATTTATAGTTAGGGTATGAAAACAATATATACACATTATGTCCACTCATTAGTTTACCCCATTAGATAATATCCTTTCATGCCCTTTAGCAGTGTTAAACAAGCTTTTATCACCTGTGGGCTGCTTACACTATTAACTGATGAATGTCGGACCACAAGGAAATTCTCCCTCCCCCTCACTTGTCAAACACCCACCCAACTTTTCCTCTTTTCTTAATTTTACCAATAGGCATATATATTATAGTCGAAAACTATGCTTGAAAAGCGTACTTATGGGACATATTAAAATTACATGTTAGCTATTAGATTTCAAAATAGAAATTTTAATTTGTATATAAACACTTTTAAAAAACAAACATTTGCACTCAATGTGAATTTATTTGTAAGAATACACATTTAAAAAAAAGAGAAAACATATATAGGCCGCCAAAAATGTTAACTTATAGTTGGCCTAATGAGAGACTTGACACGGTTTGCTTTGTATTAGTCTCTCTTTATTTGATTCATTGTCGGTTCATATAAGTAGGTGGTTACAAGTAATGTTTCTTTTATTAAAGCATTATTGTTTAACGCTATAAAATTCCTTTG
The DNA here is from genome assembly GCA_901482245.1 of Timema douglasi. Classification (NCBI taxonomy): domain Eukaryota; kingdom Metazoa; phylum Arthropoda; class Insecta; order Phasmatodea; family Timematidae; genus Timema; species Timema douglasi. The sequence continues at coordinate 121,660 of CABEEJ010000754.1, forward strand.
ACAAGTATTTTTTCATAAAAATTGTAGAAAAACTTAATAAAAACTTTGGCTTCAATTCATTCTCGCATTGAAGATCAATTAGCGCTATTTGGAAATTGGTGGGTACTGTCTCAACATCTCTAGTGAATGGTAGAGCAAACAGATTAAATAATTTCTCAAATTTTCTCACATATTGAAATCCATGTTTAAGCTTATTTTGAAGATTCTCTACAAGTGAAGTTTATGGGCTCTTCTTCAGAATTTGCAGCAAAAATTTTTACTTTTGGAAAATTCATCATTTGCCCAAATTTCACTTGTGACTGCCATAATGTCAGTTTAACCTCAAACGACTCTATTAGGTAAAACAAGTTATGTACCATATTATTTTTTCCTTAAAGCTTGGTATTACAATGAGTGAGTCCTCTGGAATGAAGAAAATGTATCACTTTGGCAACTACTTTCATCATGTGCTCCATATTAAGGCTGTTTGCACAAAGGTGTCCTTAGTGTATAATACAATGTCATGAGATGATATCGGTGCCCATGTTTTTGCAATCTTTTGCTAAATATTTCACAACCTCTTGCTTATTTCATGGCATGTTGAAATGCCTTGCAATAATTTTAGGTTCAAATTATAATTTTTTTATGTTTTTTCCTGCTTTTTTTTTCACTTCACAATAAATGTCTGAGCCTTTGGTTTTATCTTTCATAGGAACTAATGCCAGCAATTCCTCTTTAATGTTAAAATTTCTATCAATATAACAAATTAAAATTGAAAGCTCTGCAGTGTCAGTGACATCTGTGCTTTCAGCTATGGCCAATGAAAAATACTTAAATTCTAATCAAATTTCCTTCAGTGTTTTTTCAATGTTTGATGCCATTTCTTCTGGATACTCTCATACATTTAAGACTAATTTTTGAAATATACTTTTTTTTCTCTGGGAATGATATGTTTGCCACTTATTCCAGACAGTCTTTAGATAGCTCTCCATATTTGTATGTCTTAATTTTTTATTTTTTACTAAAATTTTAGATACATCAAAACTTGCTTGGACTGCAATTTCTGAGTCATCAGTTACGTTTCTAAAAAAAAGTGTTGTTGGCTTAATAATTTATGTTGTAATTATTTTACCTTATCCTTTCTCATTTGTCCAGTCTATTCATTGTATTTGTCAGCATGTTTTATATCATAATGTTTCTTCACATTGTACTTCGTCATTACACCCACTGTTTCTTTAAAAAATTAAGCATGCTGCTTTGTCATTATATTCTATAAAAAAAAACTCTCACTCCATGCCTCCTGAAACACACGGCGCTCATCCGTCACTTTACGCTTTTTTACAGGTCATCATAAAATCTTACGAAGTAAATATATCGCGCCAAGCCGGACAAGTCTACCATAACTAACAATAATGAACATATTGCCGTCAACTATCAACTGATTATCAACCAATATTATGGTAATTGCTACTACAGCTCATGCATGCTCAGACAGCAGTCTTTATACTGTTTTACACCACCTAACCTGGATAGTGCAGCGATTGTTTTATGTCGATAATGTAAATTAATTGAATCTACAACAAATCAATGGGTGATGCAAAACAAGAAATGTTATACTAAATGCTGACTCTTAAAAAACTTTTCTCTCTACCCCTCTTGTGGGCCGTATAAAGTGAGGTCAAGGGCCACGAGTTGTGTATGACTACCCTTGAGTCATCATACCTAATTGTGATAGTTTTGCCATTAATATTTGTTATTGTCAACCATAAAGGACTTAAGACTGGACTAACCTTTTCTCAGATGTTAGAGCTGAACAGTACAAGTCAATGTTTCACATACCTGTCAGTTAGGTCTATTTTGTCCCTGAACCCTCATAAATTACCTGCCAGTTAGCAAGATGTTAAAAGCTATAGGGAAGGAGGACTTCTCTTTTAGAAGTGAAGTCAACTACCTGGGCCTTTTTTTTTTATCTAGCCTCTAATAGAAGAAACATTTCCCTAAACTAAGACAATGGATCACCAATAATGAGAAACCACTCTTATTGCGTCAGGGGTTCTGGGTTTGATTCCCGGCATGCTTGATAATTTATATTTGGCAAATTGTCGTTCTAGGGACTGGGTGCTGTCTATGTAATATTATTAAGTTAGTTCATAAGTCGTGTGCTAATATAATTCGTTTGTTCATAAAGTGCATTTTAAAAAAGGATGATGAAAAAACAGATAACATAGTCTAAGCTTGACATAATCAATTAATATTAGACATTTTTACTATAAATATGAGGAAGGAGAGAGTGGGAAAAGGTGGGGGAAAGGATGATAAGATAAAAAGAGTGGCTGATGTGGAAATAGAGAAGGAAAGAGACCCAAGCTTTTATTTTCAGTTGTTTAGACAAAATATGTATAATTTTGACATAAAGGGAAATTATCAAAATAACTATAACTATCATTGTTGTATATATGTGCTTTATGTAGTTTAAATTTGATAAAATTTTATAAAAACAAATCTGGAAAAGAAAGGTTGATGAACATATATAAAATAATAATACATTAAACCAAGTAAGCTCCAAGAAGGTTGCTGCACAGTGTTAATGCTAATCTGTAAATATATATATGACATTAGTTAACTGTTTAAAGTTTCAAAAAAATAGACTGGGCTAATAACTTTCATATCACGAGGTCCATAATTTGTGAAGTTTAATAATTATCTTATGAATAATATATTTTTTTAAATTTATTTATATAAGATTTCACACTAGGGGCAAAATTTTGAAAAATAAAGAAATAATAACCACTTGTTAGAAAAAGTATGCATGCAATATTCTACATGATATAAAAGAATTAGATTGATATTTAAGTTTACCTGGGGACTATTATTCAGTCGCATTTAGAAATGAAGTTTCTTTTTCCTAGATTTGTTTATACTTGCTTCTCTTATATAAAATGGGTCCTTTATATCTTTCTTGTTTAATCTTTTGCCATACTGTGGATTTATTCATTCCAGGAGTAGACACTCAAAATAAAACCTTTAAAAAATAATTCAAAAAGTGAATACTTACATTAAATTATAAATTTAATTGTTATATTGAAAATTAAAGCGAAAAGATCGTTTATTTAGAATATTCCAACTCATTATTATTTATATTTAATTCCTATTACCTCTTTATATTTTCAACCATTTTATTTTTCCAAAATTCATCGTCTTTTTCGATTTCCTCGATAAATACCCAGTTGCGTGTCTGGACAACAAAAAGGCTTTGTGTGTGTGTTTTTTATGCAATAGGCCTTACACTTGGCATAAATTATTGTGATTATTTTTATTTTTTTAAGTGATAATACCAACACAAGAATTTCAAGAATTTTACCTGAAAAATGTTTACAAATCCTTATAAAAACAAAACAAAAAATTACATTAGTATTTAAACATAATTTTACTATTAAATTTACCTTTCCCTTGTTTACAGCCTCTTTTAGATCCTTTGTGTCATATACAGATAAAGGACACTTAATCTCAAGGATTGCTTCCTTTCCTACCCATACCATCTGTTGATAGTATAACATTTCTTGTTGAGCAATAAAATAAATATGATTAATATTGAGGCAAACTCAAGCCCTGCATCAACAACTGCTTGTAACTAAAATGTGTTATTAAAAATGATATTAAATAATTCATCGTAGTTTAACTACCTGGACTAGCTTTTAGGAAAGGTAGATCTGCATCAACGAACAGTCCACAATCTGCGGACTGGATGCCATTTTCCTCTTTCAATTTCTGTTTTGCAAGCTTCTCTTGCTCCATACCATGCCTTGTTGCAAGGGTTGATTTGCTGTATTTCTACAGGACGTAGTTGGTCGGATGTGGCACACTTGTCCAAACATAGAAGCAGTTAATCTCTTCAGTCTTTCAGACTTCCAAATGTGGGATCTACGTTGGTTGACTGTCGCCTGTTCCAAATCATTTATCTGCATATGTCTTTTTCAAATCTCCAATTAAAATTAATTACACACTTCTAGTAAATAAAGAATTAGAAGCAAAGCAATAGGTATGAAATTATGACAGACCTATGTATGTAATAAAAGATAGCACTATGTTAGAAAGTGCACCATCATACTCTTGTTGCCTTGTAAATTTTTATTTGAATAAATTAATGCTTTCAATAATAATTAAGAGTTTATAGTATAATATCCATATTGCCTAGAATAGGTCAACAGGAAGTTGCCGGGTAAAATCTCACACAGTCTATGTAGCTATAATGCTTTATTTTAATACATCAAACTGCTATGAAATGATCTGAGTCACAAATATGGGTAATAATTGACCGTAATCAATCATAGGTCTAACATGTTTTGAAAGTGTGTTTCTTTGAAGCTGTACTATCATAACGTTCCCTCTCATTTTATTATTTTAAACTACGTCAAAACAATAATTTTCTTAGTTTGAAACAAATGGGAAGAGTGGAGTTAGAACCGTTCCTCTCTCCCCCCCCCCCCCCC